>OX155971.1:11850581-12192843 GCA_944548615.1 Micropterix aruncella | reverse complement strand
TACACCTTGGACGCAAACGGGTTTCATTTTTAATGAATAGCTTTTAAGTGCTTCTTTAAACTTACTTTCTCTCCAAAAGCACGCGCGCATACCCCGCACGAAAATCTCTTTAGCTTTCTGTGAACTGTGTCCAAATGGAGTTTTAAATTTCCGCGCCGTGGAAATGCACAACCACATTCGCCGCAAATAAATTTCATTAATTTCCGATGAACAGCGTCCAAGTGCTCCTTTAAACTTGCTTTCTGCGTAAACGCATGACCGCATTCTATGCATGAGAATCTCTTCAGCTTTAGGTGAATTGTGTCTACGTGCACCTTTAAGTTGCTTTGCCCTGAAAATGCTCGATGACACTCCCCACAGCTAAACTTCTTCAATTTTCTATGAACGGTGTCTAAGTGCTGCTTCAAACTTCCTCTCTGTGTAAAAACACTATTACATTCCCCGCATGAAAATTTCTTCAGCTTTCTGTGAACTGTGTCCAAATGCACAGTTAAATGTGGTTGCCGTGAAAATGCACCACCACATTCGACGCAGACAAATTTCTTCAATTGGTGATGAACAGTGTCCAAGTGCTTCGTTAAAGTTCCTTTCTCTGTGAAAGCACGGTCGCATACTTCGCATGAAAACCTCTTCAGCTTTTTGTGAACTGCGTCTAAATGCCTCTTTAAGTTGCTTTGCTGGGAAAATGCACGAGGACATTCGCTACAAACAAATTTCTTTAATAGTGTATGGACAGTTTCCAAGTGCAACTTTAAATTTCCTTTCTCTGTGAAAGAACGATCGCATACCTCACATGAAAATAACTGCAGTTTTCTGTGAATTGTATCAACATGCCTCTTTAATTTGCTTTGCTCTAAAAACGCAAGGTCACAACCATCACAATCAAATTTCTTCAATGTCCCATGAATTGACTGCATGTGCCTCTTTAACTCCCCTTGGAGTGTAAAAGCTTGGCCGCATTCGCGGCATACAAATGTATTTAACTTCAAGTGAACTACAGTAATGTGTTTCTTTAAGTACTGTTTCCTTGAAAATGATTTATCACATTCGCCACATACGAACTTCTTTAATTTCATGTGAACGGCGGAAATGTGAGACTTTAAATTAGACTTATGGGAAAACGCCCTGTCGCACTGCGGACAAACAAAAGATTTAACACTTCCAACGCATGATCCACCATCACCAATGCTGCTGCTTCCGTGTGGTCCACCTTCGATTGGTTCTGACTTAATAACTTGAGGCTCTCTTATGATCAATTCGACCACATCCCCTCTTTCATTTGCTGTTAAATCGCTCAAAAGAATATTCGAATCTGAATCATTAGGATCGGCGACCTCCGATTTAATGGTGACGTTTTCTTCGATCTTCACTGTCACGCTGCTGCAATCATCCACTTGTAGCTCACTCATTTTCGTAACTGTAAAATGTGTCTACTTACTAAAAAAGGTGTTTAACACACTAATTTGATAAAGTAAAATAATAGCAGATGTCCTAACGAGCTCGCCGAGCAAAACGATTTTACAAAGAGCTGTCACTTTTTAATGTTGCAGTTTCATAAAACTTTAATTAATTTTTACCAGTGTTGATTTTTTCGTGAATATTGATAAGAAAGTTTAATCGTTTCATATATATCGTATTATTTGCTAAGTTAAAATAACAAATTATAATTTGTTGATCTCTATAACCCTAGTTGGAGGTAAAATATCGATTTGTATGTTATGACCGCCCGTCTGCCTCTGCGCACGATAACTCGAAAACGCGTTGTCCGTTTTCAAACATTCTTTCGCCAATATCCGCTGTATCCATCAATGGGAAATACTGATTAGCTGATCTATCATAAAACGGACATATAATATACGCCAAATTAATTTCGAAAGACACACAAAAAAATATAGATTGCAACTCATATAAAAATGTAAAGGTACAGAGTATTGAATGAGGAATCGTCTGAAGAGTAATCGATGTAATATTTATACTGTGTAATATTTATAATCTGGACACACATATTTCAATTCAACAGAGTAAACTCCCGACAGATCCAATAGCAATGAAATTGCGAAGTTACACGTTACGTTATATAAAATATAGAAAATACGAAGACATTTCACTAAATGAAAAAAAATAATAAACTTAGTATTGATATTTTAAACACATCATACCATACATTTGGCTCTCACTCGAATTGCAATGATCGATAATTGTCCTTCGAATCAATATTGCTATCGACTGATAGACTCGACAAAAATACAGCAGTAGACTAAAAAGATACGATGCTTTGAAAAACAATGAGCCAAATTATTTTATTCTTAGCTTCAAACGCAAAAAGTTTTGTTTTTGATATTGATAGCAGCCTTGCTGGAACTCTCATTTCTGTAATTGCTAAATATAGTGGAGTTAAAATAATAAATTATACACATCGAAGTTCTTACTAAGAAATATGCTCAGCTGCTGCAATTTCTTCCCAAAAGACCTATTCATGGAATTCATAAATAATATTAAATAAACCTACTGGAAAATTCACAAATAAGTATGAGACAACAATCAAACAGAAAGATATATGTACAATAGAATGTTTCGTGGAATAGAATAAGAATAATTTGAGTTTTTTTGGTATTATCATGTTCTTCTAGTTTTCAGATTATTTTTTCAATTTAATTTTTATTTATGTAGCCAAGGCAAAAGTTGTGATACACACTTCAGCTATAGGTTAGCTAATAAATACTGCTGTAAGGCAATAACCTCGCCTTTTCTCTTGAAAATATTTTTTTATTTTTAATATTATAAGCAGTCATCAGTCAACCTAACACCGCAGAAATTGTCATCTTCTATACCTTCTTAGAAATATATATCGATGTGCGTCAATTCTGACCACTGCTGCACTGTTCATCAGTAGGCTCTGAGCCGCCAGCATTTAAATTTATTGTTCGTTTTTTTTAAGGCGGTATAAATATAGAGATATATCCTCTGTTTTACTCAACATATTTTTGTGTGGCATGCACTGCAATGCAATGCATCAGCCGAGGACGTATCCAGCAGGGGGAGGGGGGGCGGACACAGGGGAACCCCCTCCAAATTTTTTTAGTAAAAAATAAAATCGAGAAAAATTGAGAATCAGGAAGATTCTGCGACTTATCCACCTATCCACTGTCAGCCATGTATCCAGAATTGGGGAAGGGGGGGGGGGGGGAGTTGGAATTAAAACCCCCGAATTCCGATGTATTGTTGTTTCATTGCACGAGTAAATTCAAGTTTGGTGGGTACCGCCCGCATTATTTTAAATGCCCCCCCCCCCCCCGAAACTGAAGTCTGGATACGTGACTGGCATAAGCACAAAAAATAATAAACCCAACATAATTTCAACAACACATACATTTAGACACAGGCGGAGCCGCGGGTACAGCTTGGATATATCTACAGACAGACGTTTTCTTTAATAATTTTTCAGATATAAAAATATAATAAATGTCACATTTCCATAATTATCTTATTATCACAGTAAATCAAAATTTAAACACACAAAGTTTGGCCACATGTGAGTCGGTGACAAGATATTAATGTGGCCAAGTTGGTATAACATGTCCCCGATGAAACGTTAATTGCTTCCTAGATGGTCGTCGGTCTGATCTTGACTCCGTTATTATGGCGGTGTAATTTAGTCACTTTTAAATAATTAATTTAATAGCTTATGTACCTACTCATGACGAGAAGCCGTATTTTGATATTAATATATATATTTAAATCAAGCGGTGACAAAACGAGAAACGGTTCTACAGAAATAGAAATACAACAACTTGAACTATGGAGGCGATTTTTATGGTAGGTACAACTAGATTTCTACCATTTTTTATTAAACATTCATTTATGTAAAAAATACGCATTTTAAAATTTACGAATAACTGTAACACGGTTATGTCGAAAAACCTGTTAAATTCAAAGCAAAAAATGTGATTGTTGTTACATCCACAGACTGAAGAGAAATAAATAATTTGGTTAATGAAGAGAAATTGTAACAAAAAAAAATACGTGTGACACTCGGGGACTGCCGCGGTAAAGCTATTGCATAGCATTTTTAAAAACTTATGCAATTATAATTATTTATTTATTTTATTTATTTTATTTTTTCTGATATCAGATATTTGCGCTCTATCGGAAAACGTTGAAATTATTCCGAATCATTTGCGGCTGCGAAAGCAAATGATTCGGAATAATTCAACGTCTTCCGATAGAGCGCCGCGCACGAATTTTTTATTCGATAATGCAAAAAAACGGATTATTCGAAAAAAATCGCTCTTAGCCCGTTTCCCCGTTTCTTAGCATGATACGAAAACAAAGTAATATAACTTTGTTTCTGTAAGTTGTAAAAACGTCTACAATATAAGTTGTGAAAACGTCTACAATATTTCTGCAAGTTTTAAAAACGTCTACAATGGCAATTTATTCCTAATAGTTTAAGGTTTAGAAATAAAATAATCATAACATAAAACAAGAGTACCTACGCATCTCACAAGGATAACAATTCTTTGATCTCATTAATTATTTTTGGAGAAACTACTATACAGGCTGAGTTTTTAATTAGTGACATCCTTGAAGTGGATGAATCAGTATCAACAAATATGGAACTTAGAATTAACCAAAAAATTTCAGTAAAAAAAAAAAGTTTTTTTTGGAAAAATTTAAAAATTTGACTGATAAATAAAAGTTAGGCAAACGTTGAGCCTGCTGGGCCATCTAGCAATAAGTATAATATCGCAAATAAACAATATTCGCGATATATTATACCGCTATGTAGCGCAACGCGCTTAACTCTTTTTATACTAAATTTCAAAACTTAAAATCTCAAAAAAAACACGTTTGTTTAAAATAAAAGTTGTTTATTTGCTCGTAGGTACTGATTTAGCCACTTCAAGGATGTCACTAATTAAAAACTCATTCTGTACATAAGAAATCTGCCAATTTAGCAATTTATTTTTCTTTATGAAATATAATCGTTATTAGATTAAGTGGCTAGTAGGTACCTACTCATCATGAAGCCGTTATTCTTTAGTTTATTTAAATGTTAATTTGGTAATTAACTTAAAATAACGTAATAATCTGTCTAAATGAGTTTTTAGTAAAATGGCAAAAACCCCGTTTGAGCCCAATAAAAGCCCTTTAAGAAGTTTCATATCTGGAGACCAGGGGATGATATAACGTTGTTAAACACATTGGGCTGTCCCTATATATAGGTTGGATTTTTAGGGCACAATAGAGAAATATGTAGTAAATGGTCTATATTCTTAGTTTTTAGTATAAAATCGATATGAATGTCAACGTTACCCTACCTGTGTGCAAAAATGTTTCATAGCAAACAACCGTTTCTTAGCATGGTACGGAACCCTCGGAGCGAGAGTCAAACTTAAACACGCAATAGAAATAGCTGGGATCGGATCTCTATAGTCGTTTTGTCGTTATGCTGGAAGGAAGAGCGAGCGTACAGACTAGCGACTCCCGAAGTAGCCCAGAAGCCAGGTACTTTTCATTCAGAAAATTTTAGAAATTTTCGCAAGGTTTGGTTTCAGTACATTTGGTGTAATTAATAACATACTGATTTTGCTCCCTCTTAACTTTCGCGCATGCAGTCAGTAAGATGCCGGCCAATAACATTACTTTACAATATCTCGGTTATGTAAGATCAAGTTAGCAGCGCCACTGAATCGCACATCAAATCTTTTTGTTTGTTTCTACCCTTTATTGCGAAATTTCACAATGGGCGGGTTTATTGTCATATGAAAATTTCTTACAACCAACCCTACTATGACGTTTTATATGTATGTATACGTGTAGCATGTATGTCTTGTTATTGCATTCGATCGACAGAATTGAAAATGCAATTCCGTTAATTAGATCTCAACGGAAAATGGTGACCCAGCCGGAAATCAAACCCAGGACCTTATAACGTAAGATCAGGCGACCTAACCACTATGTCAAGTCGTATTCGCATAAAATTTCATAAGTGTGCTAAGTTTGAAATCGACACGACAATAATTAGAAGTGGTCAAACAGTGAGTTGTAAGATTTCCTTATAATGTTACATGTCAAGTTAATAAATGATTAAATAGTTTAATGAACTAAAAAGTACCATTTCGCCTCCTGGTCACAATATCTGACGAAATAACTTATTGAGACATGTGAACCTAGCACAAACTTGATAGGCTTATTAATTTCTATCGAGGAGTCCCTATGACCGCCTCTCACCTTGTTCATCATACAATATCTATGGTACTATATTATTGTATTGTCACCAGTATTGCGTAAGTGTACTAAGTTTCAAATCAAAACGACAATTAAACGCGGGTAAGTAAGTTAGTTGCTTTAAGTAATTCCATCAAAAAGGCTAAAAAAGCGTTTTTTTATGAAAACCGATCTACGAATTCACTGCATTTGATTTTACTTTTGATTCTGTTCGGTCAAAAACTTATAAGAAGCGTTCTTGGTGCTCAATATTATATATTAATGTCGTAATTATTAAATAAACTATAATAGCATGATTAGTTCGGAGATAGTAACTGTTATGTTAGTGAACTGGATTCATTGCTCCCAACTGTAATTAAGAAAACTAAAAAATACGTTTTTATCGTCTAGTCATAATATCTAATTTCCTTAAAATGTTACAGATCAAGCTAATACTCGTAAGTGATTAAATACACTCAGGAGCGAAGATTCCGGCTCACCAACATAAATCCTAATATCTAGAAAACTAATAATTATAGCTTTACAATATTTTAAGAAAAAAGCATAAAACTTCTTATTTGCAGTAAAGTAATGCCATCAAAAGGCTAAAAAAAATATTTTTTGAAAATCGAAGTACGAATTCACTGCATTTGATTTTGATTTTGTTTCTGTTCAGTCAAAAACTTATAAGGAGCGTTCTTGGTTCTCAATATTATATATTAATGTGGTAATTAATAAATAAACTAGCATTCTTAGCTCCGAGATAATCACCTTTACGTTGGTGACCCGGATTCATTGCTCTTAACTGTAGTTTAGAAAACAAAAAAATACGTTTTTATCTTCTAGTCACAATATCTAATTTCCTTAAAATGTTACAGATCAAGCTAATACTCGTAAGTGATTAAATACACTCAGGAGCGAAGATTCCGGCTCACCAGCATAAATCCTAATATCTAGGAAACTAATAATTATAGCTTTACAATATTTTAAGAATAAAACATAAAACTTCTTATTTGCGGTAAAGCAATACCATCAAAAAGGCTAAAAAATATATTTTTTGAAAATCGAACTACGAATTCACTGCATTTGATTTTGATTTTGTTTCTGTTCGGTCAAAAACTTATAAGGAGCGTTCTTGGTTCTCAATATTATATATTAATGTGGTAATTAATAAATAAACTAGCATTCTTAGCTCCGAGATTTTATTTATTTATTTATTTATTTATTTAACAGGGAAAACATACAGCGCTACAAAAAATATTACAATTACATTAAATACAATACTTCTGGCCGATGACATGCTTTCAACAATAGTTTTAGTTAGTTAAGTCTTCAATACGCACAGTGCATTCTATGGGGGTTGGGAGGGGAAAAGGAAAGAATAATGAAGGAATGGGTTGGATGATTTACATAAACTCCTCGATTAGTTAGATATTAAAAATAAAATTAAAAATAGGTTAACCTGTCGGAAGCCAGTCGTGCTATAAATAAATTTTACAGATTTTAAATAAATACCAGATAATTCGTCCAATAAAGACACTTCAAACGGCGTGGAGGCCACCCTGAGATTAAAATATGGTTAATATATTACATACTCGAATGGGGCAAGGCCGGGGTTCTGAGAAAGGGATGAGGATGCAGAAATTACGACGGCCGAGGGTCTAACAGTGGCATAATAACAATAGACCAAGGAAGCCATACATCAGCTGGTAAACCGTCTCGTCCGCCTGGAAAAAGAAAAAAAAAGGTCCGTCTAGAAACAAGAGCCGTAAATTATTGGCAACGGCGGAGGGTTAGGTGCTCTGGGGTGGTCTTTAAAAGGGCCATAATCAAAAACCAAAATATGCGATTGAAGCGCTATAAAAGTATTGTGTCTCCCACTCGAGTACTTGAGAAAGCGACCGACCCTTCATATAACATATTTTATAAATAAAATTAACACTAGAATAAGTATGTATTAAAACTTGCATGAACAATTTAAATTAAAATGTTTCTCGCTCGTTAGATGTAGCTAATATTATCTTTATAGTTATTTTAGACAGTTGATAGAACCTAGCATATTATGTTTGAATTTGAAATATTAAGATTTTCTGAAAACACATTTAAGCCTAAGTTTCACACGCCCTCGTGTCTTCGAAGGGGCGTGGTATGTATTTTTTTGTTGCTAGCCGGTGCCGAGTATAGCCAATCCCGGACCAGGGGGCATAGACGAGTTGGTCAGCTGTATTTTGACGCTGAACTCGTCAGTCAGTCAGTAAGATTTTGAGAGCGCCGCAAATAGGTGGCCGATCGGAAAACTGTCTTAGCTCGTATAAAATAGACATTCATATTAACTCCGGGCAATAATGTTGGAAATGTGTTCAGTCGTGTATCGAGATTGATGTGTACGTGTACCTTGAATCAAATAAAGACATTAAAGTTCAGTGCAAGGTTTTGTCATTCACCTGCTCTCCTAATCGCCATCATCGTCATCTACAAGGGAAAATCGGAGTTTCCGACTCAGGATATCGAAGAAGAACAAAGGCGTGAGTAATTGTACAGTCCACTAATTATTAATCAAAGGAGCATCACGCCCTCTCCGCAACGAGCGGAGATGAAATAATGGTCGTTCCGGTCATTCAGCGAGAGGTCTGATCGGATCTAACCATAAGTGGTCATTCGCAGCCGAATGTGACGAAGAGATATTACAATAGTTCCTGTTTCGGAAAAAATAAATTACTCAAAAAATCCAAGATGAGTTCTGTAAACGGATCTCATGCAGCATCGAGAAGCAGCCAAAGGAGCGATAGGATGCAGGAGATAAAAGATGCCTCAGAGGAATTGAGAAGAGTGACACGGCAGCGGGCTAAGGTTGCAGCGGAAAAGAAGAAGATGGAAGCTCAGCGCGCGGCGGAAGAGGCTGACCTCAACGCAGAATTGGAAAAGCAGAGGTCACAGGAGGCGGCGGAGAGGAGGAAACGAGAGGCGCGACACGCCGTCGGACAAGCGGACATCGATGCGGAAATGGAGATGCTAGAAGCCGATAGCCAGCACGCGCTGCGAATGCTAGAAGTGGTATCTGAAGCATTTGGGAGCACTGAGGGAGGTAGCGCATGGGGAAGAGAGAGGAGCCTCGCCGAAGACGGAAATGCAGCCGAACGCACGACGCAGTGGGCAGACTACCATACGCCTACGGCAGAGGGAGACGCCGCGCGCGCGGTCGAACGGGAGCAAGCGGAAGGCGCAAGGCGAGACAGGGCGGTGAGTCCGGCGGCGGGAGCCGCCGCACTTATCGCACCTGAGAAGACGTCGAGCGATCAACGGGGGGCGGCCAGCTCAAAGGCTGGCGCAACCACGGAGACCGGGGAAGAATTTATCGAAAGGGTAAGTCGCTTAATCTCAGTCGCTTCTTTAAAACCGCAATTTAATAAAGAATTACCAACCTTCTCGGGAGACCCGTTACACTTTATAGCGTTTAAATCCATATTTTTTCAATCAACAGAGATATTAAAATTAAGTGATGAACAGAATTTATTAAGATTACAAACTGCTCTTAAAGGTAGGGCTCGCGACAGTGTATCAGGCTTATTGATGGCTCCACAAAATGTAGGAGAAATCATGAAGTCATTAGAATTGCTTTTCGGTAATGGGAACGTAATATTACAACGCACTTTAGCCGAGATAAGGAAAATAAGAGAACTTAAAGAAGGTTTAGATGCTGAAGAACTCTTAAGATTCGCATGTCAGGTAAAGAACTTGGTGGCGACAGTACGTTCTTTGGATAAAACCGAGCATTTGTGTAATCCGGAGTTGCTTACGACATTAGTATCAAAGTTGCCAAGGAACTTAGTTATACATTGGGTAGGAGATAGAAACAAATCAGGATTATCTGACCCAGCATTAGTTCAATTCGCGAGGTGGCTAGAAGAGATGGCGGTAAGGGCACTAGACGCCGGAATCAGCGCCGGGGACTCGGGAAGGAGAGAGGAAAGACCGCGAGAGAAGAGAGGCAAAGAGGCCCCTCGAAAAAATTACGTAATGCACGTTCATAACAAAAACTCCCCAAAATGTGCTTATTGTAAAGGCGAACATTATATCAGCCGTTGCGAAGGGCTGAAAGCACTTTCACTTACCGAACGCTGGGACGCTGCAAAAAAAGCAAGGGTATGTTTTAAGTGTCTCGCGACCGCTCATAGCCGCCATAATTGCCCGCTGTATAAAAAATATCCAAAAAACAAGTTTCACTTTCTGTTGACGGGCAGCGCAGAGGCGACGAACGAAAACGGAAGTACGGTAAATACAGACGGGCAACGGGATATTGTCGCAAATACCGTAGCTTATAACGGAGTACTTTTACAAGTATTACCTATTAAAATAATAGGACCTTGCGGGGAAAAGAGTATATACGCCCTTCTTGATAGCGGCTCCACGATCACGCTATTAGATCAGGAAATAGCAAAAGAATTAGGAATCGGGGGTTTGAGAAGCTCGATAGAAGTTGCCGGAGTGAAAGGGATGAGAGTCACTACGCAAGATGCAGAGGCTGTAAACTTTACAATTAAGGGCGCATTGAGTAATCGGCCTTTTGAGGTGAGAGGATATAGCGTGAAAAATTTGGACCTTCCGACGTTAAAGTGTTTTTCAGGCAAAGGAACACGGCGGGCGGTCGTTGCCGCGTACGAGGCAAAACAGCTGATCGGCGTGCAACCTAAATTATTACTAGGAGCGGACTGCGGAGACCTGATGGTTTCGCGTAATGTTTCGCGCATAAACAACGAGTTACACCTATCACAAACAAAGTTAGGTTGGGTACCGATCGGGGGAAGTTCGTTTAATAGCCCGAAAGAGACGATTTATAATTTCTGCATTAATGGAAACAGCGATGATTCGTTACTAAACGCTTTGCTAGAAGAAAATATTAATCTAGAGCAAATGTGGCCCACTAAACAAAGGAAAACGGCGGCCGTAAATAGGGCAGAAGAATTACTGGAAGCAACCACTTCTCTAAAAGACGGTGTTTGGACAACTGGTTTATTATGGAACGATGACCGAAGACGACTACCTGATAGTAGACCGCTCGCGCTCGCGAGGTTGAACTCAGTGGAAAAGAAAATGGAAAAAGACCCGGAATATGAAAAAGCATATTGCCTAAGAATGAGTCAGTATATAAAGGCGGGCTACGCCGAAGAAGTACCTCCGGACGGTTTGACGGGGCGTGAAAATATTTGGTTTCTCCCTCACCTTGGGGTGAGCCATGCCGCCAAGCCGGGGAAGGTGCGAATTGTTCACGACGCCGCTGCACGAGTGCACGGGGTGTCCTTAAATACACAACTACTGCCCGGCCCGGATTATTTCAATAATATAGTAGGAATAATAGGCAGGTTTCGCGAACACGCGATCGGGTTTACCGCAGACATCGCCGATATGTTTTTACGGATACGGATAAAGGAAGACGATAGCTACCGACAACTATTTCTTTGGAGAGGTAACCGTAAAGACATCGAACCCATAACCTTTCGGATGAGAACCCTAATATTCGGGTCTCGTTCCTCCCCCGCCTCAGCCCAATTTGTGCGTATCAAAAACGCAGAGAGATACCGAGATCAATATCCGGAGGCTGCAGCAGCTATAATTAATAATTTTTATATGGACGACCTTATTCATGGAGCAGAAACGGCGAAAGAGGCACGGAAATTAATCAAAGAGATTAATTGGATTAATGAGCAAGGTAACTTTAAATTGACCGGCTGGGCGAGCAATGATCCCGAAGTACTGGATGTTTTGCAGCGGGAAGAATGCGGCAACAAGGCGATTGCGCTAGAGAAAAACGAACTGGGTGCTCAGCGTTTACTTGGTTTAGTGTGGATGCCGGCGACCGATGAGCTGGCTTTTAACCTTCGTATGGAAAAACTGGGCGATAATTTAAAGACAGGAATCGGGGTTCCCACTAAGAGAGAGGCGTTAAGGCTCATTATGTCATTATGGGACCCTTTAGGTTTGCTGAGCCCCATAACTTTGAGGGCAAAGGTCATAATGCAGTCAATATGGGCGAGTGGCGTGACCTGGGACCAACCGGTTCCACCAGAAGTACTCCATAGCTGGAGAGACTGGCTGAAAACACTGCAAATGGCTCAAAATGTGCGGATCCCGAGGCACCTGGGTACAACCCGCGATCCTACCGAAAAAAGAGAATTACACGTGTTTTGTGATGCGTCAAAACAAGCGATGTGTGGCGTCGCTTATTTACGAATTGAGCGAGGAAACGGAGAAATAATCGTGTCATTCGTTGCGAGTAAAACTCGAGTAGGGCCGCTAAAGGGACTGACTATACCTAGAATGGAGCGACTGGGGGCGCAGCTAGCAGACAAAATTATAAAGGAACAAGCTATAGGTATTCATGAAAAGATCCTGTGGACAGATGCCACTAACGTCTTGTGGTGGATAAGATCTCAGAGTGAAAACCATCAACAGTTTGTGGCAAATCGACTAGGGGCCCTGGACGATTTAACGCAACCATCTGAATGGCGATGGCTCGATGGGAAAAGCAATGCGGCAGATGACGCGACTCGCGTCGTAACAACAATCGATATGTCTTCGAACAGCCGTTGGCTGAACGGGCCAAATTTTTTACGCGGCCGGCGGGACCAGTGGCCAGCTGAAATACCGCCACAGCCAAACGAAAGTGAAAAGAAAGCGTTAGAGTTTAAACCAATAGCCGTCCTCGCGCTGAGAACCGAACCGACTAGCCTTATAAACGTGGGTAGATTCTCACAACATCGTAGAATCGTACGTACGATGGCCTATGTAATGAAATTTTGTCAAAAACATAAGAAAGAGGCGGAACTGGGCGGTTTGGACGGGCTAGATATCGGCCGCGCTGAACTCGCTCTCATAAAAGAATCTCAAGTGAGGTGTTTTAACAGGGAAATTGATATGATAAAAAAGGAAAGGATCTTGTCGAAAGATAGCAGGCTGCACGGTCTCAATTTGCATGTCGACCAACGGGGTATAATTCGAATCAGCGGGAGAATTGATAACGCTCCCGGGGTATCGTACGATACCAAACACCCTATGGTACTCGACGGCCGAGATTTATATACTCAATTATTGATTGAAAGAACGCACGAAGAGACTGCGCACGGCGGAATAGAGCTAGTACTTTCTGTCCTACGTCAGAGATTCTGGTTAATAAGCGCGCGAGCCACGATAAAAAAACTTATATTTCAATGCGTACCTTGCACTATGCGAAAATCTAAACCAATGACCGCGATAATGGGTCAGCTACCAGCTGAACGTATCAATGCACATTCTAGGTGTCTCGCGTCGGTTGGCGTTGATTTTTGGGGTCCTATGTACGTCACGGTGCGCAGGAGGCCTGAAAAGCGCTACGGTTTATTATTCTCTTGTTTAAGTAGCCGCGCGTCTCACATAGAATTGGCACATGACCTGTCCACAAACTCGGCTATGCAAGCAATACGTAGATTCATAGCTAGGCGCGGTAAACCGCAAATCATTATGTCAGACAATGGCGCGAGTTTTAAGAAAGCGAGCGTTGAATTGAAAAAAGCGGTTTCCGAAATCAATAACGAAGAAATTCGAGATCGCCTCAGTAATGAACAAATTACGTGGAAGTTCATCCCGCCTGTTTCACCGAGTCATGGAGGCGGTTGGGAATCAATGATTAAATCGACCAAGAGGGCTTTAGAAGCCGTGTTAAAGGAGAGAGCTCCACCGGAGGAGGTTCTGAGAACTTTACTAGCCGAGGTGGAGTTAATTCTGAATATGAGACCGATCTCACACGTCACCGATGATAGTCGAGACGAGGCGCCCCTAACTCCTAATCACTTGCTACTAGGACATGCAGGGGGAACTTCAGCCATGGGGGAATATGAGGTCGATAAGGTAAACAGCAGGAGGCAATGGGTACAGACACAAGCGATGGCAGATTCATTTTGGCACAGGTGGAAGCGCGAGGTATTACCTACGATGGTGCAACGACCTAAGTGGAAGGTCCCGCAAAAATCTCTGGAGGTCGGAGACCTAGTACTATTGCTGGATCCCTCCATGGAGCGGGGTAAATGGACTCGGGGACGAATTGAGGCGATTTACCCGGACAAGCAGAAAGCCGTAAGGAGAGTAGATGTCAGGGCAGGAGGCAAGATTTATCGTAGAACAATAGGTAAATTAGTTAGGCTGACCACGGAAGTGCAGAAATAAGAACATAAAATTAGGTTATTATTGAATAAGTAAGGAATACAACTTATAGTAATGTAAATAATCTTAAGAAGCTTTTGGCATCGAATCGACAAACAAAGATGCCAAAAGGGGGGAAAATGGATGATTTACATAAACTCCTCGATTAGTTAGATATTAAAAATAAAATTAAAAATAGGTTAACCTGTCGGAAGCCAGTCGTGCTATAAATAAATTTTACAGATTTTAAATAAATACCAGATAATTCGTCCAATAAAGACACTTCAAACGGCGTGGAGGCCACCCTGAGATTAAAATATGGTTAATATATTACATACTCGAATGGGGCAAGGCCGGGGTTCTGAGAAAGGGATGAGGATGCAGAAATTACGACGGCCGAGGGTCTAACAGTGGCATAATAACAATAGACCAAGGAAGCCATACATCAGCTGGTAAACCGTCTCGTCCGCCTGGAAAAAGAAAAAAAAAGGTCCGTCTAGAAACAAGAGCCGTAAATTATTGGCAACGGCGGAGGGTTAGGTGCTCTGGGGTGGTCTTTAAAAGGGCCATAATCAAAAACCAAAATATGCGATTGAAGCGCTATAAAAGTATTGTGTCTCCCACTCGAGTACTTGAGAAAGCGACCGACCCTTCATATAACATATTTTATAAATAAAATTAACACTAGAATAAGTATGTATTAAAACTTGCATGAACAATTTAAATTAAAATGTTTCTCGCTCGTTAGATGTAGCTAATATTATCTTTATAGTTATTTTAGACAGTTGATAGAACCTAGCATATTATGTTTGAATTTGAAATATTAAGATTTTCTGAAAACACATTTAAGCCTAAGTTTCACACGCCCTCGTGTCTTCGAAGGGGCGTGGTATGTATTTTTTTGTTGCTAGCCGGTGCCGAGTATAGCCAATCCCGGACCAGGGGGCATAGACGAGTTGGTCAGCTGTATTTTGACGCTGAACTCGTCAGTCAGTCAGTAAGATTTTGAGAGCGCCGCAAATAGGTGGCCGATCGGAAAACTGTCTTAGCTCGTATAAAATAGACATTCATATTAACTCCGGGCAATAATGTTGGAAATGTGTTCAGTCGTGTATCGAGATTGATGTGTACGTGTACCTTGAATCAAATAAAGACATTAAAGTTCAGTGCAAGGTTTTGTCATTCACCTGCTCTCCTAATCGCCATCATCGTCATCTACAAGGGAAAATCGGAGTTTCCGACTCAGGATATCGAAGAAGAACAAAGGCGTGAGTAATTGTACAGTCCACTAATTATTAATCAAAGGAGCATCACGCCCTCTCCGCAACGAGCGGAGATGAAATAATGGTCGTTCCGGTCATTCAGCGAGAGGTCTGATCGGATCTAACCATGGGTGTCAATAGATTTTAAGTAATAATGTGCAGTACAAAAAAAGGAAAAATTTAAGAAAAATTTAAAAATTTTGAAAAATTTGTGAAATTAAGAAAAATAAGAAAAATTTACTCCATCATATAAACCTATCATATACAGTTAAAGAACAAAGAATGAAAAACCAAATAGTCCCTAAGACATAAGTATCCCATGAGAAATGTCTATGTCGCATTATCGATTAATTTTAAGTATATGCTTTGCTTAAATTTATTCTCTTTCATGTTAAATAGGTCGATATTCTGGAAATGGTTATCGTAAGTTGACATTAAGCGGTACATGATGGAGTTCTGGGCATACCTAGTACGGACATGCGGGACTTCGAAGGTACGGGGAAAGCGAGCCACGCGTGGTGGAACGTGAAAAGATAGATTATGTGAGAAATACGGGTTGTCCACGTTGTTATGGATAACTTTGTGTAATAATACCATGTCTGCCGTGGTACGGCGGTTCTCCAATGATGTAATATTGAAGTGATTTATCCTCTCCTCGTACGTGTTAACTGTTCAGTCCCAAGCATTGACGGTAGTTTAATTGTCTCATAAATCGTTTTTGGACGCTTTCTATTCTCTCCTTACATACATGATATTGCGGATTCCAGATCGGAGATGCTTTGATTGCATTTCAAAGCGTTGAGAGAGAGTCTGTTTCTTTCGCAGTACTCAAACAACCTATTAATGTCGTCTTGGATAAGATGGCAATCGGTGATGCTTTCAACCTGGGCGTAAATTTTAAGGTCATCAGCGTATAGTATATAGGGCAAATTTTTAAAGCATGATGCAATATCGTGTAAATACGCGTTGAAGAGCAGAGGACCTAGGTGAGAACCCTGCGGGACTCCAGAGGGTATGGATGTGTAGTTGGATCGGAAACCGCCGATGGCTACAGATTGGTGACGTCTATTAACGTATGACGATAACCATCTAAAGAGATCGCCATGAACTCCTAATCTCTTTAATCACTTTTATGATAATCACTTTTATGCTGGTGATCCGGATTCATTGCTCTTAACTGTAGTTTAGAAAACTAAAAAATACGTTTTTATCTTCTAGTCATAATATCTAATTTCCTTAAAATATTACAGATCAAGCTAATACTCGTAAGTGATTAAATACACTCAGGAGCGAAGATTCCGGCTCACCAACATAAATCCTAATATCTAGGAAACTAAAAATTATAGGTTTAGAATATTTTAAGAAAAAAACATAAAACTTCTTATTTGCGGCAAAGTAATGCCATCAAAAAGGCTAAAAAAAATATTTTTTGAAAATCGAACTACGAATTCACTGCATTTGATTTTGATTTTGTTTCTGTTCGGTCAAAAACTTATAAGAAGCGTTCTTGGTTCTCAATATTATATATTAATGTGGTAATTAATAAATAAACTAGCATTCTTAGTTCCGAGATAATAACTTCTATGTTGGTGACCCGGATTCATTGCTCCCAACTGTAGTTTAGAATACTAAAAAATACTTTTTTTTTTATTTTGGTCATAATATCTAATCAAAGGTTAGAACCCAAGATATGGCAAACGAACCCAAATTTGACGGGATTATTGTTAGCCACCTCCCATCTTCACCGTCTAGTTTGATGGGACCATAGTTCCAGATCGATACGACATTTGAACAAGGATGAAAAGTGAGTTGTAAGATTCCCGTATAGTAATTGGTACCATATTAATGCATAGTCACCTATATTGCATAAATGTGCAAAGTTTCAAATCGATAAGAATATTAGAAATTAGTGAAAAATGTGTAGTAAAATTCCATTACGATATTACAGGTCAAGCTGTTATAAGCGTGTTATTAAAAACGTGGTAAAAATAGAGCTCAACACTACTTTACATCGCAGTCACGAGAGCGTTAAATGTCAAAAATATGGTAGCACAGTGTTCATTATAATTATTACAAAAGCGGGTGTTGTCACTTACAACGGGCACACTCTTCACCCAAGGAAGTTACAATGGTAGTGATCGTTATTTCAACCTGGAGTGCACGTAGAGAATTGTGGACGAAAACGTCCGCCGTCTAACGTGGCACTGGGAAGTTGACCCATCGGGCAGCCTCGCGCGCTCAATATCAGATTTGGCTGAATTTCACCGACCTCCCGTCTGGTTACGGGTCGGAAGTCGCTTGCGCGGCCTCTACCTGGTGTAAATTGAGCGGTAATTCAGTTTGAATTTATCGTGGACCGTGGCTTTCTTTGCCCGTCTTTTACTCGGGATTGTGTGGCTAACTGGTCGTAGTAGCTGACATCACATCAACATCCGCCCCCGCTGCTTAGGAAACAGTATATATAGATGCACTTTTATAGGCGGATTTTTGATTATTCCTTATTTTTGTTTGTTTTTCTTTAGTTTTTATATTATTGGTGAATAATTTTTATTAATTGTCTTCCACTGTTAGTTCTACTTATCCAGTCTGTTTAGATTTTTTCATGTTATATATTTTTTTAAATGTCATTTCAGGCCATTCAATGAACATTACGAATTATTGCTGATTTGATTTAGATATTATACGCAAACCAGTGAAATAATGATATTTTTTAAGAGGAAATTACAAAATTAGCAGGTAAATTAAATTTGTCAATCTGTTATAATACCAGGTAATTGTGAGAGACATAATGTTACGCATTATCACTATAAATGTACTAACACAATTTCGGACAATAAATATATTTCTATTTCTATATCGTTTCCAGACTCCTCCAGTTATTCACCAGAGTGAACAGTCGATTGGCTGACGCCGCTCGAAGGGCAAACCGGCCAGCAGTGACTAAAAACCGTCCCACAGCGGAAACTATTCCACCTACCGTAGCGTGGGAAACATAATTCTTACCGGAGCAGACCCTTTTCTGGGAAGCTACTGAATAGGAGCAGAATCGTAAGTTGAGTTGACGCGACCAAAAATAACTAGCATGTTTTAATGACCCACCGCACGAGAACCGTTACCTACCAATTATTACAACAATTAGATTATTTTAGTAGACACTTTCGGAAGGGGCGGTAAGATTTATTTTTAATATTCAGCAAGCGACAAAATTATGGTGTCTATTCCCGGCCGATATAGTAGGTTAACCACTATATCCTCCAAGGCTTCAGATTATATGAGCGAGTGGCGGAGTGCCCTGAGACGATCGTGCCAGCTTAGCGTATGTATTTGTTATGCATTAGTAACACGTTAAATAAACACCTCAAAGTCTACCAGACACCAAACGTGCAAAACTTTCTAATTTGTCGGAGTAAAAAGTGCCTGGCTACTCGGCTAAAAAGGACGCGCTCAAGGCGCAGCCGACCGTGTAATAAGCGGACGTCTTTAGAGCTTTTAACTCTCTGCTTTTCCACTCTGGCCGAGGCGAGACATCGCCTACACTTTTCCTTTTTCCCAGCGAAGGATGAAGCTAATTCGGGTAATGGAGAAGCACTGACCTCTGAACTACTGAACTTCGAAATCGCTTTAGCGACAGCTGACTTGAAATCGAAACAAGAATCTTTATTGGTTTCAATTATTGTTCAAAATTACAGGGTTGGTGTATTTGGGATTTACAGTTTTAAATGGACCCCTGACACTAGATATTATGTAACTTTTGTATATCTATTGAATATCATGTTATTTATGACTGTTCAAATATTGTACTTAGGTGGTGTAAAAATGCGCACTTAGTTATTGATTCCACACATACACACACACACATATATAAATACATACCTGCATAAAAATCAAAGGTACCTATAGGATAAAGAATAGCCGTGATATAAGAAAAACAGTTGCGTCACCCCAATACTTTCCCGGCAAGCAGAGAAACCCCCATAACCCCCAACCCATAACCCAAACCCCCTCCCTGCAAATTCCCACAAACCCTCCCCCCCCCCTATAAACTCATCCACCCCCAAACACCCCTCCCACCCAACCCACCTCTCAACCCCCCTCCCTCAAACCCTCCCAACGCTACCCCCCCAGAAACGCTACCCTCCCGCAACGCACTTCCTCCCCCAACCAACCCTAAACCAACCCACTTCCCAACATCCACACAAACCCTCCTTCCCCTCAAACCCCCAACTCCCCCTAAATCTCCCCCCCCCCCCCCTTCCAAACACCAACCCCCCAAAACCCCTTTTTCATTTTAAGCACTTGAGTATCTATTAATCACTCTAGATAAAGAAGATAGGAACCCACGGAAGAAGAAGAATATTTTCTTCCGGAACTTTATACATCCTGGTATATTTTCCATCCTTTATACTTGGTATACGCCAACTCCAGAATAACCAAAAATTCGATTCTCTGCAATTCCAAAGATCCGGCAATATCGAAGCACGTAATAAGTGGCCGTAGTGATTCAAATGATCTACAAGCCCGCGTAGACTTCCACAAAAAGTTCCTTACTGGAATCAGCCAGAATGGCACTGGTCTGGGGTATGGCAGTACAACCACGAGCGACGTGGACTTGAAGAAGTCTCTTTTGCGGGGAGATTACGACAGCAAGAGTATGGCTCATGCTATTGGCCTTCAATGCCAGAATGATTGGACAACAATTGGGGACTTTTGCATTCCGCCTCCAATGCACTGGAAGGTAATGCTCTATGACTGGACGCCAGAGATGCTGAAATTTTATTTGAATGCCTTTCAGCATACACTTCCAGACCCCAGTAACCTCGCTCGTTGGAGCTTTGACGAGGATAGTTCTTGTCCCCTCTGTAGCAATACCCCTTGCACAGCTAGACACATTCTAGCTGGCTGCAAGGTGGCCTTAGATCAAGGACGGTACACTTACCGCCATGACAAAGTTCTCGCTGTTATTCGCGAGGTAATTAGTCTCTCAGTGGCTCGTGCCAACAAGGGTTTGACAGTATCCTCCAAACCCCCAATACAGTTTGTGCGGGATGGCTCTAAAGGCAAAAAACATTTAACTACAAAACCTTTCTCAATAATCAAGAAAGCTACAGATTGGATTCTGGAGGTTGATTCGGTCTCTAAGCAGTATAAATTCCCTGAAAGTCTCGGATGCACAGCCCTCCGTCCAGATATAACTCTTTACTCTCTATCTCGGAAGGTGGCTCTTATAGTAGAATTAACTGTTCCATGGGAATCAAATATCCCAAAAGACCACGAGTACAAATTAAATAAATACCATGATCTCGCAAATGCCGTAACCCGGAACGGCTTCACTGTTCACCTTCACGCGGTGGAAGTTGGCGCTCGTGGCCTGCCAGCTAAATCTCTTTTTCACCTCTTTAAAGATCTTGGCCTTTCCAGAAAAATAATCAACTCTTTCTTAGAAAAATTATCTAAAACTGCGATTTGCGCATCTCAAATTCTATGGCTTCGAAGGGGGAGTGAATGGGTGGCAAGGTGAACGCTCACATGTGGCAAGACAGCTGTCCTAAACCTACCACAGCCGGTTCGTAAGTCCGGAATCCACTGCTCACCCCCCAGAAGTGTAAAAAAAATAGTATTATGATGGGCCCGACTCCGGTCGGTGAATTCCATGGCAGCTCCGTTTGTATTTATTATTTATTCAAAGTTAAAGCATTCTAGATAAGGCGGTATAGGAACCCACGGAAAGAGAAGAATATTAGAAGCCACCCCTCCCCTCCCGATAGTGATTTATGATGACAGCAAATCTTGTATATTTATAGTATTTCTGTAGTATTACCGTGGTATTAAAATAGCTCTTTTCTAATATGGTTCGTTTCCCTGCTAGCCTAGGACGGCTCGACGTTATTATTTGAATTAAATGTATGTCAGTTTTTTTTACGGGTCGCACTACGACAAGAGATATTGCAACCAACATTTAACCATGTGTACCGAATTTCTCATTGCCGCTGCATATGTGTACCGAATTTCAAGTCTTGTCTAGTCTAGTCTAGTCTAGTCTAAGTCTAACATTTCGATATTGAAGTATGACTAGCGCGCCCTCTGGTGGACCGATTCCAAACACAATCTTTTCAACTCTTGCCATGATCAAATGGTGCTTGCATGCCAAATTTCAACTGAATCGGGTGGTGTTTGGGCGCTATCCTGGAGACACACAGACACACAGTAGTGCGTTCATAATACTTTTTTTGCCAGGAAAATAAAATCGAGATTAAAATTCACGATTAATTTTTTAAAATTATTCGTGATATAAAGAAGTCAAGATTGAGTACCTACCTATAATAAAATTCAATTAGAATGTCAAAAGAAAGATACCGAAGAAAATTATTTAAATCTTGGTTAAATATTATAAAAAATTAGTTCTATATATGTACCTATAGCAAGTATTAAAAGTGTAGAATCGCTAATTTTACAATTTTACAGTGATATAAAGCTAATCTTATAATGGTCAAATTTGATACACTAGTTACAATTTAAAAGATATTAAACTCTGAATGTGACCTGAATAAACCTCGACATCCACGGTTGACGCACGTTTCTTAGTTTCTTAGAGTGAGCTTTAACAGATGTAAATGTCAAACCCGTTTCTTTCATGAACAAGTAACATGTACCTACCTCTGGCGCCCGCTCTAATAGCACTGTTTAATATTCCACTTGCTAGTGAGGATGAAAACGATTGCAGTATTTCTTTCATTCTTTCGAGACTACATGAAATAAATTAATAGTTTAAAAAAAAACACTAAAAACACGCTTTTATAAATGCACGTAAAAACAAAAAAACGTGACCTTTCTCACAAGTGCAAACACGACTATGATACGATATTCCATCATGGAATGTCAGTTTCTGTCTTCCATCTTCATCATCAGACCTTGAAACTTAATCGTGGTCAAAGTTTATTACAAGACCTTTCTAACAAGTCCAAACACGTCTATGATACGATATTCCATCATGGAATGCCAGTGCTTATCTTCCGGCTTCATCATCAGACCTTGAAACCTAATCGTGGTCAAAGTTCATTCCAAGACTTTTCTAACAAGTCCAAACACAGCTATGATACGATGTTCCATCATGAAGTTCCAGTTCATATCTTCCGACTCCATCATCAGATCAGTTCGACAGTACCATATTATTGTTTTGTCATCAGAACTACATACAGCTGCCAGTTTTCATGTCGCTACGATTCTTGAAAGATGGTTAAATTAGTTACCTTAGATTCCATTACATAGTTACATACAGGTCGACCTAATAAAAGCGTGTTAAAAAATCGATTACCTAGTCTCATTCTCATTCTAAATTTCAGCCTAAATACCGTGTATCCGGTAATGGCGCCTGCGCACACGCCGCTACGGTTGCCGGTCCGGTTAATTTGCCGGCGGAGCCCGACTCCGGCGCGGTTACGGCCCGCCGGTCGTGGCATCTTTGTAACTGCACCTTGCATGTCCTCGCTTCATTAATTAGTCTGCCTAATTGGTTTAGCAACTCGCCGCGTAGCGCTTCAAGCGGCGGGGATGTCAACTAATAAGGTTTGGTTGAATAAACTTAAGATGGACTCTCACAGGGCATTCTCCATATCATACCCCGTTTCGACCAGTTAGGCGGTAAACCTATCAGTAATCATAAAAAAAATGGAAATGAAAACATATATTTTTTTAATAAATGAATTTTATTTACTGTAATTAAAAGCCATTTCAGGCCGAAAATGGGATTGAAAGTTGATATTATGGTGCATAGTGTGGGTTTAGAAGTAAAAAAAAAAATAAAAAAATATTCATTTTTATATATTATACTTATGACTTGAATGCAAAGAAGTAATTAAAAAATAAAAATATATAAGAAAAACATCATCAAAACTGCTCTTTGGTGTGGTGAATTTTAAAACGAGCGTTCAAAACACACAACTTCACTACTCAAAACACTGGGCAGTACTAACATCGCGTGATGTCACACGATTTGCAGAGATTGGAACATATTGGTGAATCATCGAAGCTGTCTTTTGTTGTTTGTTTGTTTGTTTATACTCTTTATTGTGAAAATGTCACAATGGGCGGGTTTATTGTCATATGACAATCTCTTACAACCAACCTTACTATGACGTGTTATATGTATGTGTGCGTGTAACATGTGTGTAAGTGTGTGTCTTTTATTGCATTCGATCGACAGAATTGAAAATGCAATTCCGTTAATTTGATCCCAAACGGAAAATAGTGACCCAGCCGGGAATCGAACCCGGGACCTTACAATGTAAGATCAGGCGACCTAACCACTGTGCCACCGTCTCGCTTCCACATACCATGAATCGTATTAATTTTTACCATTCACATTCGAAAGTGATCTTTTCTGCAGTTAAACCTTGCCCGAGTTATCTCCGGTGTGGGTATTTTCGCACATAATAACTGAAATATCTATTTTTTGCACTTGTGCTTATACTTGCACGTGTGTATGTTTTTTTGAGTTATCCCGCTGGCTCCGTAACGTCCCTTGCGGGACGCACGGTCGCCTACCGCAAGATAATGTTTTATATTTATAAATTCAATGCGGTCATTTTACAGTTATTCTTTTTATGATCCGTATAGTGGTTTTAACTTATGATCGTTTTCCTCAAGGCCATCGACTCTCGCCAATTTTACGCGCCAAACTGACAAAATAAAAGAGACGGCCGAATGTGTACTTCGCAAAATGAGGGGATGGACAGATGTTACATATGGATTTTACTTGTTGACCGATCTCCACCACCTACGTTGTCTTCTTACTCTATGGCTATCAAATCTTTACCAAGAATACAATTTTGCAAGAGAAAAATCCGCAAAATAAATAAATTGACACCAACCGAAGTCGCATCAATCAGCTGAAACCATGGAGTCGTCTTGTTTCTGCACCGCGTACTGCAAAATAAACCAAAGTACGGGTAAAAACAAAAAGCTACTGAAAGAGACAGATATTTGATGTTCGACAGTGTTTGATATTTGAAATGAAAAATTTCCATTGCACAATAAAAATAAGGTGCAATGGCGGACTTATTGCTACATATCAATATAATCTTTTAGTCAAACAACCTATTTGCTGAGATATCGTGTTATTTGTTCGCGCGGCGTAAAGGTTAAGGCCCAAATAAAAAAAATATATACATGGTATTCAACTCAATGTTTATGTAGAATCTTGAATCCAAACAGTAGAGCCTCGCCAAACAGAACGCGTACCTAGCGCCGCGTTAAGCGTAACTAGCGTCGCATTTTAACGTCGCGTACTTTGGATGTCACACTGAAATCGACTAGATATTGACGCACACAGAGCGTACCGTAGATTGATAACAGTCTTCGGAAAGTTCTTTGTTATTGAGATGTCAAGTGATTCAAGTGATTCAGATGTGGAAGAATTATTAATTTCGTTCGCTTTATCACGATCGCAGATAATAAATTAATAGTTTTAAAAAAAAACACTAAAAACACGCTTTTGGGCTATGATACGATATTCACATACACACGGCTATGATACGATATTCCATCATGGAATGCCAGTGCTTATCTTCCGGCTTCATCATCAGACCTTAAAACCTAATCGTGGTCAAAGTTCATTCCAAGACTTTTCTAACAAGTCCAAACACAGCTATGATACGATGTTCCATCATGAAGTTCCAGTTCATATCTTCCGACTCCATCATCAGATCAGTTCGACAGTACCATATTATTGTATTGTCATCAGAACTACATACAGCTGCCAATTTTCATGACGCTACGATCCTTGGAAGATGGTTAAATTAGTTACCTTAGATTTCATTACATAGTTAGTTACATACAGGTCGACCTAATAAAAGCGTGTTAAAAAGAGTTTTCATCACATTAAGATCGTTTTTTTAACATACTTTCGTATGTCGCAAGATTTATTCGAAGAATTACATGAAATTCGTGAAAAAATTGTAACTTATTTTAATAATCAATAAACAGACTGATAAATTACTTTCCAGTCATATTCTTTTCCAATTTCTTCTCACAATTTTGATTTTATCGCCATGTTTGTATATGAATTATCATTCGTATTATATAGGCAGCGGTGTCTCCAAACATATTCTATCAGTTTTTCAGTCATAATGCTTGTATTTTCACGCGTACGTCGGACGCTTTCAAGAAATTTGTAAACAAATACAACTCCCGGCGTCAAAGCGTTCTAGCGCGACGTCAGAGCGCCGCGTACTGCCAGCGCCCGCGCCCTGTTTGACAGTAATAATACCGTCACAGTACAACACAACTCGGCGCTATAACGCGGCGTCAGGATTTACGCTGTAGCGCTCTGACGCGCGCTGAATACGCGTTCGTTTTGGCGAGGCCTTTAGAGTTTTTCTGTGAAAAAAATATATATTAAAATATGTAGATATATTTCGTTGCCAGGTTTTCATTACAAAATCACATCCTAATAAAAATGTAGGTCTCGAATAACCTATACAGGTGAGTTTTTATTAGTGACATCAGTGGCTGATTCAGTACGAGCAAGTAAGCAACTTTTTATAAAATGGAAATAATAAAATATACTTTTTTTTGCATATTTGAATATTTTCGTTATTTATAACAAATTATAAAAAGCGTTAACCCTTCAGGCTTTGGCCCCTCAGCCGATTGACAAGTTGATGTCCCAAAAATTTTTAGTAAAAATTAGTAAATAAATTGAATTATGACACTATCTTACCAAAACATTAATTACTGCAAAACCACTGTACCCATTATTAAAATAAAACATATTAACATAATAAAACATAATAAAATAAAACAAATTAAATTAAAATAAAATTAAAACGGGGCCGTCACGCTGAGTAGTGTTTTGGCCGATATCGGCCAAACGGGGCTCTAGGGGTTAAGCAGGCTGCACCATCTGGCGGTAGGTAAAATATCGAGAATAAACAATATTCGCGATATTTTCGATCAACAATATCAGCGCGCACAACGCTTGTCAAACATATATTTAACAATCAGGTTGTTTACAAAAATTATTTTTGTTTATTTTTTTTTATCAAAGGTTGTTTTTTTGCTCGTACTGATGCACCCACTACAATGATGTCACTAATAGAAAAACTCACGATGTATATAGAAGATAGAAAAATAATAATATTCACTGCCTAGTTGGCAATATTTCTCCGCGTCTTAAAGCGGCTACAGTTGGATACGGTCACGCATGCATCGACTGAAGTATTTCGTCCTCGTCCGTCTGAAGTTCCATGTTAGAGTGCTCGATTTTCGCAATTAGCTGATTCAACGACGGCCATTTATTTTAGAGAGAACATACTCATGAAATCGAGCAATCGAGAAACATCTCTAATGAAATAAGTATAGGCATGATGCATGGGTTAAACGACTATGAGCATTCAAGCATGAAACAAATGAATGAATTAAGAAATCACTGACTTTTAATTTAATTAAACTATGAAATTGCCGTTTCGTTACAACTTTTACTATTGTAACTTCGTTTTTGAGTAGGAATCTCAAATTAAAGGATTTTTTTTTACTCCATAGCATTGTTATTGATTTTTCATAAACAGTTATTTACTTATTTATTTTGCTATGTGCAATCATAGAAAAGTTGAAAATACGCGTGAGTATCGGTTTGTTCGCTTCCGTTCTGCTAATTTCGACCCCTTAAGAACGATCCCCTTGGACGATCGGAGACTAAGGGTGATGACGAATTAATCCTTTAAGGACCATAAACATTGCGGTATGAGTATGGAAATTTTTGATACAAAAAACTGTTAAAGGGCCGATGCAAATAACATGTACATGTAAATAACATTTAAATGATAAATACCTCCAATCATGATGCAGTACAACCTTACCACGCCCCCAGTCCCCAGCAGCCTTACTACTTCGAGCCACGGCAGCAGTTACGGTAACTGCGGGGCAGAGGTGCTAAGAATCTCTGGGTACGATCAGGCTGCCAAACCAAACTGATACTACATCAAGGAGACAGCTGGACCTGTCTGGATGAGGGAAACGGACAACCGATCCGGATAGAGAGTGATTGGAGAGGCGTATGCCCAACGGTGGACGAATGCGCGCTGATGAAGAAGAAGACGAAGAAGAAATAACATGTAGGTATGTCAAGTTTTGTGAAAATTGTTTTTATAGATTTTGTATTAATTGATGGCACATAAGTGTCCCTGAGGTCCATAAAGATACGAAGTTTAAACCTTTTCCAAAATTTCATTTTTTTATTATTTAACTTAGAAATCTTCGTACTAAAAAAGTTACTAAATGATAAAAAATCAAATCGAAAATTTCGCTATCAATCTTTTATTTATTTATTGAAAATCACCAGAATTCATTGTTCATTTGCGATATTTAAATAAAACCTGAATATTTTTAACAAGTCGATTTCTAATTTTATTATTAGGATTTGTTGGGGCTTAAGAGTATGCCATTAGTACATACATTATTGAAATACATTTTGAAACACGGCTTAGGTTCAAGTTAATATGAAAAAATAGCCCTTGGGAAGGCGTATGGACTCGAGTAGAGATATAGGGCTCGATTTCGTTTCTTCGTGAACTAAAATCGGAAATTAGTCCGTGTGAACGAGACAGGGCAATACGCTAGAGCGGAATGTGAGATGACCGGTTGTCACTTTTTCGCATTAAAACTGCCCGCCAAGGTTAAATCTTACACCGCACGAAATATGCTCGAATTTATTCGGACGAGTATAAGTTCGACTGGTAGTATTTATCGACGATCGTTCGTTTCATACTCCGCTCTAACGTATTGCTCTGTCTCGTTCGCTTGGACTAATTTTAGTTTTAGTTCACAAAAAAAGCAATCGGGCCCATAGTAACAAATCATTGTCATATAGGTGATATGATTAATACCTTTATCAATCAGGTTTTTTTAGAGAGAGAAAAGCAATCGTATTACAGTACACCAGTCACAATTTTAATAGATTCAAACTTGTTATCGCCAGATTTGATAGACTGGCAGCGTCCTCGCAAGTACGATTAGAATTGATGAATTTTGGGAGTTAATGGGCCCTTGCTGAGTTGGCCACGAAGACCCATTCTGTTCAGGGTTGGTCACACTCATGGGTCAACGCCCATGAAGTGTGAGCCCGGGCAGGACTCTGGCCTTAGGGCTAGTTTCCCCTAAGAGTCAACCTTCTGGCGCTCCTGGACGGTCTGCGCACCGTGCGGCGAAGCCAATCGATTGTGCACTCTGACTAACAGTCGGGGGAGTCTGGAAGCAGTACTGTTTCCTATAGAGCTAATGTGGTTCAGGAGCTTACGGCGACTGCTCTTGAAACGACCATCGGCTACCCGATCCTGGGTGAACATCAGGGCAAAGGATGCCGTGGTCCGCGATAGATTCGGTTACACCGTTTCACCGCTTCGTAAGGGAGAGGACCGCGCAAGCGACCTCGAACTCGTAACCAATCGAGAGACTGGTCGCAATTAGAAGTAAGGGCGTGAGTGTAAGCCCGCTGGGTATCATACCTGGTTATCTCGCGGATAAGGCTACTGCTTCTTACGGGCATGTGGTGGAGCTTGACGGTGGACTATTTTGTCCAAGTCTTCTGCGCTCACTTTACAGTTTTAACGAACAATCGTTAAAACTTCCTGAGGTGACGGGTTCTGCCGTTGTAGTTGACAACTCTATTTGATGAATTTACCGCTTTTGGAGGGGTAACAATATACTATAGCTAGAGTAATATACAAGCTACTGTAAGCGACAGGTAGTTATTACAAGCTTTTTGCTCGATACTAGTTATCTTACCTATTCAATAGACAAATAGAAAATCTTTTGGGTTTAATGGATTCATTTTGGAACTATATGGCTTTCTTATTAAATAAAGTTTGTATAGTACATAATCGTTTGATCTGAAACTTTAACTGAACTCAATCCTTCTAGCAGTAAATCAAAATCAACCGAATTAAATGCAATACTAAAATCGAGTTGTGACAGAGAGGGGTGAGTCTTCTGTCATTCATTTGGCATCTAATACCATCAGTGATTTTGATCAGCACAGAAGCTATGCTATGTCCAGGGCATAATACAGACTGCGTAGGGTCTAGCAATTTGTTACTATTTAGGTATTTAACAAGGTGGGTGTAGACAACGCGGTCTAATGGATAATAGGGGTCAATATTTCGAATAATTAAATATACATTTTGCATGAATTTCTTTAGCTTAACTTCATTTGTAGAATAGCAACTTCAAAGGTAAGAACATAATATAACTCTTTTTCCATGAGCCTGAGGAAAGTCGGTCGAGGTATGCCTATAGGAGCATTGCAGAGCGACGCAATCCTCCCATCTGACGAATGGTCTGCTGCTGAATTCTGCTAGACATCTCTCTTTCTCTCCTTGGTTTTATCAACAAGGTAAGCCTCCATTACCTATATTGTATTTATCTCGGGTTATATATATGTAAAATCTCTGTCGTAAAATCTAACGCGTATGTCGGTCTTTGAAACGATGGTTCCATGACATTAACATATGTATTATTCGTAAATTACTCTTAACATGGGACATATGTGTCCCATAAATTCGAAGTCATGTTATAAATTACATCACAACTTACTTGAGCTAGAGTCCGGGATATTTTGTTCAATGAAAACTTAAATAAATTGTTTGTAGATTTTTTATTTTTGGCCACACCTTCATGGAGGTATGCATATTATTATTTTACACACAATTTCAGCTACTTAAACATACATGTACAAAACTGATTCGATCCGTGCGTTACATACGCTGTGAATTCATATGCTAAATAAGCTAAATTATATACAGTGATTCAAGATTTCTATTAATATATACAAAAACCACTTGAATGAAAGCTACATAGCTAAGCTATGGTATAACTTAGCTACAAACTGAAATGTGATCATGAAAAACCTATATTTTAATGTTTTTGAAAATTATATGTTGCACATCCCGACCTCATATACCAGTATTTCAGTAATTCGTCGTTCTATATATATATATGTAGGACCTCGTATATGCCAAGAAACAAACTTTTCAGGCCATTGATAAACCTGAATAACTTCGTTTACGAGATGTTTTTTTAGTTGTGTAAATGGGACCAATTTTCAAAAAAAGAATAGTTTACTGTACTATCGATTCAGGTCACACTCAAGGTCAGTCTCAGTTCAGGGTCGGTCACACTCACGGGTCAACACCCATCCGGCGGCCTCCACGCATGAAGTGCGAGCCCGGGCAGGACTCCGGTCTTAGGGCTAGTTTCCCATAGGAATTAACCTTCTGGCGCTCCTGGGCGGTCTGCGCACCGTGCGGCGTAAACCAATCGATTGTGCACTCTGACTAACAGTCGGTGGAGTCTGGAAGCAGTACTGTTTCCTATAGAGCGGGGGTGGTTGCGGACCTTACGGCGACTGCTCTTGAAACGACCATCGATCCTGGGTGAACAGCCGGGCAAAGGATGCCGTGGTCCGCGATAGATTCGGTATACACCGTTTTACCGCTTCGTATGGGAGAGGATCGCGCAAGCGACCTCGAACTCGTAACCAATCGAGAGACTGGAGTAATCTGGTCGCAATTGGAAGTAAGTGCCTGAGTGTAAGCCCGCCGGGTAACACTCCTGGCTATCTCGCGGTTAAGGCGTTGGCCTCTTACAGGCATGTGGCGGAGCTTGACGGTGGACTGTTTTGCCCAAGTCTTCTGCGCTCACTTGAGGGAGATAGAACGACTAATCGTTAAAACTTCCTGAGGTGACGGATTCGCCCGTTGTGGTTGACAAATCTAGTTGTACTATCGATTAAATCCGTCAAAGTATTAAGTTGCTTGCGAGGAATTACTACTAAGAACATAAAAGGTAACCCCGTATAAAATCATCAATTCATGCATACGAGATGCCACTGCAATGAGAATTACACAAAAACTTAGAAATTTGATAATCCATGTCCCTTGCGACATGGACAGATCCATAAAAATATGCTAAACCGTTTTTTTGGCGCGAACTAGGTCTCACATATAGATCGACGAGTTGCTCAAAAACAAAATAACTGCGTAATATATTTTTAAAATTTCACTTTTTGTCTTCTCGATTTGACATAAATATTTACACTAATACACAACTTAATGACATTATTAAATCTAATTTGCACATTTCATTGGTAATTTAAAAATAATGACAATAGTAAACCATGTATAATAAGTACACATAATATGCATTTCTAAATCTATTTAATCTTACATACTAATGAGCGAAGTATTTATGTAGATATGAAAATTATTATGTATATAAGTTTACATATACATTTACAATATAATATATATTTATTGTAGTAAGTAATACTTTATGATATGTAAATTTAGATCTAAGGCATCTCAATTTGGTGGATGAGAAATGAATGGTGTATTTTAATATTTTTCTTTATTCAATTTCAATTTTATTCGACTCAGTTTTTATTACTAAATAATATCAAATTTATTAACATATATATTATTAATAAGTAGTTATATACAAAGTAAGCCACATAGTCTGTGCATTTAAAAAAAATGTACAACAGATAACATTCTGGTTAAACGAGCATTTTTTTAAATTATATCTTTAAGTAAATGCAATTTTTAAAGTAACTTATTATGGCACAGAAGAAATGAACTGATCGCGATGAAATTACACTATGATTTAAAATTCTGGAACTTGTGTAGTTCATCGTCGGGTCGTACCCATAATCACGCGGAGTGCTGGTGCCCCAAACCAGGTCCGTGCGTGTGGTGATGATTAGCGGTCAGATGGTGGAAGTAGGGTCCGTAAGGCGCTCCAGGGCCTCCAAAGGGATAATGAACGCCGTGGGACGCATACAGTAAAGACCCTCCGTAAGGGTTGTGGCCCGAGAAAGGGCCTCCGGCCGACGGGGGAGGGGGTACTGTCGGGCTGTTGACGTCCATTCCAGGGTTCTGCTTCTTCCATTTGGTGCGACGGTTTTGGAACCAGATTTTGACCTACGAAAAATATGTATAATTAATTAGTATGCGCACTCGTACACATCAACCAATACAAGAGTTCCAAGTAGCTCAGGGAGCCCTATGGCTGCTCTATAGCAGGCCCAACATTGCCTGCTCTATAGCAGGCAATGTTGGGCATTCGAAACCGAGATTGAGATCCTATCAGTTCGATTCAATAGTGCAAAGTAGTGATGGGTCATTTCGGGTGAACCTGGGTTCTGAAACATATTCTTCTGCTGGAAGAAATCCGTCCTTCAAAATTAGTCCTCGCTCCCTACTTATAAGTTTTGGAAGAACTACACTTTCCCCTACTAACTACTCAACTCCCGAGGTCACCATTTGCACGCTTTGTTAAGAGGATCCGGTGACTGACGTCCATTTTAAAGGTATATAAGACCAGGTCAAAATCTATCCCACTTCTTGAGAACAACTTGGGTTGTCGACTACAGCGGGCGAGCCCGTCACCTCAGTAAGTTTTAACGATTAGTCGTTCTATCTCCCTGGAGTGAGCGTAGAAGACTTGAGGACAAAACAGTCCACCATCTAGCTACGCCACAAGCCCGTAAGAGGCCAACGCCTTAACCGCGAGATAGCCAGGAGTGTTACCCGGCGGGCTTACACTCACGCCCTTACTTTCAATTGTGACCAGATTACTCCGGTCTCTCGATTGGTTACGAGTTCGAGGTCGCTTGCGCGGTCCTCTCTCTTACGAAGCGGTGAAACGGTGTCTACCGAATCTATCGCGGACCAGAGCGTCCTTTGCCCGGCTGTTCACCCAGGATCGGATGGGCGATGGTCATTTCAAGAGCAGTCACCGTAAGGTCCGCAACCACCCCCGCTCTATAGGAAACAGTACTGCTTCCAGACTCCCCCGACGGTTAATCAGAGTGCACAGTCGATTGGCTTACGCCGCAAGGTGCGCAGACCGTCCAGGAGCGCCAGAAGTTTGATTCCCAGGGGAAACTGACCAAGGCCAGAGTCCTACCCAGGCTCGCACTTCATGCGTGGAGGCCGACGGATAGGTGTTGACCCGTGAGTGTGACCAACCCTGAACAGAATGGGTCTTCGTGGCCAACTCAGCAAGGGCCCATTAACTTCTTGAGAACACTACAATTCCAGACTCCTACGGTAATCCTCTAGATACAACATTGTCAAGGTCTGCACTGCACAGGAATGCACTGCCAAGATCTCGCCTAAGGAAATACTTGCATTCCATTCACCTCTTCTAGGTTGCTCCCGGATTGGGATCTAAACCATGAATTGGTCTGGCCACAAAACAAGCTTTCCTTGTGGCCTAAGCTGAGTGGAACTATTATTCCTTCGATAGGGCAAAATGATCCGGGAGTTTGCGTGTCTTTTATGGATGCGATGCTCTGCTGAATCCTGGGAGGAATTTCATGTAAGAGGGGAGACCTTTTGGATTTCAGCAGGCTAATCCACTGATCAGCAGGATGACATCCAGAACGCCTCCCCTCGTGCACACCATTCCTCCCAGGATTCAGCAGGGCATCGCAGCTCACTAGCTGATTACTAATATACCCAGGAAAAGGAATCAATCGTAAATTGTAGTGTATGTACAAAATTGTCATTTATTACGAAATCATGAGTGAGTAGTTTATCCTACTACCTACTATTATAAACGCGAAAGTTTGTAAGAATGTATGTATGGATGTTTGTTACTCTTTCACGCAAAAACAACAGAATGGATTTTGATGAAACTTTACAATAATATAGCTTACACATCAGACTAACATATAGGCTATAATTTATAAATATATATAGTTTTCTATCATCATTATCAAAATTTTCCATCACCACGCGGGTGAAACCGCGGGGCGCAGCTAGTATTATATAAATATGTTAGAAATATATTGGAAGTTCCAGATAAAGAGCTGTCTTTAAGATTATGATCACATCACGGATGTAGGAGTGATGCAACCGTTTAAAGATTGCCACATATCCGTGAACAGAAAACCACGTCGCGGCAGGCCCCCAACAAGTGGCGGCGCTAGACCACACTTGGACGTCGGCGAAATCAGGTTCGCGAGGTCTTTTTTATTTCCCAGTCAAAAAGAAAACGTTAGATTACATGAGCCGAATTATAGTGAAACTAATGTATGCGTAAACGAGTTTTATTGCTAATCAAATGATGTTAAAAATTACACAAATAGAAATTAAAATAGACGAACTTTTCGGCTTTTGGCCTCACTGACCTTTTTAGCATTATGTCATAGCTAATACTAGCCGTTATTTCAGCTTTAATTGATAGAATTGATAAAGCAGATAGTCTCTCTTGGGTCATCGTGCTTCTCAAGTAGGTCTTAATCAATTTTAACTTTGAGAAGCTTTTCTCAGCGGAAGCTGTACTGACGGGAACTGTGAGCATGATTCTAATTGCTATGTAAACATTTGGATATATTTCTTCCAAATTATTTTTTTAAATGTACTGAATGAGTTGTTTCGCGTCGTTGACAGAGTCAAGTGAATTCGCTTCTAAAAGCTGTAGCTCTTCGTATAGCTCGAAAGGCTGTATGTCACTGTTTTCGTCGTCGCCTTCCCGCAGTATTGTACCTAAATCATTACAATGCTTGATAAGGTTCTCTTTGATATCTATTTCAAATAACTGATATCTTATGATATCAGTTATTTGAAATCGAATAAATATACCAAATTGTTTAAAATTGTTCAATATAATAAAACCAAATGGTTCAAAATATTCATTGAGCGCTTTAAATCGACATTCGGTGTCGACTATAATAGCATCGATCATTGTGGTAAAAAGTTAACTCTGTTATGTATTTCAAAAGATTGAATAGGTTCATCAATGTGTTCATAATCGAACATTCGTTTTTTCCTGGCTGTTCTTTTTTCTTTAAATTGACACTGAATTTCGAAAGTACTTTTCTCCACAAATAAATTTTAAATAATTTGTAAAACTTTTGCGAGGACCTCTCAGGTGCGAGGCCGTCGGCGGTCGCCGACGTCGCCGACGCCTAGCTCCGCCACTGCCCCCAACAAGCAAAAATAACAATGTCATTAACCAAGTGTGGAATTTGAACACGCGGTATCGCGCGTTCCTGGCATTGCAGTGATCTATCTAGCTCTCTAGTCCCTATACATGGATCTGTGGGGTTTTTGGCTAATCTCCGATAAAAAGGCCTCTGAAAGGGACCGATTCGAATAAAGAAAAGACATTATGTGTTACGCCACAACCTAAAGTACGGGCCAAAGGAACGTTCCGATGGGGTAATAGACCGAGCTGTCAACAAGGATGCGGCTAACGTCGATATTGCTTATCGATGAATTACGCTTGGTCGATGAAACAGTATTATACATTTGCATTTATTTTATTTTTTATTTTTTTATTTATCTATTTATTTGCAGCTGTTATAAAAAAACATATACAAAAAAACAAGAACACACAGATTAAAAATTAAAACTATAAATAGACAAAGACTATGAAATAAAGCTACAAACGCTGCAAATTAGGGGTATCCTCAGGATATCTCTTATCCTGGTTTTCAGGACACACCTATTAATTATTGGTACATATATGATTTTTAAAATAAAATAACCAAATCAAATAAATCTTAAAATAAACAATCCAAATAATCATAATCAAATAAATACACAAATCAAAATAATCAAAATCAAGATATTTAACATCAAATGATATTAAAAGAAAATAACGTAATTACATAAATTTATAGTACCGATTGCTATATTTATTAATATTTTTGATTTAAGTATTATTTTAGAATTAGAGTAATTAATAAAGGACCTAATTATGTTATGTGAGTTATTAAATGAGTACTTAATAGATAACTGATTATCATAGCCTGGTATATCATAGGTCATTACTAATTTCTAAACAGTCATTAGTAAAATGTTATCGTGGCATTTTGTAATAATGAGTCCCACACATGTACCTATATTATAAAATGCTGCGCAGATTAATCATCATTACTTACCTATCAGTTGATGAATGGGGACCATATTTTCTCACCTGGAGCTATTGAAGATAAAGGGCGATATTAACATGCAGACTCGGTGTCTTATACATAACATTTTGTCATTTTTGTTTGTGTGCCAGGATGGATTTCTTGAGAAAAATGGACTACTTGATAAGAGGTAACGATTCTCGACCGCGATTTTACCTCGACGAGACTTGGGTTAACCAAAACCGACACGCATCCCTGCAAGCAGGTTGTAAAAGGGGCGGGGCCGGCCTAATGATTAATTGCCTCACCAGAACGTTCCTTTGGCCCGTACTATAGTTGAATGCTATTCCAGAAGTTTTTATACTATGGTAGAACCTCTGAGAGCAGTATCAAAAGCACTACTTTGTAGGATAATAGGGTCAATTTATTTTGTATGAATACGAGTATACTTACCGATCAAATATTGGATACTTATTAAACATAGCGGATGACTTGTTGTTCTATTTCGACTTGGTGAGTTTTACAAATGTTTTCTTGCATTCAAAGAAACATTTCTAAACAATATGTATTCGAAATATGTGTTAACAATAAGTGCTGAACACTGACCTGTGTTTCTGTTAAACTGAGGCTTAATGCCAGGTTTAGCCTCTCGCAGACTGACAGGTACCTCGTAGTCTTGAACTTATTTTCAAGTGAAACCAATTGCTCGTATGTAAATGCTGTCCTCGCTCTTCTTGGTTTTGCACCACCTTTCGAATCCTTGCCTCCAGAACCTGCGAATATAGAATATATGATCTTGTTAGACAACATTAACCATAAATCTGGAGCCTAATCTGGAATATCGTTAGACATCGTCAATAATGCAATAGACCTAAATTGTCATGTAGCTATTAAAACTTTTAGTTAATATATGCTGTTCCTAAATTATGCTCTTTTGAAAGGATGGACATACAGAATGCCGAAACACGAAACAGTCGATGAATTTGTTCGACTCGTCTGTAGTTTGCTTTTATAATATGTATTTTCCGTGTATGATATGTGCCATGTATATACTATGCGACAGACCTCTAATACGACTAATGTGTCGTTATACTTACAAATTTAGGAATAGCTCGATTTTTATGAAAGAGATGTACAAGAGAAATAACCAGTAACGATAGATTTATTTAAAATAGCTGCCAATGGGTAAATTTTTATATGCAGTGCCAACGGTAATGCTCTTGAGTTAATGCTATTGATACATTTAGGCCCTTCTCTTAAAAAAACCCTATAGAAAATCTTCTTTTTCTTCGTCGTTCCCTTATTACTGTGTATCGTGTCCACTAGACAACAGTTTGCCTACCAGGCTCCTACACTTCGACCTGTCTTGTGCAAGGCGGGTCCCAGATTGTAGTGACCGTTTTGTAAGTTTTATTATTAGGTTGTTCCATCTGGCCGGTGATCTGCCTCGGTATCTTCTTTCCTCCATTTGACCTGGCAAAATGACCAAAGTACTGCAGAACCCTTTCTCATACGATAGAGCCTCACTTGGATGCCATGTTCTAGATAAATTTGTTGGTGCGGCGTGCTGTCCATGGAGTTCCTAGCATTTTACACCAACACCACATCTCCAGTCCATCGAATTTGGTGCGTATCCGAGCCTTCGAGGTCCACGTTTCCGATGCAAAAATTGATAAAACCAGAGCTCGAACCAGCCTGATCCTAGTCCGCTTACTAATACCCCGAATCTTCTACAGCCTTTCGAGCTTGCTCATGGCCGACTTTGTCATATGACTTCTGCGTGAGATCTCCTTTTTCGCAGTTTCCATCGTTGCATATCATGGAGCCCAGATGGACGATGTCGCAAAATTAGGTGTATCTGAGCCTACCTTAGTGCGGACGTCTCGTGCGATCCAGTTAGGTTAGGTTTAATTCATTTGTAACTAATACTATGATTTTTTGTAAATAAAGAATTTGAATTTGAATTTGAATCTAAATTACGAATGTTGATACGAGCTCTACAATAACAACGATGGTTGCACTGGCATTTTTAAATATAGGACTTTGTTGAATTTTGTTGAAAACCAACCAAGATTTGTTGAAAATTTGTTAACTTGAGACTTAATTACCGAGTTTATAGACTTGATTGTCTATGTTAAATTATAAGTAAAAGTGCTTACCTTTACCACTTTTCTTGCCACTGGAACCAGAAGGCGACTTTGGCTCGCCGTTCTCGTCAAAATCTGACTGCGTGAGGGTGTCGTCTTCCTGGTTGTCATGCTCGTCAGTCTCTACATCTTCACCTTCGAGATCTGAATGCTGGAGTTGCTCCTTTCCTGCCAAAAAAACGATCTTTTATGAGAACTTCTTTATGACTTCGGCGCTGGATACTTACGTAGATCTAGATTGGTCAGACCTACTTATCTATAGGTACGTACTTTAAGAGTTAAATGAAATACTTTAATAGAATAACATTTAAATAAATAAAAATAATTAAAAGACTCTTTGAGTTTTCCCTAATTTTCATATTGCTTTTATTTTAAATATAACCAGATCATGTCGTATCACGTAGAATAGGCAAACAAATAAATTGAAATTCTGTACGTTTTGTAAAATGAAAAAAAAACAACAAGTGGACCCTGTGGGACTCCAATTTAGCTTTTAAAATAAAGGGAATAGCTTATAGTAATAATTGATTGCTGTAGTGACTATTTTCAAAGGACTTTACCTTCAAATCATCTTAAACAATTTCCCTTTATCCCATAAATACCCACACAACTAGATGCCTTGGATAAGTCGTAAAAATCGCTTAAACCATGTAAAAGTAAAGTAAAGTAAAAATTAAAAGGTATTTATTTCCAATACAACCATACAATTGTGTAGGAATGACAGTAATTAATCTTAAATTAGTTACTCAATTTAGACAAGAGATGATATACAATATATAGTTTTAAACTTACCAATTTACAAAAACATAGACTATATGATAACAGTTTACAACAAAACAATTAACGGTAAATAATATGTATTAGATTAAATGGGTAGATACGATGCTATGTATTTTCAAAATATTTTAAGAAGTCGTTATGGGCATACATGTTGATTTTAAGCAGATAGACTCGGATGGATCTCTTGAAAATATCGATGTTTTTAATTTCTTTTAATCTTTCGGGCAATTTATTGAAAAGTTTGAGGCCTAAGTATCGACTAGTCGCCTGGAACTTGGCAGTACGTGCTACGAACGGTTGGAGATACAGGGTTTTATTCCTGGTGTCATGCCGATGTACTTCCTCGTGGGATATGGCCGAGCTCTTATTGCAATAGAATTCGCAAAGAGCTTCTTGAGCAAAAATCGCATATACGGTCAATATCCCTAGTTTTTGGAAGTGTTCACGACATGACTGTAGTTGTCAATCATCTTTTGATTATGAAAATTATGAAATCCATAAAAAAATAATTTTATTATTTAATTGTTTATTTATTTCAAATATTATTCAGGATCTTTACAGACAAATACAATTCGCGTTTGAATATTAAATATAGTATATACAAGTCCATAATAACTGACTTAAGTAAAAAATGTGACAATAAAACATTTTTTTAAATACTAATAAAAATAAGTATCTATTTTAAATAAAAATGAGTTAGATGGGAGTTGCGTTTTAAATGCCAAAAGGATAAAAAAACTGTATCTATATCAGTGGGTAAGAGATTAAGAAGTGCTATAACCCTATCCACTAACCTACTTACAACAATATGTGTAATATGATTACGGTACAATTAACAATAAATTGATGCGATGCTTGAGACAGATTCTCGGTGTCTCACTCCGCGACCGAATTCGAAACGAGACCATTAGTAGAGAAAGATGCGATCTACTAACAAACATCTAAGAACAAGTACAAAAACGTCGGCTACGAGGTTCGGCCATGTTTGCCGAATGAACGATAATCGCTTGCCACGTAAACTTCTTTGGCGAGACCGTCCGACAGAATGGAGAATTAAGCGATCGGCACCGAAGAAAACCTGGATAAATAACATCAAAGACGACCTTATGAATCAACGATTATCGGCTAGGGATGTTCGATACGTGGCAAAAAAACGACAAAAATGGAAGCCAATCGTGAATGGAGTACGAGATCCAGTGGCATCGACAGCAGCGTATTGGCTGCGAGGGCGACCCCCTCCCCAATCACCGGCTACGGAATAAATAATAATAATAAAATAACAATAAATTCAATCTCGTTGCTATGTAATTTACCGTTTACATACAATTCAAACTTACATATTATATATCTCGAATAAATAATTGGTTTCTTGGGTTAATATACTATATGCAAATATAATAAGGGAAGTATATCGACGCGTTTCGAGAGCATTGAATCCTACCACTCCTAGAAGGAAATTGGAGGGGAAAAAATACCGACAAATATTATATTTTCTGTAATAAATGTATATTAAAAATTTTCTTTGAATAAACTAAATCATTTGAATGTATTTGTTTTCACTTATACGTCAGATGACCGAGTTATTTTCGAGTATACTATGAACTAAACAATTATAAAGAAGAAACATTAAACATGATAAATAAAATAAAATAAAATACAAACGGAGCTGCCATGGAATTCACCGACCAAAAATCGGGCCCATCATATATAATTATTACACTTCTGGGAGGTGAAGGGTGGATTCCGGACTAACGACCGGCGGTGGTAGGTTTAGGACAGCTGTCTTGCCACATGTGAGCGTTCACCTTACCACCCATTCACTCCCCCTTCGAAGCCATAGAATTTGAGATGCAGAAATCGCGGTTTTAGATAATTTTTCTAGAAAGGAGTTGATTATTTTCCTGGAGAGACCAAGATCTTTAAAAAGGTGAAACAAAGATTTAGCTGGCAGGCCGCGAGCGCCTACTTCCACCGCGTGAAGGTGAACAGTGAAGCCGTTCCGGGTGACGGCATTTGCGAGGTCATGGTATTTATTTAATTTGTACTCGTGGTCTTTTGGGATATTTGATTCCCATGGAACAGTTAATTCTACGATAAGGACCATCTTCCGAGATAGAGAGTAAAGAGTTATATCTGGACGCAGGGCTGTGCATCCGAGACTTTCAGGGAATTTATACTGCTTAGAGACCGAATCGACCTCCATAATCCAATCTGAAGCTTTCTCGATTATTGAGAAAGGTTTTGCAGTGAGATGTTTTTTGCCTTTAGAGCCAACCAGCACAAACTGTATTGGGGGTTTGGAGGATACTGTCAAACCCTTGTTGGCACGAGCCACTGAGAGGCTAAGTACCTCGCGAATAACAGCAAGGACTTTGTCGTGGCGGTAAGTGTACCGTCCTTGATCCAAGGCCACCTTGCAGCCAGCTAGAATATGTCTAGCTGTGCAAGGGGTGTTGCTACAAAGGGGACATGAACTATCCTCGGCATAGCTCCAACGAGCGAGGTTACTGGGGTCTGGAAGTGTATGCTGAAAGGCATGTAAATAAAATTTCAACATCTCTGGCGTCCAGTCATACAACATTACTTCCAGTGCATTGGAGGAGGAATGCCAAAGTCTCCAATTGTTGTCCAATCATTCTGGCATTGAAGGCCAATAGCGTGAGCCATACTATTGCTGTCGTAATCTCCCCGCAAGAGAGACTTCTTCAAGTCCACATCGCTCATGGTTGTACTGCCATAACCCAGACCAGTACCATTCTGGCTGATTCCAGTAAGGAACTTTTTGTGGAAGTCAACGCGGGCTTGTAGATCATTTGACTCACTACGGCCACATACTACGTGCTTCGATATTGCCGGATCCTTGGAATTTCTTAGAATCGAATTTTTGGTTATTTGGAGTTGGCGTAGAGCAGAGAGGGCAGTTTTAGAGCTAGCCCAAAATTGTGTTTGGTTCTGAAGAGAGTCGAGGGGTCAGCTGGTTTGGCTAAGGACAACCAGGATTTTAAACTAGCTGTCACCAGTGCATCCAGACGAGACATATTGAGATGTCAACCACAACTGGCGAACCCGTCACCGCAGGACGTTTTAACGATTCTTCGTTCTATCGACCGTGCAGTGAGCGTAGAAGACTTTGGACATTACAAATCCGACGTCTAGCTACGCCACAACCCGCAAGAAGCCAACGCCTTTACCGCGAGATAGCCAGTATGTTACCTGGCGGGCCGACACTCGCGTCCTTGCTTCCAATTGTGACCAAATTTCTCCGATCTCTCGATTGGTTCCGAGTTCGAGGTCGCTTGCGCGGTCCTCTCCCTTACGAAGCGGTGAAACGGTGTGCACCGAATCTATCGCGGACCAAGGCGTCCTTTGCCCGACCAGATTTCTCCTTTGTGACCAGATTTCTCCGATATCTCGATTGGTTCCGAGTTCGAGGTCGCTTGCGCGGTCCTCTCCCTTACGAAGCGGTGAAACGGTGTGCACCGAATCTATCGCGGACCAAGGCGTCCTTTGCCCGACTCTGAACCGGGATCGGATGGCCAATGGTCATTTCAAGAGCAGTCGTCGTAAGATAGGCAACCACCCCCGCTCTATAGGAAACAATACATTTCCCAGACTCCCCCGACTGTTAGTCGGAGAGCACAATCGATTGGCTTGCGCCGCTCGGTGCGCAGACCGTCCAGGAGCGCCAGAGGTTTGATTCCCAGGGGAGACTGGTTGACCCAGTGTCCTACCCAGGTTAACACCCTATGCGTGGAGGCCATCGGATGGGTGTTGACCCGTGAGTGTGACCGACCCTGAACACATGGGTCATCGTGGCCACCTCATCATGGGCCCGTTAGCTCCCAAATGGGCCCGTTAGCTCCCAAAGAAGGCAGTTTTAGAGCTAGCCCAAAATTGTGTTTGGTTCTGAAGAGAGTCGAGGGGTCAGCTGGTTTGGCTAAGGACAACCAGGATTTTAAACTAGCTGTCACCAGTGCATCCAGACGAGACAGTTTAGAGTTTCAAGGCGATAGGTGAGGGCAGCAAACCCCGCCCACCGCCCGGGCAGTTATAACGACGAGGGTCGTCTTGTCTGCCCGGGATGTCGTGCTACGACAACCCTGCGCGTACCAGAAGGGTAGAACGCGCAGGGGGTGAAATAGGGTAAACCACCCCCCCCGTACCGCCCCGAGAACCCATTTATTTATAATAATGAAAGAATTTACAAAGTAAAAATTTACAAAAATAATACTAAATTTACCATATTCACAAAATAAAAAAAAATAAAACAACAAATAACAAATTTAGGGCCGGTAAGCGGGGTAGAGGACGCTCCAGAAATGATGATGGTGGAGGCGCACGGTCCGTGGGCAGGTCTCGGAGCAGCCACGGGGGGGAGGAGACGGACACAAAGACGGGCACTTCGGGCTGGAAGTAGCCGCCGAATCACGCCACCAAGGAAGAGGGTACCCCTTGGGGGGTATCCCGAGGCCTCATGCTTTCCCAAGAAGCCACCCAGTGCTCCACAAGCTCGCCAAACGACTGGAAGCAGCTCCTACAACTGACCAGATCCGGGTACCAAATCGGAGAGCGCCCAACGCACGCGCCCACTGCATCCATCAATTTCCCCCGTGCAGCCGCTAGAATTGGGCAAGACCAAATTACGTGTTCCGCAGTTTGGCGACCATACCCACAGGCGCATCGGGGGTCATCGGCAAGTCCAAAGTCAAATAGTTTGGCTCTGAACTTTCATGCTTTCGTCCATGTTGCCGACCGCAACATGGACGAGACAGTTGGGTTTTGGTGAAATCGTAAATAGGAAAGGGCCATGACAAATGTGAAGTTAGATAGTTGTCATAGATCCAAGCCTTACGAGTGCCAGAAATTAGCAATGCATCTATCTTTTCCAGGCAACTACTGAAATGTTCTATAACATGATCGCCAGAGAGGTCCTATTAAACGGTTTGCATATACGAATAATACCACCGACCATTTTGCTAGAGCAATTGCAAATATTTGTAATGTGCGCATGAAAATTCAACTGCATATCAAATGTAATACCTAGGTCCCTTACCTAGGTTGACCTTTTTAAAATTGACCCGTTTATAGTGTATGGAAAAAATAATAGAAATCAACGGCTTTAATTTGCCTGGACCTAAATTGCCTACAATTGAATGCACTTATTACTGTATTAAATAATCATGTTTTTGTTTATTTTACTAATATTTTTGTGGAAAAAATACAAAGCCGAAATCATGTGTCACATTTCGAGTGTTTTCTTGTTGTAATATTTTTAACTTTATAATTGCCAGGTTCAGTAAAATTATTCATGTTCTAACCCAAACAAATTACCCACAAGTGGTAACTGTGCCGATGCCACAGTAAGTATATTGTGGCTACGGTATCTGCGATAGTGTGTAGTGCGATGACGTCACGAAAGCTAATGGCGGTCTCGCACCAATAATTAAGCAGAGTTCACTAATTAGTCGGGCCGTTGCCGTGGCAACCGAGACAGTGTCTCCATGGAGCACCCCACTTCGCATCACGTCACCGCTTACCATTATCACCTATTTTGCCTCTTTGCAGGGAAACATAAAAGAAATACGTGAGTACACCGCTCTGTACTAAGATACCAACAAATACCTTATATAACATACAAAATAATCTAAAAAAAATGTTTTATCGTAGGAAAAAGAAACTGGAAATAAACATGAACCGTTATCTAAAGTAAATAAACATTTAATTTTGTGTCAATTTCACTGGAGAAGCTTCCTTTGAACTGTATGGACAAGGAATGGTAGTTATGGTACATGGATTAGTGGGAAAAGTTGGAATTTCTGGTAAGGGAACCTTTTAAACGCATTTAAAAGGCGACTTAAATCCTGCTAAATCCTTTTGGAAACCTAGAATTCAGATATTCTTCGTTTTCTATACTTTCCAGGAACCCCATTTATATGTTTGGGGGCTCAAATGTTATTACCTATGCTTTAAAGGGATTTCATGACCATATTTTTTTGAAAATTTTTTTGGCTATGATGGGGCACAAAAATTGACACCTCGTGACAAATATCATGCTTTCGTCCATGTTGCCGACCGCTCTGGGTTAGACTTAGGAATCACCGCTAACGTAAGTGAGAGGACCGAGCAAGCAACCTCGAACCTGTAACCAGTCGGGAGGCCGGAGAAAAATCTGTCCATAACTGGTAGCGAGGGCGCTTGGTCTGCCTGCTGGCTTAACTATCCAGTGCCGGGCGGAAAGGGTTGGTCTCCCGCGAGCTACACTGAGAAAAATATTGGATGGATTTTTGCATTGCCATTTCGTTATTACGGTTTTACACAGAATAACAATGTTTCAATCGCAATTTTGGTGAATTAGGTACAAGGAATTTTGTTGAAGTAATTATGTATCAACATTTTCCGTACGGTTAAAACGGAATTAACAGTATACTGTAGTTTCAACATGATTCATGTCCAAATATAACCGTACGTATACTACTACATGCTTTCATGATATAAACGAGATCCCCAGGTCGCGACGTAATGAAATACCCTTAAGTTTTAACATTACGGCACGGTAACTACCAACACAGTCCGAGTAATATATGTAATCCTAGTTGAAACAAGCGTATTTCCGTGTATTACATAGTTATATTTTTCTCTGTGTAGTCGGTGAAGCTAGATAGTGGATTGATATTTTTTAAGTCTTCTACGCTCATCCCACGGCTGAAGAACGAGCTCATATCGTTATACTAGCCTGGGGAGCTAATGGGCCCTTGCTGAGTTGGTCACGAAGACCCATTCTGTTCAGGGTTGGTCACACTCACGGGTCAGCACCCATCCGGAGGCCTCCACGCATGAAATGCGAGCCCGGGTAGGACTCTGGCATTAGGGCTAGTTTCCCCTAGGAATCAACCTTCTGGCGCTGCTGGATGGTCTGCGCACCTTGCGGCGTAAGACAATCTATTGTGCACTCTGACTAACAGTCGGGGGAGTCTGGAAGCAGCTGTTTCCTATAGAGCGGGGGTGGTTTCGGACCTTACGGCGACTGCTCTTGAAACGACCATCGGCTACCCGATCCTGGGTGAACAGCCGGGCAAAGGATGCCGTGGTCCACGATAGATTCGGTTTACACCGTTTCACCGCCCAAGCGACCTCGAACTCGTAACCAATCAAGAGACCAGAGTAATCTGGTCGCAATTGGAAGTAAGGGCGTGAATGTAAGCCCGCTGGGTAACATACCTGGGGTTATCTCGCGGATAAGGCGTTGGCCTCTTACAGGCATGTGGCGGAGCTTGACGGTGGACTGTTTTGTCCGAGTCTTCTGCGCTCACTTCAGGGAGATAGAACGACTAATCGTTAAAACTTCCTGAGGTGACGAGTTCGCCTGTTGTGGTTGACAACTCTAGTTGTACTTTCGATTAAATCCGTCAAAGTGTTCAGTGGTTTGCGAGGAATTACTACTAAGAACATAAAAGCTAACCCCGTATAAAATCATCAAATCATGCGTGCGAGATGCCACTGCAATGAGAATTACAATAGAGATTTGAGAATCCATGTCCCTGGCGACATGGACAGATCCATAAAAAAATGCTAAACCGTTTTTTTGGCGCGTACGAGGTCTCACATATACATCGACGAGTTGCTCAAAAACAAAATACCTGCCTAATATATTTTTTAATTTTCACTTTTTGTCCTCGATTTGACATAAATATTTACACTAATACACATCTTAATGACATTATTAAATCTAATTTGCACATTTCATTGGTAATTTAAAAATAATGACAATAGTAAATCATGTATAATAAGAACACATAATATGCATTTCTAAATCTATTTAATCTTACATACTACGGGAGATAGATCGACTAATCGTTAAAACTTCGTGAGGTGACGGGTTCGCCCGTTGTAGTTGACAACTCTATTTGGGGTGATAGGTTTGCCCGTTGTAGTCTACATGGCCCAACGGTATCTGCCTGTTTTGATGTGATTATTTTTCCAAGGGCGCACATACTAAAATTAACAGTACATTTTCGTTCATCATGTCCATTATACCATTAATTATATGATACACTATCTAATCATGATATCTGGTCATCTAGAGATGACCACGCCCGAACTCAAAACAATCTGAACACAAGAATGTCCGCGAGTATCAATTATATAATTCCGTCAGTCAGGACAACATTTGCCCAGAGACATAAATTCTACATAGCCCCAAAATTATATAATTCCCTTAGTGAAGACATGAAAAATTATCCTAACATAAAAATATTTAAAGCAAACCTTAATAGATGGCTACTTAACAAGGGATATGTAAAATCTGATCAACTTCTTTGCAACGCACGACAATTTATTTAGTATCACTTATCTATTTTTCTTAATTAAATTTTATTAAATTACAACTATAAATGTATATATTTATTACATAGCTATATTTTTTATAAAATTGGTATATTTATGTGTATATACAGGTGGTGGGTCCAAATAATTTATTTTAAAAAAACACTTCATTTCTTAAAATTGCATAAAAATATGCACATCTAGAGACGGGCCAAATTATCGCCTAGTTAGATGTGCTATTGGCAGTAAAGGTCATGTAAGATGTGTTAAACCTCCCTATATTAATTATTAAATAATTTACATAATTATTATAAGATTACATGACCTATGAATGAACTGTATACCTAATCCTATGTACCTAAATAAATAAAATAAAAATAAATAAATCAATAATCATACTTAATGACATCTATATCCTTGCGTTTAGCTACTACGGAAAAGAGCTTTTTCCCGTTTAGCTACTACGGAAAAGAGGAAAAGAGCTCAAATTGGGCAAAGCGCTCCAGAGCTCCGCTCCAGTCACGCATGATAGCACCTCGCATTCATCTTATTTCTGCGCCTGAAACTCTGACGTATTTAATTTAAAACGGCAATTTGCCAGTCTGGCGACTCGGACGATTGTCTAAATTTATCATACAAATCATCTCAATAAACTTTTTTCAAAAGCCACCGTACGTCGGGAGATGCGCAACGTTGTTCCATTTCGGTATCGTCCGCCAGATGTCAAACTCCATTAGGGACAGCTTTGGGAGTGGGCCTTCAAAGCTGTTTGTAAAAGTCTGGTACTATTCTTAAATTTTAAGAGATAGATAAACCCAGCAGTCGTGATATCAGATGAGATAGTTTGCTTCAAAAAAATCGGTTGTGTCATCCCAAGACTTTCGCGGCAACTAGCCAAGAGCTGATTTCATCCGAATATTGATTTCATAAATAAAACCAGTGAGCGCCATCTCTCGGCCGGCGGACAAACTCGGTTGGGTTTCATTGCGACTCCTCAGGCGGGTTTGGGCTAAGCGTAAGCAAATGGCGTTAATATTTAATTGAAATATATGACAGAATTTAAATATTGGGCCCGATTGCGTTTCTTTGTGAACTAAAACTGAAACTAGTCCAAGGGAACGAGATAGAGCAATACGTTAGAGCGGAATATGAAGCGGCAACTGAGTGCCTCCACGAGAGACGATGTTAGTCCCGCAGGTTTATTCGAGTGTTAGTCGGATTTTACTATGTTTTTACGATCTAAGTTATAGGTACAACTTACGAGCTATGTTAGCTACGATCTACGTTATATGTTCAACTTACAAACTATCATATATTCTACACTCGGACAATCCCCCCCCTACCCCTCCCCCCCAAGAAATTGGGGGCCCTAAGCGATAACTTGTGTAGCTTATATGTAAATCCTGCACTGCTAGTTCACATCCTAGTGGACCGATTTCAACCAAAATCTTTTCAACTCTTGCCATGAATAAAATAATGCCCGAATACCTTATTGGATCCAGCGTTAGTAAGCTATCGTGAAGGAATACACAGACAGGCACAGACATTCTTCCATTTGGAAATGGTCTTAATCGTCTCAGGGGGACTTAAAGTGGATATTTATGTATTCATCTCAGAAAAAAATAGCGGGTTCACAATATATTACCTCCTCTAAGGTTGGTAGGCCGGTAAAATAAAATTGAGCAGAAATACCGTAATGTTACTATATATATCCGAATAAGTATAGTAAAAGGAGTAATGTATAATTGATAAATTTAGAAACTTGAGTAGATATATAAACGAGAAGAATGGACCGTAAAAGAGTAGGTACATGTAAACAGAAGAGTGATATAACGGAATAGCGAGTATGTTATCCTGTCCTGATCGTAGTCGAAAACCACGGTCTTTCAAAGGGTGGAATTTGTCCTTGAAGTAGGAGGGCGGAGTGGGGTTATTGGGGATGTTGTAGAGTAGCAACAACGTATGCAAATTTCTTTGTGAAATGTATGCAGTTTATAATATTATTAAACAACATTGCAGAATCAAATAATGTATGCATTTTTAAAACAACGACTCGGACTGCTGGCATTCTACCCTAGTCTCTTTGTCGATTCCAAGTTTTGAATTCAAAACTCTCAACACGACGACTTATGGAAAGATCCACTTTTAAGTCACGATTCTTACACAGCATTTACACGCGATATCCAGCGCCATTTTGGGCGACACAGAAGCAGGAAGGGGGTAGCGAGGGGCGGGGAGAGGGAAAATGATAGGGACAATTATTAACACAGACATTGGTTCAAAACATTTTACTTCATTTACATCTTCCGCTTAGTTCTTTATATGGCAGAATAGTCCTGGCAGTTAACAGTTTCTGTGCAGTTAGGCCATTAAGACCTGCTCGTTAACTCTGATCAGCTCAACTGTTATCCATAAGTCTTCTCGAATGAGGGTCAAACCAGGAAAGGATTCTCTTTTCCTGTGGGGATTCTGTTTCCACTGTGTTTCACATCTTCCAGAGATACTGACCTCCTGCATTGGGGATCAGTTGCTCTAGAACAGGGGTGGCCAACTTGATTAGATCCAAGATCTATTGTTTACTGACGAAACCCTGTGCGATCTACGAATTACATACTTCTTGAAACCGTAAATGAAACAGCATAGTACAGTACAACCTTCCCACTTATTCGCCATTAAAACTAAGCGACACGATCCTAACGGAATTTCTTCAGTACTAAGCGGTTAGGAGGCAAAATGGCGTCTCAATGTTTTTAAATGTAATTGTGTCATATTTATAAATAGGATAGAAAACGAATTTACCGGGTGAAATTTGTAGGACCCGACGTTTCGGTGACGTTGCAGCCGCCGTTGTCTAGGGTAGACTGAAGAGCTGTCAGTCCGTTGTTTTGCGGGTAGGCCGCAAACCGCTGCCGCCACTGCGTAGGTTATAACGGTGGTGGGGGGCCGGGCTCGGAGCGCGGGAATTTTTAAAATCCGTCTTGCACACAACACTCACTGTATCCTGTTTTACGTCTTTGCGTTCGGCATTCGGCGGCGGGAACATTTTAAGAAGAGGGTTCCACGTAGAAGAGAGTTTGTAGCCGTCATCTCTATTGAAGTTCGGAGTTCTTCTTATTTCAATGGCTTCCCGGATCATGCGAGGAAAGTAGAATTGTTCCTTGGATAGAACAATGGGATTTTGAAACTGCATCCAGTGGTTACTTCCGCTATCCAATATATGTTCGCAGATCGCCGATTTTTCTCGCTGAACGTTTTTAACAGCTTTGATGTGTTCTGTCAGTCGCGTGGCTATGTGCCGTTTCGTTTGTCCAACGTAGGCTAGACCGCAGCTGCATTCGACTTTATACACACCCGGGGTTTACAGTGGTATTCATCGAGCTATATTTTGGGTCGGTTTGAAGATCGTTTTTATATCGAATCTGTTTAGCATCTTACTTATTCGATCAGTCACGCCCTTGACGTATGGTAAGAATGCTCTTGATCTGCTCGGTTTTTGAGTTTCGTCCGTATTAGATCGTGTGCGTGTCTCGTGATATTTTCCGTATCCATTTTTCCTAAGGACATCATTGATATGTTCCATCTCCTGTTCCATCTCCTTCCGTTTTCTATCCTATTTATAATGTCAAACAACCGCGATAGTCTTCGATGTGTCATATTTAATTATTAATTTAAGTAGTTACTTTCGTAAGTACAAGTCGTATATCAATCTATCAGACTATCATACGTTTATCCATCTTCGCTCTCAAGACACACGGCGGGAAAATGAGTGCTTTAAAATATACATAAACAAAACGGAATCCTCGATTATTGCCAATCCTAAAGCGTTCTGGGTCATATATAAAAGGTAATAAGTCTAGTTCTATCCCATCCACAATGCTTTGCGGTTCGGTATCTGCATCGAATGGCCCAGATGTTTGTGAACTATTCTCCTCTTACTTCACTTCGGTGTTTCTACAGAATTCCCCGAGTGATCCAGTTACTAACCATCATAGATATAATACAGACTTTTTAAGTGTGGACATATTACACTCATCAAAAACCTCTTATAAGAACTCAATAAAAAAAATCCTAGAGTCTATCTAGATGATCACAAAACATTTATACATATTATATTTCATTTAATTTAGTTCAAGGACATAATTTTATCTTAAGTATATTCATTATAAAAACTATATATCATACCTAAAATTAAATATAAATATATTTATATACATACATAATATATTTTTATCTATTTTGTCTCTCCCTTTCACCTCACTTCCCATCCTGATTCCCCCCATTCTCAAGCGGAAACAATATAAAATTATATTACGTTCATTTTGTATACTTTATATTCGGAATCACATTAATGGATTTTTGTCACTTTTAAATGGGTTTTTATTGCATTGTATGTAGTTCTGTTTGGTTCCAGAATAAAATAAAATAAAATAAATAAAATAAGATCCGACAACGTCATCTAGTGGTGACATAAACCATGTGGAAATCAAAGAGGAGGATGTATTGAAATTACTTAAAAAAATAGACCTAACGAAATCGGCTGGACCAGACGACCTAGCTCCCCTATTTATTGTTCGCTGTGCTGATAGTATTGCATTGCCTTTGTCGATACTTTTCGTCGTTCGCTGAACGAAGGTGTTATGCCTGAAATATGGAAGCGAGCATTTGTATCCCCGATTCATAAAGGGGGTCCTAGGGAATGTATTACTAACTACCGCCCAATTTATTCGTATACACGCAATTGTATTCTGCTTTCAAACCTTACTTTAGTTCTCAACAACATGGTTTTTTGAGAGGTAGATCAACGACAACTAATCTACTGCTCGCGAATGACTACATAAATGAAAACATGTCTAATAATAGGGACGTTGACGTAATTATGACTGATTATAGTAAAGCATTCGATCGCATCGACCATGTTGTTCTTTTGGAAAAACTCCTATCTGCCGGGATACACGGCGACTTGTATAGATGGTTCTCTTCTTACATTTCTAATAGGTCTCAAGCAGTAGTTCTCAACGTGTTTACTTCTAGCTGGTCTACTATTCCTTCAGGATTCCCTCAGGGCTCCATATTAGGTCCTCTATTATTCATTTTATTTATCCAGGATATAGACGCATGTTTTAAGAATTCTGTTTATCTTTTATTTGCTGATGACATGAAGATTCTTAAAGCAATAACTACTCCTGGTGATGTCTCCCTCCTGCAGGATGACTTGTTACGCTTGAATAGCTATTGCACTGCTAACAAATTAGACCTCAATGTTGCCAAATGCTCTACCATTACTTTTAGTCGTAAAAATAACCCTTCTTCCTCTTCTTATTTTCTTAATAACTCTGCGTTGAGTAGGGTAACTAAGATTAAAGATCTGTTTGTTACACTCGACTCTAAACTGCTATTTGATGCCACATCGACAGTATTGTTGCGAAAGCGTTTAAAGCCCTAGGATTTATTATACGATCCAGCGAATACTTCAATCCATAAAAATTCTCTATTGTGCTTACGTCCGCAGTCATCTTGAATATGCATCCCAGTTATAGAACCCTTGTTACGAGATGTATGCATCGAGAATAGAGGCCATCCAAAGAAAATTTCTGAACTACATAGAATATAAATGTCGTATACGTGATCCAGACTACTATTCTTGTTGTATCCGCCATCATTTGCTGCCATTGGCTTTGCGAAGAAACATATATATAGCTGACATCTCACTTTTACTACGAATTTTAAATGGCTCGATTGATTGTCCTGAACTACTATCTAAAATATTTCTCCGCACTCCTAGCCGGGCACTTAGAAATAGGGCACCCCTTCGTTTACCAGGCTTTAAAACCAAATACAGGCGTAATTCCTATTTTATAAGGGTATGCGAAACTTTCAACAGCCTGAATGCTGACATTGATATTGACCCCTTTTTCACGAATATAGATACTATAAAGAAGCAGGTTGTAGGGCGATTTTGTGATAACCAGGCTTAGCATTTTCTTCTTTTATTACAGTCTTGTTTATGTCAATATGTTTTCTACTGTACAATTTAGTATCTTCTTGTTTAATATCTTCTTTATGCTTAATATCAGTTCTAAATTCACGTTAATATTATTATCATTATCAGTGGTAACTTGTAAATGGCTCTAAGCTTCCTATTTTTGTTCACTACAAAATTATTGGCTGTAAGTTTAAGAAAATAAAATAAATAAAATAAAAATAAAATAAAGCTGTTAACTGCCTGAAATTGTGCAGCAGTTGGTGATTACGTTGCGCATTCTGTGCTACATATTTATAATTTTTGCCTAGGTGGCTAGGTTCGTGCCTAGGTGCCTAGGTGGCTATCGTGACTATTAGTCCAGTCGATCGTGGGATCGACTGGACTAATAGTCACGATCGACCGGTCGATCGCGATCGACCGGTTGGCTACCCGTGCTCTAGAATATGTCCCTCTGGCGTTTCTAAGCGGTATGCGCATTATATATATTTTGTAATTACGAGTAGCTACATATTTGTGATAGGTAGTTGTAATATTTAATCGAATCTATAAAATTTGACTGACATGTCAGAATCTACAGAATTAGACTGACACTACTAAGTGTACTAACACCTACTAATTGGTATCGATCCCGAAAACCTACCAATGCGTACCCCGAATACGATTGGCTGAAAAAGTATAGAAAAACTTTTTATACTTTAGCAATAAACTCTATAATCTACTCCCTACCACTGTCAAACGGCTGGAGGACGTAAAATTTAGAAAAAAACACCAAGGAGATGCTGATAGAATTTGGGGCCATGACTTTTCAAATATTGTGCCCATTTAAATTACTTAAAAAAATAGAGCCTTAATGTCTGGTTATTTCATTTGGTCTTATCTTTTTACTTTTAGTTTTTAAATCAGTGGCGTAGCTTTAATTTGATTACTTAACATTTTACTGACAATTTGAATATTACGATGAAAAATTTATTTATTTATTTATTAATAAATAAATAAATAAATAAACTCTATAATCTACTCCCTACCACTGTCAAACGGCTGGAGGACGTAAAATTTAGAAAAAAACACCAAGGAGATGCTGATAGAATTTGGGGCCATGACTTTTCAAATATTGTGCCCATTTAAATTACTTAAAAAAATAGAGCCTTAATGTCTGGTTATTTCATTTGGTCTTATCTTTTTACTTTTAGTTTTTAAATCAGTGGCGTAGCTTTAATTTGATTACTTAACATTTTACTGACAATTTGAATATTACGATGAAAAATTTTACTAGGAATCTTTTCGAATAATTGACTATTTCCAATATTAGGCATCTATTTTGATTATTTATATTTATGTTTATAGTTTGACAGTCTACTAGTTAAATTCTTGACTACCAATGTATGTTAAGTAAAGCGTAGTAACGAGACTTAATACCTAACACACTTATTTTGACACGTACAACAGCGGTTTTTGTCGTCAATTGTATACGACGAAAATGTAATGTCTTCTTCTTCTTATAGTGCCTCTCCTAGAGGAGGTTGACTGTCAGCTGTGTGAATTTTTCCCTGTCTTGGGCCAAGCGAATTAGTTCTTCTACACTTGAGATGTTTGTCCACTCTCAAATGTTGCGGAGCCAAAACTTTTTTCTTCTTCCAGCCCATCGTTTACCGCAAACTTTCCCCATAATAATGAGCTGAAGCAGTTGGTATTGCACGTGGTCCGGATAGGCCGCTTTACTTTTCTTTATTATGAGTAAAAGTTCGCGATTTCTACCGACAAGTTGGAGTACTCTAACATTGGGAACTCTCTGGATCCAGCTAATGCGGATCATTCTCCGGTAGCACCATATCTCAAATGCTTGGAGACCCCTCTGGGTGTCAGCTTTCAGGGTTCAAGCTTCGCTACCATAAAACACCACAGGCCACATATAGCAATGGAGAATTCGTATATCAAGGATTGATATCAAGTTTCCGGCCGCATATTACCATTTCCATTTTTTTAAAGGATGCTCGGGCGACTTAAATCGGGGTACGAATTTCTTGTTCGGAGTCCCATTCTTCGTTTACCCACGCACCGATGTATTTGTACTGCCGGACTCGCTCTAAATCCGAACCTGACAGTTTGATTCTGGTGTTTAGGTCTTTGTTGTTTGATACGAATGTAATGTTTTATGGGATAAAATATAAATAAGTAAGTACGGTTCTATGCCCAAAATCAGCATAGCATAACGCTTCCGAAATACTTATAATAGGCGCTCGGACCAAAGTTGTCCGACGGCCTTCCCAAAGTTATATTGAATGTCTGTAAGGAGCGTGGAAGGGTTGAATCTGAGCGAGTTTGTAATTAAGAGGAGGGCGTGAGGCTTCTTCGCTCGCTCCACCCCTTCCTTCTTCCTTACCTTCGACTCGACTCAATCCCGGGGCGACCTCTTGTTAACAACGCCGTTAACCAAATTTAAATCTCTCTGCCTCGCAGCAGCATGGAATGGCTCCAAGAGATTAAACCTTACTTACGGCCTAATTGGACGTGCTTATATTCCTCCGTTTACGCCTTTTAAAGCTACTTTTCTACGTGAATCGTGTCCTAAATAAGACCATTGTTTATATAGGTTTTTTAGATTGCTCAATGTCGTACTACGTTTTGGCAGATAGGATTTTACTATGAAACGCAACGTGTAGATATCACCCATTGTTTCAAACATTGATTAATCTTCCCTAGTGTTAAGTAGCCAGATGTATAAATGCCTACCTTAGTACAGGCGAGGTCTAGTTAGTATGGCTGAGTAATGAAAATAAATGTACCTTTTATAGATTTTAATAAAGAAAAGAGAATGCCATTTTTTGGAACCCACCCTGTAATAATAATAAACAAGTCATAAGAAAGAACTTTTTAGGTATGTATTCCGCCTATAAATCAAATAAAATAAAATAAACGCTTCCGGAAAACTGTAGGCTAAACACAGTAAAGACATCTCAGTTGTTCTTTATGATCAATTAAAGGTTTTAAAAATATGCTTAAAATCTGAAATTCTAAAAATTCATTCCAATAAGGAACTCATTGAATTATTGCTGATAAAATTAAATAGTCTTGCATCCAGTTTGCATGCTCTTTATTCTCAGCCCTTCCAGTTACAACTGCAACAGCTGGAAGAAGTTTTTCAAAATTAAAACTGATAAAAAATACCCAAGAACTTCGATGGGACATGAACGCCTGTCAGACCTGTCACTATTGTCCATAAAGGCAGTAACTTTAGAAAAATTAAAGTCATCATCAGCTATAAATGATTTAATAAATCAGTTTGCCTAAAAAAGGCAAGGAGAGGGTATATTTAATTTGAATTGTTTGTAAAAATTTTGGAAAAAGTGACAGATAGATGAATATGATGAATAAATATTTCTTTTAATTTTATGCCAACATTTTTATTCTTTTGTGAGAAATCTTTACCCTTCTTAAGGGCCCCCAAATAAATTTTTATACAGGGCCCCGCCAAGGCACGCTACGCCACTGTTCACAATACTTTCCTTTGCCAGGATAGGTATAATACTAATAGCTCCAACATCGCATAGTATTACTTTCGAATTCCGATAAGTGGTTATAAGTGAAACTGGCCTTTGGGGTATGGTAGGGCGGTACAGATGGGGTGGGTATCACACACAGGCCGGGTGTGTCGCTCCGGCTAGGAGATAAATGAGGAAAAAATCCGCATCACCTGTAGTTGGTCGCCTGCGTCACCGCAGTCGTCGTAATTGGAAAAATCCCACCGGGAGAGGGAGGCGCTGCGGGTGGCGATTAGGGATGTCGAAGCGGAGTTGACAGCTCTTGTCGATATTTATTAGAAACGGCTGTACCTCCATATCTATCCTATATAATAATCAGGATGACCGTTTTTCTTTAGTTGAGCAAAACTCGATTATTGTTGGACGCATCGTTAAAAACAAGATCGTCAAAAACTAGAGCTGTAAACTACAACTGGCGAATCTGTCATCTCAGGAAGTTTCAATGATATTAGATCGTTTTGTCTTCAGTGAGGTGAGCGTAGAATCCACCGTCTAGTTACGCGACCAGCGCCTTACCGCGAGATAACCAGGTTCATCACTCAGCGGGCCGACATTCGCGCCCTTTTTTCCAATTTCAACCAGATTACTCCGGTCTCCCGTATGCTTACAGGTTCGAGGTCGCTTGCGCGGGCCTCTCCTTTACGTAGCGGTGATACGGTGTCTACCGAATCTATTGCGGACCACGTCATCTTTGACCGGCTCTTCGTCCGGCATCGGGAAGCCGATTGGTCGTTTCGAGCGCAGTTGCCGTAAGGTGAATGACTGCACCCGCTCTTTAGGAGATAGTACTGTTTCCAGACTCCCCCGGCTGTCGGTCATAATTCATATTCTATTGGCTGACGGCGCATAGGTCTAGAAACTGGCAAGCAGGCCAAAGCCCTATCCGGGCTCGCACTTCTGTGTGGAGGCCGCCGGATGGGTGTTGACCCGTGCGTTTGGCCGATCCTACACATGGGGTCTTAGTGGCCAAACAGCAACAGGGCCCATTATCTTTCAGATGAAGTTACCAGTGCAATAGTGATAGTGCACACTGATGAATACCACTGTGAAACAATGGCGCCTACTCATCTAAAATTTAAAAATATTTTCCTTTATTATCCCATTTACTAACAAGCTAATTATATGTCCTTTCCTTTCTGATATAACGACGCCAGTTTATGCTCGAAAGACATTACGCTGTCTAAAAAACTTCACAACCGTCCTTAAGGATCAATCGGTAGAAAAATAGGCTCCTGAAAGCTCTCACTAGTGCAGGATCTTTGGGGATAATACATGATAGGGGTGTGCGGGGTGTGGGATGGGGACAGAAAGGATGGTTTGAGGCAGGGGGTTGATCCAGGGTCAGAGGCGGTTCAAATTACGCGATTGCGGCTAACCAGACAGGAGCAGGAGAGAAATAAAAAGAGGAAAATTGCGCTCGCACTCTACGTAGGCCAGGAGAGGTGACGATAATATTCAATGAGCGCGAAATAAAATAAGAGAGTAGTTAAATAGAAACTGTAAATCTCGTGTAGATAGATATTATAAGAATATGCTATTATACAGAATTAAAAGAATTTATTATTAAAGTGCCTATATAGGTAAATATCTATTTATTTATATTTCACAAACTAACATTAACTTATGTCCGTTTTTTCTTCAAATATTTTTAACTATATTGTCAATCACTATAAGTAAAAATTATAAAATGCTATGTAATACATTATATTACAGGTATTAGTTACACCATAACAGTACGTGGCCTAGTAGAGTCAGCCTCGGATACAGGAGAAACTCAAAAGGGGGGCGCTAAAAGACAGCTTGAGCTATGGGTGTAATAACAAATGATCAAGTCACATGCAAAGGCTAACATGCTACCTATGCAAGTACAACTATTCGACTGACGAATAAATTGCGTGTAGATGGATACTTAGAGGTGTCAACTACAACTGGCGAACCCGTCACCCCAGGAAGTTTTCAACGATTTTGATCGTTCTGTCACCGGTGAGGTGAGCGTAGAAGACTTTAGGACGAAACAGTCCACTGTCTAGTTGCGCCACTCGCCCGTAAGAGGCCATCGCCTTACCGCGAGACACTGGGTTTGCACCCAGTGGGCGGCCTCGCCCCTTACTACCAGTTTAGGCCATATTTCTTCGGCCTCTATCAACCGAATCTATCGCGGACAACGGCGTCCATTGCCCGCCTACCACTCAGGATAGGGTGCCCGAATTGGTCGTTTCAAAAGCAGTTACGGTAAGGTTAACAACCATCCCCGCTCTTTAGGAAACAAAGCCGTTTCCAGGCGCCCCCGGTTATCAATCGGTATGCATAGTCAATTGTCTGACGCCGCACGGTACGCAAACTGCCGAAGGTCGATTCCCAAGGAACTGGCCCGCAGGCACAGAGTCCTACCGGGGATCGCATTTCTGGGTGGAGGCTACCGGATGGGTGCTTAATTGTGCACTGGGCTCATTAGCTCCCCGTATAGATGGACACCCATGAGGGCGTAAATCGCGCTTGGTGCTGGGCCAACAACGTCATGGGGGGCGCGCCCCCCGGGCCCCCCATATGTATCCGCCACTGGGTAGAGTTGATAAAATCCAGCAAATCTATATTTGCTTTCTTAAGCAAACAATAATCAAGTAGGTATATTTTCGCTTCTTAATATATTCGAATCCCAAACAATGATATAATATATATTCGCATGTTACAATATATATTCGCATGTTAATTTATTTTGCAAACTTTATTTAATGCAAACCTTTCAAATCATCTATTTAATGCAACCATCTATTTATTGCAAACACGTTGTGGGTTTTCTAAAAAAACATTAATAGGTATATATACTTATAACTGAGCGCGCGGTCAGCGCGATAGAAGTCGAAAACACATTTAAAATTCAAAATATACGTTATAAGTAATATAGACAAAATGTGATGTCATTTTTTTATGCTTTTGCATTGATGTGCCTATTTTAATATTTCTATTTTGATCTCCCGGATGAACCTAAACGTATTTAAAATTCTTTTCTCTATCAATTAATAGGGCTTTAAAAAAAAATTTAACAACAACTAATATTATTACCATTAGTTTTATTTTGTAACACATGTAACTTATAAATTTAACAATAATTGATGTGAATATAGATGTAACAGTTTTTGGCAATGAAAAAGATTATAAATAATATTATTTTTGAAGATTTTTTTTGTGAAGCAGATTACATGAGATATGTGTGGATTGTGTCGACCCGCTGGATATTATAACTGTTCTGGGGGCAATAGGATTTAAAATATAGTGACCACTTTTAAAAGTTTTTTTTCTTTCCTTCAAGCATTTAACGAATATTAATCTCTTCGTGTGGTTTCCAAGAAGAGATTACTAGACGAAAAAATATTCTTCTTGGTGGTTTGCACTATATCGAGTGTTTTACCTATTTTAAAGACAAATAAAGAATCTAATAGGGTTATTACCGTAACTGAATAAAATAAATTCAAATAATCGTGAGTTGTTAGAATCAGATTACATAGTCAATATATTAAAATAACGAATGACTAAAATACTGAGGAAAAAAAGCAGAAATGGAATATAAAAATGTCAAAAATAATCAAAATCAATCAATACAATCAATAGATAGCTAATTTAATACATGCTGTTTTTCATTTTCTTTTTTTTTTAATCGTTTGTTTGTTTGTTTGTTTATACTCTTTATTGTGAAAATGTCACAATGGGCGGGTTTATTGTCATATGACAATCTCTTACAACCCTTATATGTAGGTATGTGTGAGTGTAACATGTCTGTATGTGTGTGTCTTGTTATTGCATTCGACGACAGAATTGAAAATGCAATTCCGTTAATTTGATCCCAACGGAAAATGGTGATCCAGCCGGGAATCGAACCCGGGACCTTACAATGTAAGATCAGGCGACCTAACCACTATGCCACCGGGGCCGTGTATGATTATATTATTATTTTATACCATATAGGCATGTTTAGAGCGCTATCTACAATGCGTCGCCATTCTGTTGTACCAAGAAAGTCGCCATGTTGAACATAATAATAGAAGATTAATATTTTTTAGAACTATGAGTGCCATCTACACTTTGAGTTACGTAGTAAAACCCTGGTTGCCAAATTGTAGTACGACGTTGAGCAATCTAACACGAAATCAATGGCAGTAGCATCTAAAGAGATTACGCTCCATAAATAATAATATCGATCAGAAGAAGACTGTCTATATTATGTAAAACACTGGCTCTTCATTCTGAATTTTTCCCTCCGCCAAATCACAAGCGCACACTAGTTAAGTCAGATAGGTATGGCGATAGTCGTTTATATCCTCGGGAATCCCCCGAATGTTTTCCAGAGCCCAGGGAGGGATAGACACCGATGAAAAATGCACTACTTCGGACAAGATTTCCGTAAGGGTCAACGGATAGGTACGACGATTGCTCCCCTCTCGCGAGTCCACCCTGACTTGCTAAGGAATTGATCATGGCAAATGGGGACATAAAACAAAGTGATACAATTACAGAAACACCCCGGGATATCGTCTATTCCGACAAGAAATAAGGGCTGCCTCTTTCTGAGTGAGAGTTTAGTGAAAAGTTAGTGGGAATTTTGATTACAATAAAAATACAGTATTACTACGACCGTACAATGTTAAAGTTCAGCATAGTTCAGACGGCCAAAAAAAAGCATGTTTTAATTTTTTTTACTTGAATTTGAAATCTAGTGATGAATTTTTTACCTCTGAAATTTATTTATTTATTTATTAGTTTCAAATATTCTTCAAAAGCATTACAGACGCCAATTCGCCCTTGAATATTAAAGCTAGAGTGTAAGTCTAAAAATAAATGAATTACATAACTAAATTAATGCTAACATTGAAAAAGAAAAAAAAAACATAAAAATATAAAACTAATAAAAGACAGCTTATGATAAACATGAGATAGCAAGGAGTTTCCTTTTCAGCTGCTAAAGGGATATATACAAAAGATGTCTATTTCTGTGGGTATGGAATTAAGAAGAGATATAACCCTTCCCACTGGCCTGTCTACAAAAATATTTGTACGATGGTATGGCACATTAAACAATAGATGCGATCTCCTCGCTGTGTAATTTACTGGTACGTACAATTCAAACTTACAGAGTAGGTATCTCTGGCAAATAAATAGTTCCTTGAATTAATTTAGATGCAAATATAATTAGGAAAATATATCGACGCGTTTCAAGACTGTTGTATCCTACCATTCCTAGCACAAAATAGGACGGAAATAAGTATGGATAAATATTGTATTTTCTGTAATAAATATATTTTAAAAATATTCTTTGAATACGCTCTACAATCTGAATGTATTTGTTTTCACTTGTACACCAGATGACCGAGTTATATTCAAGTATGCTACGGATTAAATAACTATATAGTAGAAACATTACATAAATATTATTAAACTGTTTGCATATGCGAATAACAAAACCGACCATTTTGCTAGCACGATTGCAAATATTTGTAATGTGTGCACGGAAATTCAACTGCCTATCAAATGTAATTCCCAGTCCCTCATCTCAGTTGACCTTTTTAAAATTGACCCGTATATTGTGTATGGAAATAGCTGATAGTCTCAGATTGCTGTACCTAAGTATAAAAAAGTACTAGTATTTTTTAAATAAAACTTTAAACGCGTTTTTCTCAAAGCCATATTTTTCAGCATTGCGCCGGTGTTAAAAAAAACTACTTGTCGGATGGAGTTGTTCCGAAATAAATCAATATTTATTAACTCCTTTCTATGTAAACAAAAAAAGAGAAAAATATTTTTTTACTAGTTAAACACAAAATTTGGGGGCGAAAATGGATATTATTTCTTTGAATCTTTATAAAATTATAAAAATTATAAATTTGTGTTATTTTTTAAGTTCATCTATAAAATACATATGTATTTTTTAATCTTAGTTTATTTCGTTTGTTTCAGGCAAAATTACGCTCGGGCAAAATTGCCCCAGTAATAACTGGGGCAAGCAGATACCGTAATTTCTGCAGCGGTAGAAACATTTGCAATTCAATATCTCAAAAATAGATTTTTTACTACTACAAAAAACATTTTCATGTGTCTAATATTAATCAAATGGATATAAAAGATTTGTGTTCAGATTTAAACTTGAGGTTGAATTTATTTTTTGAAAAACATGTTTTTTTTGGCGCTATAAACCAGGCTCTTTTCCTTTGATATTAGCAAACTATAGCTACCATGCACGCAGTAAAAAACAAAGCTTTGATTCCAATCAACAAATATAAATACCAGAAGTATAAAAATAAAAATACAATAAATTGATAATTAAATACTAAGTATTACGTTTACACAACATCATTCTAAAATTATAATGGAGAAGAATAAATGGTATTATGACATATGACATAATATGATAATAGCAGAGATGTATCAGAGAAATCTAAACTTGTATGTGTAATTAATCGATGCATCTACGATTATTGGACTTCTGTTGATGGATACTAATAAGTAAACGATATCACTATTGACAATAATTAGGGTTTTCCACCATTCTTCTGTATAAAGCCTTTTCGGGAATTGACGCAAGCCTATGTAACATTCCCTTGTAATTGACTTAGTTTTTGAACAAAAAATGGCGATTTTTTTTAAAGAAATTATAATAGATTGATATTTTTTTTAGTTTGAGCTACATCATTCTGCTAATATATTTAAAATAGAAATACGCCTAAAGCCAGACAAAAATATTTGATGAATATGGAAATTAGCAAAAAACAATTAAAACAAATAAAGTCATAATTTAAAATGCAACATTTTGAATATGTCCTATTGCTTGAAGACAGCTTTTGCCGAAATATAGCGCAATTGAATCACCCGCTGGTAATTAGTTTTTCTTCTTCTCCGTCGTTCCCTCGTTACTGAGGATCGTGGCCACTAGACAAGAGTTTACCTACGAGGCTCCTCCACTTCGACCTGTCTTCTGCATGGCGGGTCGCAAATTGTTGTAACTTTTTTGATGAGGTCGTTCCATCTGGCCGGTGATCTGCCTCTGCTTCTTCTTCCCTCCACTTGACCCCCGGAAAGCATTTTCTCCAGATTCTCTGGGTTTCTCCTGGTAACATGACCGAATAACTGAAGGACCATCTCATGCTTACGGTGGAGAGCCTCACTTGGATGCCGAGTCTTTCCAGGACAGATGTGTTGGTGCGGCGTGCTGTCTATGGGATTTATAGCATTTTACGCCAACACCACATCTCCAGTGCATCGATTTTGGTACTTATCCGAGCCCTCAGGGTCCATGTCCCCGATGCATAGAGAAATATCGAGAAAACCAGAGCTCGATCCAGCCTGACCTTCCGATTCTTCCACAGCCTTTCTAGCTTGCTCATGGCCGATCTTGCCATCTGACTTCTGCGATTAGTTTCTAAGGGTCACTGAACAACATTTCGTGTTCCATGTGTATATCTAGTGTGGATGTGGGTGTGTGCGTGTGTGTAATTTATAGTGTGACAGTGTGTGTCATTTGAATATATTGAACTGCTGTGATCTCTAATTATTAGTTTATTTTAATTGAGTATTAAGTATAGTATCGCCTCAAAGAGTATCTTGCGTAAGGATTCCAATAGTTCAGATTTGCAAAGTTAAAAGATATATACATATATAATATTGAATGGGTTGTTAAAAGTATGCGGTAGGCGAACTAATACCGATCTAGCAAATGTCGTTACCCGGAACGGCTTCACTGTTCACCTTCACGCGGTGGAAGTAGGCGCTCGTGGCCTGCCAGCTAAATCTTTGTTTCACCTTTTTAAAGAGCTTGGTCTCTCCAGGAAAATAATCAACTCCTTTCTGAAAAAAAATTTAAACCGCGATTTCTGCATCTCAAATTCTATGGCTTCGAAGGGGGAGTGAATGGGTGGTAAGGTGAACGTTCATATGTGGCAAGACAGCTGTCCTAAACCTACCACAGCCGGTCATTAGTCCGGAATCCACCCTTCACCTCCCAGAAGTGTAATAATTATATATGATGGGCTTTTTGGTCGTTGAATTCCATGGCAGCTCTGTTTGCATTATATTTTATTCATCATGGAAGGTGTTGTATGCGGTACGTTAAATGTCTGGAACGTCCTGGTACATATTTGTAATAAAATAAATCGTTTATTTTTCGATCTATGGAACAAAAAACGCAATACGTATACGGCGCATAGGCGCACGGATTGAAGATGAATCGACACCATCATTAGCAGTTTCTGTGACGCACATCCCGGTCTTCATCTATAATACGCACTTTTACGTAATTCCATATCTGAGACCTTATTAATAAAGATGTATATGCTACGAAACATTCAATAGAAAAATAGCTTTATCAGCCTTAAACTCTAAACTTAAAAATTCAATCTGTATGCGAGTAGATCACATAAGAGATCACTTTCTTATTTTTTTTTAAATATACTTAGTTATAATAAATTCGGCACTCTGAGGTCGATTTTTTCTTTTAGCCTCCTATGACAGACCTCGCTATCGATACTGTTTTTAAAAAAGTCAGCGATAGTAAGACGGTTGATAAGGGACTCCATTTTGCAAAAGGTTTTACACATCTCATACGTGATGGCACCCACTTTAATAGTTGGTTTCCGTAAGAAGCGTTTTTGAACATCCTGTAAACTTCTAACCTGGACATCACAATGCGGTGAAATAAACCAAATTTCCTTATGTTGGAGGTGGTCAGATCAGATGAGAGCTGATCAGATCATATCAGGGGAAATCCACTATAAAAGACTGCTTTCAAAGTCGTTTGTGAAAGAGGGACGAAAAAGATTTTATTTAAAACATTTTAAACTAATCTGGATATTTAAATATTGTTAATTTATATATTTTTTGTTTTATATTACATGATATTAAGTGGTAAATTGTTCTAATTTCATCATTCAATATCTTAGTTATAAGTAAATTGTAGGATAGTTTTATTTAAATCACTATATTTTTCAGATTTGACTATTTTATTACATTTTTTTAATTCTGATTTGATTTTATTCGCTGACATTTTAATTTTCCACTCCGAATTTCAAGTATTTAGTTATTTTTAATATGTCCTTTGCATTACGATTCTATTATTCGTAAATGTTTAAACGATTAGTTCAACCGCCCTACCCATACGAAAGTACGCTATACTATCACCCGAATGCAACAAGCCGTATCCCGTACGCTCAATTAAAAGTAAAACTTTTTGTGGGAACTTTTTTGAGATTGGTTTGAACGAGGAAAGAATTGGTAACAAGTCATAATTCACGAGCCTTTTCATATTTAGCAGTTCGTTTGCAAAGCATATCGAGATTATGTTGATTGATATTCAATACAAAATATATCTGAAAATGGGAAATCTAATGAAAAAAACCTATGGATTTTTACCTACTTTTTGAAAAATAACCTAATGGTAGGGCGGTTAAGTTTCCAATACAATAATAGTAAATTTATTAACGAAATTCATAGACGAGATTTAAGCTAATTTTATAAATACAATGTTTAAAGCAAAACCATACAAAATTAAATGTTTAACTTTGAAGAGACCCCAGCCATTGTATGGTATAGATTCAGTTAAAATTTTTGTGCATATTGCCTAACTAACTACTCTTTTTAGGTATTTTTATTGATTATTATTACTAATATTGTATTTTATAAACTCTATAATTATTATAATATATGTACTATCACACCACACCAACAAGCTCAAAACACTCCCACAAACACACACACACTCACACAAACTAAACACTAGCCTCTTATGCAGTGCTAAAATTGAAGGTAGGTACTTTAGTTTTATTAAGTAGTTTAAAAAAAAGTTATTTATGTAATTTTATTGAAATCTGTAACCGGTTTTATTTGTTGCGAATCTGTATATATTTTTTATTGTCATTACTATATAATACTGTGTGATTTCATAATAAATAATGTAATTGAATTGAATTGTATATTCAGATAACTACTCCAGTTACAATTAATAAAATAAATGAATTTTGTATGATCTGCATGGCTTACGTAAAAAGTCGTGAAATTTGTAGCATTATACGAAGTGATGATGAAACACCGAAATCGAGAAGATCAGCCGATTTAACAGTAGAGAATAACAGCTACCTACTCGTATACGCATCCTGACGTTGCATGGCGTGCATTTATACGATACGGAACCCTCAGCGCGCGAGTCTAACTTGACCGATTGTTTCCGTGTAAAATTGCGTGAAAATCATCACGGCTTAGCACCCATCCGAGTGAAGATTTGATTAAGGCGTCTCGTAGCACTCGTCGTAGCACCGTTGTACCGCCGTCGTAGCGCGTCGTAGAGCGTCGTAGCGGCCGTCGCAGCAAGCCCTGTCGAGGGCCAACCCTTTGTGAGGGCAACCGTGAAATTAGGTCGGCGCCGGGGCCGCTAAGGATTATTTTATTGCCTCGGATAAGACTTATCTACTTCTACGCTTCGATGGATATCAAAAAAATACATCTCCACTTCTCCAGCCGTGATGCAGACCAACGGCGCGTGTACTCTGCGAGGGAAGGAGTAAACATGCCGGTATATTTATCCTACTATTCGATGAATGTATGTAATCGGTTAAGTGCAACAATGCGGTCGAGCCATTGAATATGTTTAAGACTAAATTGCAGAAGCACCGTTAAAAGATGACTAGTGAACTGTTGTAATATGTTTTTGATATTATCGTTTTAATAATAGTAATTTATATGTTATTTTATTATCTTGTAATAAATTATAGGTATTATTATCATTATGCCCCATAAACTTGGATTAGTTCAACCAAGTATATAACGATTTGCAGCAAATGTAGTCTTACTATATAGTCTTTGTTAAGAATCTCTGGTATGTAGGTACCTACTATTTTAATTTAATATTTATAATTTGTCATTGCTGGAAATGAACAAATAAATAAATAAAATACAATTTTGACCAATAACTAGCCCAATTTCGATTTCGGCTCTTTTGTGTTTGTGTATGTAGGTATCTGTATCTCAGCAACTACACTGCCAATTAGAAGAAAACTGCGTACAAAAATATTTCGTTTTAATGGGAGATTTTAATGATTTCAAAATAGCGGCCCATTCAAAATTGAAAAAAACTTAATTCTGGTGATACTGATCACATATGCACGCACAGGCACACGTACACCCACACGCAAAAAACAGCTAAAACCGGTTTGTACTAATTACGTCATTATTTTATTTTATTTGTTTATTTGTAGCATTTATAAAATAGAAACGTCACGTTAGAAAATTTTAGCATAAACTATAGAGAAAAATATAATCGCTGCAAGTCGTGATATTCTCAGATGATTTTAACCAGGTTTTTAGGGCATACTGTTAATGATATCTATAATTTATTACAACTTATATAAATTAAATGATAATGACGATTATAAAAACGGTAATGTCAAAGATATATGTTCTCTCCCTCTCTGCTCTACGGCAACTCCAGAATAACCAAAAATTCGATTCTAAGCAATTCCAATTCCGGCAATATGGCAGCACGTAATAAGTGGCCGTAGTGAGTCAAATAATATACAAGCCCGCGTAGACTTCTACAAAAAGTTCCTTGCTGTAATAAGCCAGAACGGCAATTGTCTGGGGTATGGTAATACAACCATGAGCGATGTGGACTTGAAGAAGTCTCTCTTGCTGTGAGATTACGACAGCAATAGTATGGCTCACGCTATTGGCCTTCATTGCCAGAATTATTGGACAATTGGAGACTTTTGCATTCCTCCTCCAATGCACTGGAAAGTAATGTTGTATGACTGGACGCCAGAGATGATGAAATTTTATTTAAATGCCTTTCAGCATAAACTTCCTCTAGCCTCTCAGTGGCTCGTGCCAAAAAGGGTTCCACAGTATCCTCCAAACCCCCAATACAGTTTGTGCGGGTTGGCTCTAAAGGCAAAAAACATCTCACTGCAAAACCTTTCTCAATAATCGAGAAAGCTTCAGATTGGATTATGGAGGTCGATTCGGTCTCTAAGCAGTATAAATTCCCTGAAAGTCTCGGATGCACAGCCCTGCGTCCAGATATAACTCTTTACTCTCTATCTCGGAAGATGGTCCTTATCGTAGAATTAACTGTTCCAAGGGAATCAAATATCCCAAAAGACCACGAGTACAAATTAAATAAATACCATGAACTCGCAAATGCCGTCACCCGGAACGGCTTCACTGTTCACCTTCACGCGGTGGAAGTAGGCGCTCGTGGCCTGCCAGCTAAATCTTTGTTTCACCTTTTTAAAGATCTTGGTCTCTCCAGGAAAATAATCAACTCCTTTCTAAAAAAAATATCTAAAACCGCGATTTCCGCATCTCAAATTCTATGGCTTCGAAGGGGGAGTGAATGGGTGGTAAGGTGAACGCTCGCATGTGGCAAGACAGCTGTCCTAAACCTACCACAGCCGGTCGTTAGTCCTGAATCCACCGTTCACCTTCAAGAAGTGTAATAATTATATATGATGGGCCCGATTTCGGTCGCTGAATTCCATGGCAGCTCCGTTTATATTTTATTTATTTAATGTTATATATTTAATATAGGTAATTGAAGGCAGTTAAAAAAAATTTTTTTTTTACACTCATTTCTTAAAATTAGTTTATTTTCAAGTACTCGTATACATAGTAAATATATTTAAATAATTCACGTATGCTGATCTATTGAAATTTTAGATTATATTTAGTTTAGAAATTTAAATTATTCGTAACCGTTTCTATTATAATATAGAAACAGATACGTCTGTAAATAATTTAATATATTTTACTAAGGCGTAAATCTAGTGGTAACTATGTGTTATATAGGTACACCTTTATATATTACCTACCTTTAATTATTTTTACTACGAATTTTCGCTTCGTGTAGATAGCACTCTTAGTTCAACGCAATTGCATTTTCCATTCTGTCGATCGAATGCAATAACATGACACACACTTACACACATGTTATACGCATACATACATATAAACACGTCACAATAGGGTTGGTTGTAAGAAATTGTCATATGACAATAAACCCGCCCATTGTGAAATTATCACAATAAAGAGTAGAAACTAAAAAAACAAACGAACATTCATTAATCTTCTCTTATGTTCAATATGGGTTCTTATGCATCGTTCGTGGTATGTCAATATGGCAGCGCACTATAGATGGCGCTCTAAACACGCATATGTGGTATCCCATCTTGACATACTATAATAATATTAAAACAAACGATTTTTTAAATCATAGCTCATATATTTTAATTTAATTTACATAAATATGTTAATTTTTAATTTGGTATACAGGTTTCAATACGATTTAATTAGGCACAATAATTTTGAGATAAACTGTTTGTAGATGTTTAGATGTTTAGATTTACATTTTGAGATGCGTTGGTTTTCAGCAAAGGGAGATGAAATAGTCGATGTGATCGAGCAGGGCGAGGAGGAACATAAAATAAATGGCATTCTATCTCTCGGAATCACTCCATATTATTTCTATGTTGTAATCAGCCTATATAAAAATGTGATAAATGGCACTAACAATTGCATGTTATTATTTTTATCATTGTTTAAATTATTGTATTTTTTATTATCAATTAGGTAATCCTTTATGAAAAACATTTATTATAATTGTTATTATAAAGCTTTGTAATTAGCCTATATATAAATGCGATAAATAGCAGTAATAATTAAATGTCATTATTTTTAATCATTGGTTAAATTATTGTTTTTTTTTAATCAATTAGTCCTTAATGAAAAACATTTATTATAAATGTTATTATAAAGCTTTGTAATTAGCCTATATATAAATGCGATAAATGGTTATACACATATTTAAAAACAATTAAATGTCTGCCTTAGAAAATGATATAGCCCAGTTACGTGACACTAAAACAAGATCACTGGCAACAGTTTTCGGCCTATATTATAAGGATTTCTACTGGATTTTTATATATGACAGTTTAATTGTTCATTTCGTCCATTTTACTGTATAATATTGTGAATTACAAAATAACCTAAATTATGTTAAATAACTTGAATTTGAAACCATACTTCTTTAAACATGTACTAAGTATATCATTTTACGAAGTTGTGATTTTTTTATTAACATCTGGTACCGCATATTGCCATTATACGAACAACCATAAGAAATGTTGAAGGCAATATAAGGTTTAAAAATATTAAGCTTACCGGATTCGCTGCCATCTCTTTCCAGGCTGTCGAAATGCGGTCTCCAATATACCCCACCGTGTGAAGAAAGTCCCCCTTCAACTCCTCCCATATACCGCACGAATCCGCCCATCAAACCGGGTCCTTTCACTTCACTAGCCACTAATCTTGGACTCTGCATCGGCGACGCGGCATCGTTGGACTTCCCGGTGAACTTATTAGGGTCTAAGATGTTCTCAACGGAAAAGGCTAGCCTCCGCTGAGGGTTGAGGGTCGGCGCCGTCGGGCTTCTTGGGCTTCTGGGCGCAGACTTGGCGTTCGGGCTTGACAGTCTACTGCTGATGTCGCTGCACGCGCTGTTCGGCCTGTTCCCATCGTTGTATTCCACTTCGAAGACATCAGTCTTTGGTGTAAAGGCGCTGTTCTGGCTGAACGAGAAGTACTTGTGCCTTCTCGTCAAATCGACAGGAGATAGAACGTCTTCCGTAACTTCATCCACGTTTAGTTCCTCACTAACTTCGCTCCTCGCGTCGAAATCGTTATTATTATCTTTTATTTTTTTGGGAGCTGTGATTTCTCCCATTCTTTTCTGTCCGATGATGAACGCGTTCGTTTTTACGTAGTTTTTTTTTGAGAAATCATCATCGCTTTCGCCTTCTAAGTTGTTGTTCATGTGTGATTCTTCGGCCGGTTCTCCGAGCGTCGGTTTTTCTAGGATTTTGTTATCTAAATCGAACTGTTGATTGCTCTGTATTAACCTCTGCATCATAACCATTGTCATATTCGAACAAAAGTCCACATTCATAAACTACGAAAAATAAATAAATGATTGAAATTAGTATGCGAAACGGGTCTATTTGAGATTTTGTCACGGTTGCTGTGAAACGTCGAACTCATTAGCTATCGTTGTGATTTGTTCTTTTTCCAGAAAACAAAAACTAATTACGCGGTCAGCAATATTCATCCCTATCACAGGCTGTCGAATAATATGAAAAAGATGTTTCTGAGGTCACCAAGGAGGAGTGGAATAAATGTTAACGAAATTAGATTATTCGCATGAAAAAGTGTAGGGTATTAACGGAAAATATTTTGAGAGACAATAAATTGATGATGTTACAGAAACATTCAGGGTGGCCATCGTATTTCATAAAAAAAGTTTTAATTAGAGTTTTCCTTTAACCCCTCAGGCCCCGATTGGCCGATATCTGCCACAACACGAGTCAGCGTGACGGCCCCATTTTAATTTTATTTTAATTGAATTTGTTTTATTTTATTATGTTTTATTATGTTAATATGTTTCATTTTAATTATGGGTACAGTGGTTTGTCAGTAATTAATGTTTTGATGAGACAGTGTCGTAATTCATTTTTTTTACTATTTTTTACAAATTTTTTTTGGGACAGCAACTTGTCAATCGGCTGAGGGGCCGAAGAACGATAACTTCATATAGTTTTTGACCTATTGTAATAAAATTCGTTGCGTAAATTTAGAGTTTCGAATTTTAAGAAGACATTCTCCGCGAGACATTGTTTGTTCCTTGTATGCTGTGTTGGGTCAATCGATTGAATATTTCAATCTACTAATCAATCACGATTGATTTAGTCGCCACTAACGTTAATCACGATTGAAGTAATCGAGATTAACTCAATTAATCTTTAATCGTCAATCGTCAATCGCGACTAACTTGCTCTTCAGATGCCATCCGATAATTCATCTGGTCCGTCCGGTCCGTCCGGTCCGTCCGACGAAAAACGCAAAACTGAAGTTGACCGCTGTTGAGAATATCAATCGCAGACGTTTAATCATCAATCGTGACTAACGATTGAAACTAATCAATCGTTAGTCGCTGATTGACGATTAACCAAATAAATCGTTAGTCTTTAATCGCGATTAACGTATTCAATCGTCAATCGTTAGTCCACTAAATTTTGCCCAACAGTGCTTGTATGTACATAAAATAAGTTAAAAGATTAATTGGTTTATTGCACTATTATTCAAAATATTTATTTAAATTTTTTAAACTTTTGAAACTAAAAAAAAATGAATTTCAAAAACTATTATGTTACGATAGTGTTGTTTACACTATAGACAACGATAACATTTAGTGAAATAATCATAATTTGTATTTCTTACAGACCAAACCAATTTGTCGAATAAACTACCAAACAAAATTATATATGTCAATTATATATATTTTAATAATTAGTCCTAATTAAAATAAAACAAAACAAGGTTATAGGTAGGTATATAATTAATGGGCATTTTCGTTACCTATATATACCTATTCTATGCAATGATACTTTCGTAGTTACGATTTAATTTAAATTCTGACAACATATGTATAGAATTTAAATCCCTTGAAGATAATTTTTGAATATGTACGAAACAAAATGGCAATTAAGTATGCAGAGTTTAGCAAACTCTTATACATTGAAAATGTTTTAATGTCACGCCACTGATCCTGAATCTGTAAAAATCTTTGCTCTATCTCTATAAAAAAGCGGGATATAGGCGTTTGAAGACGTGTATTAAACGCCTATATAGATGTAGGTAAAGCTAGTTTTATTTACACGAGTGCCCAAAAAAAGGAGGGTTATATATTAAGGATTCATGTAGGTATGTATGTTTTCCGTTTCTTTATTCCCCCATAACTCCTAAACGCTAAAACCGATTTTGAAGTGTGTGGTATTCTTAGAATCATTATGTGATTCCGAGTGTCTTAGGGTACCTAAAATGGCCAAATGTCAAATAAATAATTATCTAAATGTCGAAATGTCAATAAATTAGGATAAATATATCGTGTTTAGTATAAAATGGAAAGGCTGATGGACACGGATAAATACCCAGACCACAAATATTTCATAAAAAACGTTTTTATTACTTGAGCACCGAGGGCAACCGACTAAAGTGCGGCGGCGGCGATAGTTTCAAGATACCTGCCGCAGGGCGCAGGACGAACTTTATTCTCTTACAAAACATGCTTTTCAGCGCGAACATTTTTTTCTCATTATTCTACAACAGTTCACGTTTTGTAAGGGGAGTCGTGTTTTTTAATTTTTAAAACTTTTTTGTTTCCTGTATTAAGAATTAATTACTACTAAAACGTTGATTTTGCTTACAAAAATAACAGTAACCGAATGGCAAAACCTTAACTTTATGCTTATTTGATGATGTCACCCAACTGGGACTAGCCCGTTCTAGGGTGGACATAGTTCTAATATTACAAAAAATTATGTCAAAGTTTCAGAAAATGGTCATACAACTAAATTGCCTTAAAATTTGATAGAATAAAAATATTTTTCATGTTTCAAAGACGATTTATAAACACCTTTTGGAGGTGGCTGAGTTATTAAAAAAAACGATTCATATAGCGGTATGTTAGGTTAGTTTTTTTTAATATTTGGTAGAGTAAGCTAAACTGCATAATTTCTTCAAATTTCGATATATTTTTTTATTTATTAAAAAAAATATTGACGCAAATTTCATACATTTTTATTTTGTCACGTTTTTCCACATATTTATTTTAGTTTCCTTGCGGTAAGATCCGTTTCGCATAATAAAATGTATTTTTTAAACACTCTCGCGTAATAAATATATCTCGTTAATTGGCTAATGGCCAGCACTCATTACACTGTTTACTGTGCGAGTATCCGCAGTCGCGCGGCGCGCTATAAGGACTGAACTCGGTTAAACTAAAACACTCGGCAGATCGCCGAAGCCGCGGGCGGCCACTTAAAGTGTGAGAGCTGCCGCGGCGAAAGGTCGCAAGCGACGGCGGGGCGGGCGCGGGAAAGTGACACGTCGAGGGGGCGGAGCGAGGGGCGACGGTCGCGCCGCGCCGGGACCGCAGATAAAACTGATCGTTATCTCGCCTGAAATCTAGCAGATAAATAAAGGATGAATCCACTAAACATTCCCTCCCCACCACTTGCGGAGTGCGGCGGCTAGCGGACCGGGAAATCGCCCTAACGGCTTTGCCAGCTCGACTCGAAGTCGATATTTACAAGAGTTTTTATGAGATAGCGGCAGTGTTGGTCAAAATTTAGTCGACTATAGATTGACGATCGACGATTGAATACGTTAATCGCGATTGACGACTAACGATTGATTCGTTTAATCGTTAATCTGCGCCTAACGATTAATTAGTTTCAATCGTTAGTCACGATTGACAATTAAATGTTTGCGATTAATATTCTCGGTCGGAGGTTCAGTGCGTTGTTCGGTCGGATGTTCGGTCAGTCGGTCGGTCGGTCGTTCGGTCGGTCGGCCGGTCGGTCGGTCGTTAGGTCAGCCGGTCAGCCGGTCGGTCGGCCAGTCAGTCGGCCGGTCCGACCAACCGGTCACCCGCCGGCCGGTCGACAGGTCAGACCGACCAGTCGACCGACTGACGGAACCAATGACCGACCGACCTCCGACCGACCGACTGACCGACCGATCGGCCGACCAATCGACCGACGAGAATGAATTGTCGTGTGGCAGTTAAAGAGCAAGTTAGTCGCCATGTCACGATTGACGATTAACGACTATTGATTTAGTCGCCATTATTTCAATCGTGCTTAACGTTAGTCGTGGCTAAATCAATCGCGATTGATTAGTCTATCAATCGATCAATCGATCAATCCATCAATCGTGATTGAATAGTCGATTAAAAATTTTCAATCTATTGACCCATCACTGGATAGTGGTAGCAAAATAGGATAAAATGATGGTTGGCTGATAACGAGCGCAGCAACCTTGTATATCCTTAAGACAAAAAAAAACTAATTTACCGCGCGAAGTCTGTAACGTTTCGGCGAATTTGCAGCCGCTGTTTTCCAGGGTAGACTGAGAGACCTTTCGATCCGTTGTTCCGCGGGTAGGCCGTATACGTCTTCCCGGATATGATACGAGAAAAGTAGAATTGTTCTTTGGATAGCACAATGGGATTTTGAAACTGCAGCCAGTGGTTAATTCCCCTATTCAACATGTTATTATTCCGTTATTCCGTTATTACGCTATTTAATATATTATAATAATATGGTATATTCGCAGATCGCATATTGTTCTCGCTGAACGTTTTCAACAGCTTTGATGTGTTTTCAGTCGAGTACCGCCGAGAACCCCGAACCTCAATAGAGACGACGGTTACAGACTCCCTTCTACGTGGAAACCTTTTCTTAAAATTCTCCCATCGTTGAACCCCGACAGCAAGGACGTAAGACAGGATACAGTGTGCTGTATGCACAACGGATTTTCAAAATTGGCGCGCGTTGAGCCCGCCCACCATCCACCATTATAATCTACGCAGTGGCATGCAGCGGTATGCAGCCTACCCGCGGAATAACAGATTGACAGCTCTTTCAGTCTACCCTAGACAATGGCGGGTGCAACGTCGCCGCAACGTCGGCTATTACAAACTTCACTAGGTAAATTCGTTTTTGTTTCTCATTTATAAAGTCAAACAACCACGATATTCTCCGATTTCATACTTATATCGTCTTTTTAAATAATATAGGTGTATACTTTCAAATTTTCTAATATTTTGAACTGTCATCCTATCTGTTATTACACGACTGCCCAAAAAGGAGTGGTTTGTGTTCAGGATTAATTTATGTATCTTTTCCGTTTCTTTATTCCAAAATAACTTCTAACCGCTTGAACCGATTTAGAAGTGTGTAGTATTGTTATAATCGTTTTGTCCTCCCGAGTGCCATAAGGTACCTACGTGTCGGGACCTCTTGCTCTAATATTAGGTATATAAGGAGCAAGCAGCATCTTTTAAATATAAATCACCATGTTACGCGGAGCATATTGGCATTGCTTGAACCGATTTAGAAATGTGTCATACTGTTAGAATCGTTATGTCATTATGAGTGTCATAGGGTACAACCTAAACTGTCCAAATATTTTAAAAACTGGTGTAAATGTCCAAATGTCAATAAATTAGTATAAACATATCGTGTTAAGTGTTAAATTAAAGATCCAATTGAGTACATTCAGGAAATATACATCTATCTATATGGATAAATATATAAACAACAAATATTTCATAATAAAAAAACGTAATAAAAGTAGTAGTAAATAGGCACAATACCTCACATTCTGTAACGGCAGTCGTGTTTTTTATTCTTTTTATTCAGTTTATTTGTTTAGGAATCTTGAAAGCAAAAATATGATCTGCCTAATCTTGATCTTTGCCTCCTCTAGAAACAATCCAAAAAAGTTTTTTACCATAAATCTCTCGCAGTCGCCCAGTAACGCCCAAAAAACGTTTAGTAACTGTTTTCCCCAGCCTAACCCTTTAAGGAACGTGAGAAATAGGTAGGTATGCGTCCCATAACTTCAAAAATCAGTTTATAAATTATCGAATACGATTCATTTATAAATTATATTTTTTTTCATGTTATTGGGACACCTAAAAGGAACCCCTGTGGAGAATTTCATATTTGTAACTTCAGCGGTTTCGGCTCGGCGATGATAAATCTATCAGTCAGTCACAACCTTCTTTTATAAATATTTAGATTAAGGTGTTGATGTTTATTTTTTCTATTATGAGTTCATGTAAGCGTTTTCATAGGATAGGGGGTAGTCCCCTAACGCCGGACGGCACCTAGAGTCGGACACTAATAGTATCTCGACAAGTCACGGCGCGATCGAAACAAAGACGTAGGAATAGAAAAGCGTACTTTCTCCGCACCCTTTTCACCCGTCTTTGTATCGATCACGCCGCGACTTGTCGAGATACTATTAGTGTACGATGCTAGGTGCCGTCCGGCGTTAGGGGTCTTCCCCCCTAGTAAATTAGTTTTCGATAAATAGAATTTGCAAATACTCTATCATGTATTTGCTATCTGTAAATTTAATAATGACGTAAGGGCAAATAAATTAAAATAAATAAAAATAGAACACCTGAAATTTAAAATGGATGTAGTTGGCAGCGCCAATCGCAAGTTGTCTGGTTATCGTTGGGTGAGTGTTGGCGGGGGGAGCCTTCACCGGCGGGGGATGGGGAGCGAGCGCCGGCCGCCCATTGGCTGCTTTTTTCAGGAGGCGGCCCCGAGCTTAATGTAGTTTTAATGGGATGGGTGTGGCGCGCAAGACAGGGACAGCCGCCCAAGAAACGCCAAGAAGCCAGAGTGAGACGAAGGGAGAGGAGAGTGGTCTCTCGTCTCCTGTCTCAGGCGGCGCGCGTGGTATGGAGACTGAGTGCAGAGTCGCGGTGGCGGGTAATGAGCCGTCTCACTTTAAACAATTTACTTTGCGGTATTAAATTATATCGCATTGATCGTCTACCCAACGTATTAAGGAGAAGCTGCCTGCTAAACGGAGAAACCTTGCGCGCTCTTTTACTCCCGTATTCATAGTAGACACTGTATTACACATCCCGGTGGCATAGTGGTTAGATTACCTGATCTTACATTGTAAGGTTCTGTGTTCGATTCCCGGCTGGGCCACTATTTTCCGTTGGGATAAAATTAAAGGAATTTGATTTTATTCCTGTCGGGCGAATGCGATAACAATACACACACTTACACACGCATATAAATTATATAGTATATTCAATGGTTATCGAACCTGTCTTGTATTTACCTAATTACTTGATTTCTAAGGGTCATTATTACCGTACTTTGCAGTTGCGCTTCTGGCTCAGCCGAACATAGTGAATTTAGGGTACGAAGCGTCCGTACCGTGAAGCGGTGTTGAACGATATAAGTTCTAGATCGCGGCAATGCGAACATGAGTACCTACCTACAACAATACGCACAAACAGACCGATTCTTCTAAGGATGGTCGGACTATCAAAGAACCCCTAAGCTGCTTATATATGTTACAGATTGCCAGCGTATATATGCTTATATATTGCCACCTTATGTATGCTTATATAAGCTGCTTATATATGTTACAGATTGCCAGCTCTTCTTACGCTTAAAGTACAGGCCAAAGGGACGTTCCGATGGGGTAATAAACCGTACTGTCAACAAAGATGCGGCTAACGTCGATATTGCTTATCTGCAACTTTTGATTTACCGTATAGGAAAATAATGTAGGAAACAATTAATCGGCCAGCGAACCACTGTATTAGAATAATTAGTAATAATTAATGAAGCGCTGTATGTTTCCCGAAAATAAAATAAATTGAAATAAAATAAAATAAATAAATAAAAAGAGAGGCAGACGAAAAGAAACGCGTTCACACTACATTCCCTTCTCGTTGGTTGGTGGGCCGGAAAAATCAAACGGTAATTAACACAACCTATATCAGGTTTATGGTACCTATATCAAAGGGAGGAATGGGATATGAGGTCAAGGAAATATGACGAGGGGAGAGGAGGGGGTCGGGGGGGTTAAGTAAATATTTATATAGAGATTGTTTAAAACAGCTCAGGGTGTTAAAAGTTCTTTCAGAGGCAAGCACACGGCGTTCTACGGTCAAGTCCAGGCACGTATCCAGACTTCAGTTTCGGAAGGGGGGGGGGGACATTCATTAAAACAACGCGCACGGCACCAACCAAACTTGAATTTGCCCGTACAATGTAACGAAAATATACCGGATTTCCGGGGGTTAAATCCAAACTATTTCCCCCTCCTGGATACGTGCCTGACCCTTTAGATATTTCAGATTCTACTCGATTCTCAAGTTTTCTCGACCTAATTTTTTAGTCAAAGAAAATCGGGGGGGGGACGCGCCCTCAATGCACCCCCCCCCCCCCCTGGATACGTCCCTGGGTAAGTCATCCTTGGTCCTGCACTGCATAACTACCTGATAATGAAAATTGTTGAATGCTGAGGTACTACTATTATCGATACTTTTTCTTCAAACATTACTTTTGATGTCACGTAATTGAACCCTGACTTTAATGCAACTATTTTAACTTAGTCGGATAAATAATTGGACATTGTACTAGATTGTATACATTTCAATAAACTAGTGCAACCTGATATTTGCTTATAATTGCTTATAAGCTGAGAAATGAGCAGTCTTCATTGTTCTTGCCATAGGCCTGCACTTAAGTCATACTGTAAGTTCCTGGATTCTGATAAATAAGACCAGATATTACACTTCTAATACATTTATTGTTTTACAAAATATATTCCCTCACAATTCATACATGTTTGCATTTCCTGGGACAATTGTAAAAAGGAGTTGGACCAGTCTTCCTTAGGGACCTCTTCAATGGCTTCGCGGAAAGCATTCAGGGCTTGTAAAATATGTGATTCTAAGTTTGTTTTTAATTTTAGGAAATAAAACGAAGTCGCCAGGTGCGAGGTCTGGGCTGTATGGCGGATGAGTCATCAGTTCTACATTTGAAGCCTTCAAATACCCTTCCGTTACCTTAGCGGAATGTGCGGACGCCTTATCGTGGTGAAGAATGACATTGTATCGAGGACGCCTTTTGTGAACTTTTTCTTAAGACTACGGGAAAGCAAGTGTGGACGTACCAATCTGCTTATAGTATCCGTAGCCACGTTGACACCGGTTCTCCTCGTTGTTACCGAAGTTTTAAGCAGCATTGGGCACGGTCAATACTTGGATGGGTGACCACCTGAGTGCTTGACTGCGTGATACTATAAATGTCTACCTAGTAGATAGGTACTGCCAATTGGCTAAAACTCGGGTTCCACAAAAAGACACCGGTCTTGTAGGTAAGTAAAAAAAAGGTTACTGTAAGTCTTTTAAGCTAAACTGTTATGTAATGTCCTGATTTGCCGATAAAAGAGGAAACCATTTTCTTACCAATACCTCGACTTTAGATAACTTTCATTGGTAAATCTTCAAAAGGAAAGACCCATTCCGTCGATTGGCTTTTCATTTCCGAATCGAAGCAGTACACCCAGGTTTCGTCATCTGTCATAATATTAAAGACAGCCAATGTTACCATTTTCCGTTGGGATATATTTGTGGTCCTATCATCGACGATGCATATTTGAGCAAGAACATTTTATTCCTATTATCGACATATCGAAATTTTTGAATTACGATAAAAAAAGGTCGAGAAGTGATATTCAAAAACTGTTTTAGCGATATAAAATCGAAGACAGGATACAGTGAGTGTTGTGTGCAAGACGGATTTTCGAAATTCGCGCACTCCGAGCCCGGCCCCCACCACCGTTATAACCAACGCAGTGGCGGCAGCGGTATGCGGCCTACCCGCAAAACAACGGATTGACAGCTCTTCAGTCTAACCTGGACAACGGCGGCTGCAACGTCGCCGAAACGCCGGGTGCTACAAATTTCACGCGGTAAATTTGTTTTGGCGATTTTTTAAACTGTGGCACTCCCTAGATTGCGGCCCGCACGTCGCGCAGCCGTCGTCATATCGCGGGAGGCGGCAGGCGGTCGCGCAGTCCGTCCGAGACAAGGCGGTCGGGTGGATATGGCTAATGGGCTCCCGGCGACGGTAAGTGGACGGGTAGTTGATACATTTCTTCGCGCTCCGCCAACCGTGAAATGGGCCAAATTGCCGGGGGCACTTTGCCCGCGAACGGGGCCTGGCATACCCACCACCATGCCGTTGCCGACTATGTAAGTAAGTGCCACCCCACTCCACCCTGTATAAGAGGGATACTTGCTCTTGTGATCATAACAGATTCGCTAACTGCACAAAGGGAGCGGTTGCCTTTGTTTAAATTTTACAGGACATACAAAAGTGCAGATCGGTAATTAGAGGCCATCCATAGGTATATCGCGTCCTTATCTATGAGGCTGCTGTTTCATAAAGGAAATTTAAGGTCAAAAACATTGCATGAAAAATAGAATGTGACCTGATCTACGAAAAGGGAGCTTACCTACGAGCGAAACGAAGTTTTCTAGAAAACAGCTGTTAAAGATCAACAACCCGTTTAATCAGTTTCTCGTTAGTTGTTCACTGCGTTGCCTGCGTTGCCTGGTGTCTAACTATATTCAAGGATGTGAAGTGTTCTTTCTGATCGAAATAATAGCAACAGCAAACAATCTACACGCGGCAATCTCGAACTATACATTTCGACGTCCCTCGAATGCAGACCACTTTTAGGCAGAGGAATTTTGTGTACATAGCCCCCAGGATCTTTAATATGCTAGATGAAGATTTAAAAATGTACCTATGTGCCTAAGTCTTCTTCTTCTTCTTTTAAAGCCAAAATTGATTCCTGGCTAAAACATAACGCCAGGCAAATAGCCACAAATTAATATACCGACAGAGTTCCCCTCATTAAATCTTATCCTTGAAAATTCTTATTATTATTATTATTTTCGTTGACTTTTTTTATTACTATTACTTATTCATTAATGTTGGTGACTATTAGACATTTTATTTTATTTTTATTTTAATAACACGATTATTTATTTTCTATGTTTTATTTTAAATAATTTCCTATTGTGATGATTAGTTAGTGCTTATTAGTTATAATTTGTAATGGTATTCAAATTTCCGAATATATGTGAACTAAAAACTAGAGAGCTAGCTGCTCTGGAAAAAGTCTTGGCACTTAGTTGGGCAGCAGCAGTAGGTACATAAATGCTAATGCTCATATCGACCGTGTTCAATTTTTATTTTAATTGTATATTTTTTTATTGATATGATTATTAGTGATACTTTTGCATTGTAAATGATTTGTTAAATTAATTAATTAAATAAATAATAGTTAATTGCGTTAAATTCCTAATTTCGGATTTCTAAACGAGTAGCTCTGAGTTTACAAATGTTATTGTTATCGCGCCGGCCGTCTTTTCCGTTTCACGTTAAGAGGCCGTGTACGAAATTGATGTGGGCCGTGATACCTCTATAATCAATGGTATAATATAAATATAGGTAGGTAGGATTTTTGGAGCCAAAGAGATACGTCCACCCTTTGGAAGCGCTCGGCGGGGACTAGCTGACTTGAGGCGTGAATCGTATCATAGGCGAGTATCATAACGCGAGAATTAGATTGTTTTAAAAGACTTTATTGCCAATTTTAATTAATGTTTTGCATTTTTTTTGAGGAAATGGATTGATATTGAACTAAAGTTTATTTCTGTTGATTTTATTTTATGAACGATAGTTCTAAAAGGCCAAAATCAAAAGCAATTCTTCGCCCATTTTCTAAAAAAATTGACAAAGTTAAATATTTTTTTAATCAACAATTTTATATGAAAATAGTAAAAAACGATTCCCTTATTATATAGAGTCCTTTCACAATAATACATTGTAATTTTTTCATACCGTTTAGATTTCAAAACGATTCGTAAATATGTTATATTGTAAACCTCTTACAGCAAAAATTCACAAACAGTCGCCGGTTTAAGGTCAATTATTCAAAATTCTATAATAATTTTCAAAAAAGTAGCTCACTCATTAGACAATAATATAAATGATCTTTTATGTTGTGCAATAAAACTTATAGAAATACAGTATTTTAACCATAAATTCACGTCTGCAAAATTACGTAAATTTACTAAATGCGCAAAATTTCGTGTACGGCCTCTTAATATAATCATTTCTGTTAATCTTTTGCAGAAAATGAGTTTTGATCAGGAGTTTAGTGCCGTCTACAGTCAATATTTCCCTGAAAACGATGAAGACAATGCCGGGTCCGATGAACTACATTTGTCTCAGACAGAAGATGATAAGGAACAAAGTTTGGTTATGATGGATTTATTTGCTGTTGATGAAGAGGTATAGGAGCTGGTAACCAAATTTATCTCAAAAGATTGTTGTAATAACAAATGCCAAACAATTATACCACGAACAATGATGGCGAATACGACAAACAATTGTTTAGAGTTATCAAAGAACGAACTTCTGGTTTTCACGATGTGAAAGAGTGTCTCATACTCTATCTGAATCAGCAAAAAGTGGGAAATATTTTTTTTTGACACCCAAGCCTCCTTTCTATAGACCAGGTCTCTTATATTAATTAATAGAAATATTGAGCCCTATTTTCTATGCAGATTTGTCATTTTAATGGGAGTTGCTTAATTCCTCTGATGTAAAACTATCGTGGACAGGAACCAGTGAATGCTTTAAAGGCGTTTTTCATCGACTCTTTATAGTTGTTTTTACCTAATATCTAAATTCTGAAAAAAATATAAACGCTATATCTTTTTCCAGCAATGTATTTCAGCTTATCTGCCATAGAATAAAGTGTTACATCTGTAATAAGCATTCGTTTTGGTATGGTACGTGGCAAAGTGTTACAACAAACTTCGCAAGTGAGTAATAAGAAATCACCCATTGTTCTTAATACGTGGGTCATACTGAATGTTTCATACCGAATGGGTCATACTGTATCTCTCTGGAAACATGTTGCTTTTTGACTTGCGAGATTGTCACGTGTTTTTATTGTGGCGTCGTTTTGAAATTGTGTGACGTAATTACAACGAATTTAGCTCGATAAAATTTTTGGGCCAAAATTTTTGACGATTTTTGCTTCGGCTTAAGTCAGTTACAGAGTTGCCAGAGACTTCAATTGGCGTTTGGCGATGAAACCTCATCTCGTAGCTCTGTGTATGCGTGGTTCAGTGAGTTTAGACATGGACGTAATAATCTCCACGACGATGCACGTGAAGATCGACAAGCGACTGCGGCTATCGAATATAACATTGATTGTACTGTCAATTAAGTGAGACAGACATAAAAATCACTTATCGGCAAAGTTGAGTGCAAAAGATATTACATGCGTATCTGAAGGCACAAAGCTTTGAACTCTTTGGATACCTCATTTGACGGAAAATCAGACAATGCAGCTTAGTGTCGTAAAATGATAATAAAGTTTGATGGAGGGCAATCATTGGTTGTCTATAATACTGTGATAGGTGACCAAACCGGATTGTACTGCTTTTAACATAAACGGTCAATCGGCAAATGGGTCATTCCTTTTGAAGATTAAAGTCGAAGCATTGGAAAGAAAATGATTGCTTCTTTTATGGCAAATCAGAACATTACACAACAGTGTCGTTTGAAAACCAAGGAACAAAGACTATGCAGATTAGTACGTTAGCGCTTGTTTGCCCAGAAACTTTTAGGAGTTCGCGAAAGGGGTCCTTCGAAGCAATGTTGTCCTTCACCACGATAACGCTTCCGTACATTCCGTTAAGTTAACGGAAGCGTACTTAAAGGCTTTAAATATAGAACTGATAACGTATCCCCCATACATCCCAGACCTTGCATATTCCGACTTTTTTTTGTTTCTTAAAATTAAAGGCAAACCTAGAGGCATACGGTTTACTAGCCCTGAATCGGTAGTGAATGCGTTTTCACGACATTCACGAAGCCATTAAAGAGGACCCTGAGGAAGATTAGTCCAACTATTTCTACAATGGTTTACATGGTTTACATGGTTACAATGGGTTACAAATCGGTTTACATGGCAATTTTTCAGAGCCTTTTGATACATAGAACGATTGCTTGGGGTGGATGCACCAAGCAAGTGATTCAACCTTTAATCAAAGCTCAGAAGTTGATCCTACGGGTTATAAATAAAAAGCCCCCTAGATATACCTCTTTACAGTTATTTCGAGAATATTGCGTGTTTGATGTACGCCAATTCTATGTGAAGCAAGTGCTATTGATATTTCATAAATTCAAACACTTACAACCTATGGACCAACAAGTAAAAACTACTAGAAGTTCTGGGGCGGGGCAGTTTTTGGTACCGCGTGTGAGAACTTCATTCGCACAAAGATACTTTAAATTCTTAGCTCCAAGGCTCTATAATAATATAGAAATTACGATTCAAAATTTAGTTAACATGGTAGCATTTAAAAAAGCAATAAAAAAGTGCCTCTATGATAAAACGGAATTTCACAGAATTTTTGATTAGGTAAAATTAATAAATAAAAAGCAAATACTTAGATTTTCTTTTTTTTATTATTTATACATTGTAATAGACGTAATGTGAGGTTTAAGACTAGAGGTATTTCAATTTAATTTATTTGTGTACATTTTGTGTATATTAGTATTTTAAATTAGTATGTATATTTATTTTAAATATATAGTTATTGTATTTATGTATTACTATATATTGGTGTATGGTTTTAAAATAATTTCTTACTACTATATATTTTTTTTTGTATGTTGGTATATATAACTCTTTGTGCTTGTGTATTTATATTATGCAAAAATGAATGTTTTGAACTTTGTACCAATAATAATTATATAACTAAGTCAAATATCAGCATCCCTAGATACGGGCGTTCTTGCTCAGTTAGGTATGCGATGAGCCAATGGCTATGGGTTCAACTGGTTTTTCCTGCACGTTTTATTGTACTGTATACCGAATATTATAGCCATTCGTCTGTAAATCTTAAATCGTCTGTTTAAAATAAATAAATTAATAAATGGTTCCAGCGAATGTTAAATTGTATAAATTATTAGGGCATAATATACTTTGAAAAACTATAAATGTATCCTAAGTCTAATATCTGGTCTTATTTATGAGAATCCAGAAAATTTCATTATATCTTTCATATAAACTAAAGTCATCAAGTTTATATTTGATGAGATTTCTCTTTTGCGACTGTTTTGCTAGAGGGGAGGGCCGCCAATGTCAAGTTTTGCCTTGGCTCGGAAAAATGGTTAATCCTGAATTGACTACGCTACATTCGTTTAAATTCTTCGAAGCTTATTATTATGTCATCGAGAGAATCCGCCCTTGCTCTCCGAAAATGACATGTTAAACAAACAAGCTATGTCAATCAAGTTAAGGCGGAGAGGACAACACCAGTCGTATTAGTATGTCGTTGACGTTTTAATATTCTCGAAATGAGAAGGGTCCTATTTATTTAGCATTTTATGGTTTCCTCAGGAACGACTTATATTTAGTTTTGTAAAAGAACTTGTTTCCTTCAGCTTCTTCTAACCCTTTAACAGCCATAAGCTTTGCGGTAGGATATGGAATTTTTAGATACATAAAACTGTTAAAGGGCGATGTAAATAGCATGTATGTCAAGTTTTGTGACATTTTGTTATTTATTTTATTTATTTATTAAAATCTAAAACAAAAGTCTACAATGTTAACACAAATTGCAGTGTAAAAAAGACCAAATACTCAATCATTGTTGGCGAAGCAACGAAAGTACAGATTTTCCAGCGTTATATTTAGTTACATAGTACCTACCTACACTTTATTTTTATACATTTTCGACTAAAATAATGAAAATATTTGACAACATAAATTATATAATTTGAAGAAAAAGGAGACAATATAATAGATTATTAAATTTTAATTTTAATATATCTTAATTGGTTTAATAGATTTTGTATACATTGATGGGACACAAGTGTCTTTCCAAAATTTTATTATTTTATTATTTAACTCCGAAATCATATGTACCTACTAAAAAAACGCACTAAAAAGAGGTCAAATTAAAAAAGTCGCCATAAATACTTTATATATTTGTTTAAAATATCCAGAGTTTCATTTCATAGTTCTCTAATGTTCTGGCACCCATTTCATAGTTCTTTATATTTATTAATCTTCTCCTATATTCAATATGACAGCGTTCATAGTATGACAGCGAAATGCAAAAAATAATAATACGATAACAAGCTTATTTTTAAATCATACCTCTTATTATTTTAATAATATTTACATAAATATGTCATTTTTTTATTTGTTATACAAGTATCTGTACATAATAATTAGCGCTTTAATGGTACAATACACTAATAGATGACATTCTATTACTCCGTATTAATTATGTGATGTAATCAGCCTATATACAAAAGCGATAGATGGCGAATGTTATTATTGTTATTATTGTATAGGGTCTGGCAACGCTGCTGCTATTTAAACGTCAAATTGTCGCTCCTTCCTTTTAAATACAAAAAAAGTAGTGAAGTTACAATATCTTTAAATCTAACGAAATCGTCAACTTATTCAAGAAATAGGCTTCATTTTGCATCATTCACCATTGAAATTAGTGGACATTTGGGTGAGAAACATTGTTTTAAACTTCTGAAACAGTGCACAAATTTAAATATCGTCCTACGAGCGGTACCTACCCACCAAACAACGCCGCCTGCGCCGCCTGTACGCCCGTAAAACGGCGTTGCCAGACAACTAATAATAAGACAACTAATAATAAGTACTAAAATATAATTTTATATTTAATATAATTTGTAAAATTTATAAGTCGGCGAATAATCGTTGACTATACACGAATTAATCATTTCTGTTTGTTCTGATTTTTTAAATATTTTTTTATTGACTTATCGTATTACTGAATATTGTCAGCATTTTCCTACTCTGTACTATTTTGAAGTAATTAAACATGATGACTAGAAGAGCATTCGCAGAGGCATGCTATGAGGAGTTGAACGATAAATACGTAACAGTTTTAAAAGACCTAGAAGCTGCAGAAGTTCGCTATAAAGACTTAAACAGTAATTTTTTATTAACTTTAAAACGATTGAAAATATATAAAACTGAGAGTGAGAAATTGCAAAAGGAACGAGCTGACAATGAGTTGGAAGTATTAGCAATGATTAAAAAGAACTCCAACCTCAAAAAAGAGATGGCAGAAATGAGTTTACAACTTGAAAATATCATTCAGGAGAGAGGTAACCTTCAATCAATAGTATCTAACTTTGACCAGTGCCGCGTTGAGTTCGAGACGACTCTCCAAAACAACGCTGAGCTGAATAATAAGCTGAGAGAGGCACATAATACTATAGAACAGATGGAGCGCACGAAGCAGAATTCCACGGCTGCACATTCACAGTCGCTGTTTGAGGAACTGATCGTTAGCGCTCCAGACATAGCGTCAGTTTCTGCCTGCTCAAATATGAGCAGCCTTCCTGTCATGACAATTGACTTGTCCTACGAAGATTCTGGAAAATCAACCAAACAGGTTGTAAATAAAATAAATAACCAGAGTGTTGAAGATGGAACTACAATATCTCTATTGCACACCCAGGGTGTGGAGTTGAATGATAGTCTTAGTAATTTTACTTCCCAAAAAACATTACATAAAAATAGCAAAGAAAATCACACCAAAGTAATTATGTACAGTGATGAAATAGGTAAAAATATGGGCCAATTAATGTTACAAACATCCGGAGAACTGGTAGCTAATCATTGCTTTCCCGGCGCCAGTTTTACTCAAATATTAGAAAAAATAGTTAATAGTTGTTATTGTCCTGACACTACTTTAATGATTTTTATTGGGAGAAGGGGAAACGCAAATATACATGTATTAATAAAATATTTTGAATTATTGGCACAGTTAAATGTGAAAAAAATTGTCTTATTTGCTTTTCCTTATAGTAAATTGTTGCCCGAAATGGAAAATATGTCTAGATATAAACTAAATAATAAATTACATACGTTGACATTGTATGATGACAAATTCCAATTGTTTGACATAAATACTTTTAATAAGTATTTTTACTCTTTCACAATAGATAATGTTTATCTTTCAAATTTTTGCAAAAAACAGTTAGCAAATGGGCTATCATATTGTTTGAATTACTCAGGCAAAACATCGGCAAACACCACTGCTACTAATGAGCAGTTAAACGATTTGACATTAAGTAATGACAATTCAGAATATGTTGCATATTCTTTAAATTAGACTTTAAGACAATAGAGCGAAACTCTGGCTATGTAATTAATGAAAATGAAAACTTAAGTAGCAATAATGGTAATTTAATACAATTGTCTTCAGAGAAAATTAATAATATAAATAATCTGATATCCCCATCAGTGGTTATTACTCAAGAAAATATGCCAAAAAATTGTATAAATCTGGTGCATCAGAATATTCAGGGGATAATAGGCAAAGAGCTAGAATTAGAATTGTTCTTGAACTGTAATCATATCGACATTCTATGTATATCAGAATCATGGCTCAAAAGCCATCAGATCATTTTCAGTTCCAATAACCATCAGATTGCCAGCTCATTTAACAGAGTTCGGTTGATACGTGGTGGCTCTTTAATAATTACAAAGAAATGCTTGAAATTTAAAGAAAGACGTGATATTGTGAGCCTCTCTGTCGAACGAGTTTTAGAGATTGCATGTATAGAATTGGAGGAAACCATTGTTATGAGTGTATACAAACCACCATGTGCGCCTTATGAAGCTTTTTATAAAATTATGGAAGATGCCTTATTCAAAATAACCAATAGTCCTAAAACAATTGTTATTTGTGGAGACTTTAACATCAATATATTAGAAAAAAAATCCTTGACATGTAACTTTTTAAATTTATTTAGATCATTTAACTTATATAATGTTTTTCTTGAACCTACGAGGATAACTGCCTCAAGTGCTACTTGTATAGATAATATATTCACAAACATAAAACCCAATTATAAATCACTAATTAATATTTTGCACTCTGATCACTGCGGTCAGTTAGTATCATTTCCTAAGAAAAGCACTAGGGTTCTAAGAAAAAATATTAGTTTTATTCCAATTACTGAGTGCCGTCTAGGGGAATTTAAATCTAGCTTAATTAGCAAATTACAAAGGTTGCCAATTCATGACAATCCTGACCAACTTTATGACTCATTCTTTGAATTAATTAGAGTTGAATTTAATAGAATCTTCATACCTAAAACGAAATCGATCAGTGATCGCTTATGCTTTAGTGATTGGGCAACTGTTGGTATTTACAAAAGTCGTAATAAATTGTATGAACTGTATAATGAAAAAACTTATAATCATAGTGCGACTTTTAAGAAGTATGTAAATAACTATTCCAAAATATTCAAACGAGCCTGTTCCACTGCGAAGTCAATTTATTTGAAGAATAAGATCAAAAACTCTACAAACAAAATTAAAGCTACATGGAATATTATTAATAATGAAACAAATAGGGTTATAGCTCGCACAAGGGACTTTCATTTAAAGATAAATAATTTAGACATTAAAGCGGATATGGAAGTTGCGACTGAGTTTGAGCGATTTTTTACGAATATACCGTTAATAACGACTAACGCCCTCAAGTCGTCTTCCATTTCAGCTGAGATGCTACTTAAAGAAAGCGTTTCCGCATGTGTTACCGACTTCGCTTTCACTATTGTTAACTGCAATGATATAATAAATGCCTTTAAAACAATTGAGATAAAGAAAACTATGGACCTTTGGGGATATTCTGTAAAAACAATTTCATACATCATAGAAATAATCGCACCTTATCTAGCCTATATATTCAATTGTTGTGTTACTTCTGGAGTGTTTCCTGATCTGATGAAACATAGTAAAGTTATACCATTATTTAAATCTGGCGATACTTCTGATCCCTCGAATTTTCGACCAGTTTCCGTACTTCCCACTTTGAGTAAAATTTTCGAAAAATTAATTCTTAGACAATTGCACACTCATTTTAACAAATATAATTTACTTCATAAGAAACAGTTTGGATTTACAAAGGGTTGCTCAACCATACATGCGGGAACCGAACTATTGACAGGTATATTGAATGCCTGGGAAGAGTCACAAGACGCATTAGGCATCTTCTGTGACTTGTCTAAGGCATTTGATTGTGTACACCATGATACACTAGTTAGGAAATTACATCACTATGGCATTAGGAACAAGGCTCTTGATCTTCTTACTTCTTACTTGGGAAATAGAATTCAGAAGGTTGATGTAAACGGTAAAAGATCACCAGGATCAATGGTCACCATGGGTGTCCCACAAGGCTCCATTCTTGGCCCATTTCTCTTCTTAATATACATAAATGATTTACCCTTTCACATAAGGAATAATCACGAAATTGTATTGTTTGCTGATGATACTTCTTTGACGTTTAAAATTAGTCGAAAATTGTACAATTATGACGAAGTTAACAATGCACTCTCAAAAGTTGTCCATTGGTTTAATGTAAATAACCTACTATTAAATGAAAGAAAAACCAAAGTGATTAAATTTTCTACACCTAATGTTAAGCAGGTACAAACCAATGTAGAAATAAATGGAACTAGACTGGAGCCTGTTGCTTCAACTGTGTTTCTAGGGATAACAATTGACTCCAAATTACAATGGGGCCCACAAATTGAGAAAATGTCAGGAAAACTTAGCTCTGCGGCATACGCAGTTAAAACAATAAGGCGGCTGACTGATGTAGATACAGCAAGAATTGTATACTTTAGTTACTTTCACAGCATTATGTCCTATGGGATTCTTCTCTGGGGAAGCTGTGCGGACATCAATAACATCTTTATACTACAGAAACGTGCTGTAAGAGCTATATATAAACTTGGTCCTCGAGTTTCACTTAGAGAAAAATTCAAAGAGATAAATATTCTTACTGTTGCATCACAATATATATACGAAAATCTGTTGTATGTCCACAAGAATATTGACAAGTTTAAAATAAAAAGCGACACTCATAATTTTAATACTAGACATAAGCATAACCTTGTTGTACGTGCTACTCGTCTCCACAAAATAAGCAATTCTTTTTTGGGACAATGTATACGCTTCTATAACAAACTTCCTCATACTATTAGAGAACTATCTGTAAATAAGTTTAAAGCTACCATCAAAGCAAAATTGTATAAAAAAGCATACTATACAATATCTGATTATGTAAATGACAAAACGGCTTGGGAGTAAGGCTTGGACGCATCATAAGAACATAAATTAAAAATAATATTTAATTGTGTCTATATGAATAAAGAACATTTTGATTTTGATTTTGATTTTGTATATAAATTATAGGGTTTTTATAATCAATCAATCCTTTATAAAAAAGACATTAATTAAAAATGTTATTATAGACCCCAAAATAAATTGTTATTTGTTTCGCCGGACAATGCTACTAGCGCCACCTACATGTCGCAGGCGCATAAGGGTTGCCAAAACGCACTATGACGTTGATAAATCTATTGCTATTGATTTTGAGTAACTCTACCTTATTATTTTGTCTCACGGTTGGAATAATATTATTCTATGTAGGTATTTTAAATAATTATGTCTGTTTCATTTTAATTTAATGTTAATTCTATATTAATAAAATCCACTAAAAGAGAATAAGCAATATTAATAATAATAACTTAATAAAGTGGTCATACTAGAACCCTCAGTTTGCTTAATTTTTTTCACGATTTTAGAAAGCATATTTTTTATTTAATATATTTTTTATTATTTAAAATAATTTATTTTAAATTAAATTACTCTTAAAATTAAAAATAGCCGAAGGCCAATTAGGTTTCATAATTTACCAACTCATCCCGTGTCCTCTGTGGGTGCTCTCAAAGTGCTCTCCCTCCCTCTGCTCCATGCCAACTTCAGAATAACCAAAACTTCGATTCTGTTCAATTCTACGTACTTCGATACTGCCGGATAATTAGCCTGCCGGATACAGCCACTGCCGTAGTGACTTAAATGATCTACGAACCCGCGATCTACAAACACTTCCATAAACTTCCACAAAAGTTTCTTGCCTGCTAGAAAAAATATCGAAAACCGCAATTTCGGCATCTTAAATTCTATGGTTTCGAAAGGGGAGTGAACGGGTGATAAGGTGTACGCTCACATGTGGCAAGACAGCTGTACTAAACCTACAACTGCCGGTCGTTGGTCCGGAGTTCAATCCCCCCTCCCCCCTCGGAAGTGTAATAATAGTATTATGATGGGCCCGACTCCGTTCTGTGAATTCCATGGCAGCTCCGTTTGTATACATTGTTAATGGCATCCTAACAGGCCCTACACACGATGAGGCAGCCGGAGAGGCCTGGACTGTCCGGCCAAATCCGTCAGGCCAAACCCGTCGTGTGTAGCGGGAAATCCCGAACTGAAGGCGCGGCCGGAGGCGGCCTTTCATGGAATGAAATTTTTTTCGGAGGCCGGATGACCTATTGAGGCCGCAGTCCGGGCCGGTGGTAGGCAGCTTGCGGCCGTCAGTTGCTCGCACAGCAGCGCTTAGTACGCACTTACTATGGAATGCTGTGGCCATTACTTTGCACAATTCTATTGAATATACTACACACTTACTATAAATAATTTGGCCATTACTATGGAATTAAGTCCTTGGGGCTCCACAATAACCTGTGAATGAAATATTTGAAATCTAGTTGCTAATATGCCAAATGCATTCTTAAAAATACGCCTTGCCCCTAACTTTCGGTGTCTGTATGTTATTATGTCTACTCATCATATCTACTCTCAATGGGAAAGCGTCGCCGCGTCATCACGACGGGTACTCAAGGCATATTTCTTAAACTAAGGAAGGAAATAGGCTTTTTTTATATTTCTTCGTCTATAGTTAGGTAGGTGCGAATTTTAAGTATTAATTTTAATTCAGACAATAAATTTATAATAGTTATTATCCGTCTCTTTCTAATCAAATCCTTAGTGCATTCTTCGCGTTTTTTATTTCTTTTCTTTTGAGAAATTTCCATTAAAGTCAGAACGTCTGTGTCCGTCATTATTGTACCGATGAACTGAGTGAACTGATGGACTGAGAGGCGCAGACGACGCCCCTAAAACACGACCGGCCAAATCCGGCCGCGCCTTCAGTCCAGATCCGTCCGGCCCGGGCCTTATCTAGGCCGTCCGCAAATAAAATCTTTGAATAAAGAATAGCCAATATTGATAATAATAACCTAATAAAGTGGTTAACCTATCAAGGACGTATCCAGGGGAGGGACACAGGGGACCCCCCCGCCCTGATTAAAAAAAATCGAGAAAAAAATGATAATCAGGAATAATTACCGCGACATATGTACTCGTACCTAGAGTCAGGCACATATCCGGGTGGAGGGGGAGTTTTTGGGTTTTAACCCCCGGAAATCCGGCGTATTTTCGTTTCATTATATGGGAAAATTCAAGTTTGGTGGGGGCCGCGCGAAACTGAAGTCTGAATACGTGCCTGCCTAGAACACTCATTATGATCCACTTTTCCAGGATTTTAGAAAGCACATTTACTATTTAAAATATTTTTTAAATAAAAATGTCACAAAGCACATTAGTTTTTATAAATTGCCAACTTAATAAGCCAAATCACCTCGTCTCCTCTGCGGGTGCATTCAAAACGGGTGATTTGTACGCTGTGCACACAAACGGGGGCGTTTCGGGAGCAGCGAGACGCCACTTACGACTCCTAATTAAGACGCGTAACTCAAGAAGTCGCGAACTAATTTGATTTTGTGAACGCCCCCATTCGTTCTTACTTAATTGACTCCTTACTGCCTCTTATTTTTAAGCACGGGAGAAGAAGTTGCCAACTACATCCATCACATTCACCAATAAAATGATTGAAATGTATCGCATATATTCATTTTCAATTTATTAGTATAATGGTATGCAAATCATAATAAAAGTAAGCAAAGATTTAAAAAAAATCTTAAATGTAACATAGAAACGTAAGAAGTATCAACATACAAAAACTTACATTTTTAACAATGTAATCGCGCAATCTCGAAATATTGGACTTCATTTTTGATATATTGGACTTAAGTCCAATATATCTTAAGTCCAGTCTTAAGACTTGAAAATCGGTATACAGATGCGTCGTAGGATCGAAACCACATTGTTACATTTTTATTGCAATATTTCTTATACAAGCGACACAAGAAAAAGGCAAACATTTTAATAAGATAATTTGGTGCAATTGCGTTTCTTCGGCGGTTTAAAATAAAGTCAAAAAATGCGTTAAATTTATTACAAAATTCGTAATAAAAATTTTAAGTCACATTGGTATTGCGATTCATCTGTAAGATTTTGATGCTACCGTGTTTAACCCTTCCTATTTGAGTTAACCATTTTTGGTTAGACGCTTACAAATGCTAAAATTGTATCTAACCAATATTGGTTAGGGCGCTCCGCGCTGCGTAAAATGCCAACTTTTTAAATATTTATTCATTATTATCTTAATTGTTTGACGAGATAAGGTTATAATTTTATAAATTTCAAATTTCAATGCGATCATTTTACAGTTATTCTTTTTACGATCCGTATAGTAGTTTAAAAGTTATGGTCGTTTTTCTCAAGGCCATCGACTTCACGCGCAAAAGTGTCCCGGGCAGAAGTGACGACTAAATTTTTACCCCGCGATAGGAGGGGTTAATGCATTTTGTATTAAATTTATTTCATTCTCGCAGATACGCTATTCCGTTTCTCAAAATTTGACAGTTGCCCAAATAAAAACCGGCTTGAACGTGACAATTTTAAAACGCGCGTTTTTGGTGCGACTTATGTAAATTATATTATGTTGTCTTTTAGTACGAGAAGATCGAGAGCAATGCAAAAAAAACCTGCTAGCCAGCCGCGCGTGAAAAATGGATTCAGAGCGCAGATTTTGACGTTTCGATAAACCTGTGTTGCCAGCTTTTTAGTGCATTACCATAGGCCCAGAACGAAGTCCCAGATTTTGTTACGTGTGTTAAATGTGATAGAAACGCGATAGCAATTATTTTCGTGCACGCTACATCCTACTTATTTTTGAAGCGACTTAATTTTAACTCAATAGAAACGCAATTGAACCCAATAACGACCAGCCGCCCGAGGCCAGCCGAGAAACGAACCATATTGGAAAATAGCCATTTTAATACCAAAGAAAACGACTAAAATTCTCTAAATGTACTATATTTGCTGCCATAATCAATTACTATCACGGGGATGGGGAGGGGGGCGAAAATATCCTTCCTCTTTCGATATTCCTTCCTATCAACCGATTTGTTTTATCTTCTCGGGGAATCAGACAATCTTACTACCTCTAGCTGTTACCTCGTCACAGTACCTATAAATTTCAGTTTAAATATTTTGTATTTTATAGTAGCCTATCGTAAAGAACTATCAAAGTAGCCCTATGTCGTTTTAATAACACTGAGATTTTTTTCAATTCAGAAGTGTCAATTGCTACGGGAGAACCCGCTACCCCGGGTAGTTATAACAACACTTGCCATTCTGTCTAAATTAACCCTTCTAGTAGCGGCATAATTTCATGGCAGACCGCGGCAATTTATTAGAATTTCTTGCAATATCGCCGCGCTCGACAAAAAGTACTATAACTATTAAGCTACTATAGCAATCATAAAAAAATAAATGTGCAATGATTGCACTGAAAATTTGTATACAGAATATTGAAATCTCATTTTGTAAAACAATTAGATAATTATGAATAAATATCAGAATGTCGAAAAAGTGAAAAAAACTCGGCATTTCTAACTTGTACTTGTCTTACGGAAAAATACGCAACCCTATTGAAAAATTGTAAATACTATCTTGATCTTCATTAGATTCTCTATCAAAGATAGTATTTCGTTTTGCTTATTTAAATACAAAAATAATTAGATATTAGCTCATAAAACCAATAAAAATTTAGATGATTTCCCGAAAAAAAAAAAATGATATTTGACAACGGAATTTTACCAGAAATATTCGCTAAATGTTGCGCGAAATTATTCTAGCGGCCGTCTATGTATCTATGGTAATAATGAGATATCTGGTATGGATTATAGGATGCTTTCTAATTAGAAAATAATATTGCTGTGCGCTCCGGGCGCAAGCCGCCAATATTGGCCGTTACTTAGTCAACGGTGTTCTGATGTGCAACCAAATTTGGTCGTTACGTAGAAGAAGGGAAGCAGACATACCTACACAATCTAAGTCAAAATACGCCAACAGCCCATAAGCGTCCATACCCCTTACCGCGAGGCACTGGGAAGTGCCACCCAGCGGGCTTCCTCGCGCCCTAACTAACAGATTTTGGTGGATTTCTCCATTTTTCAGTCTGATCACATATTCGATGTCGCTTGCGCGGCCTCTACCTGACGTTAGCGGTAATTAAGATCAAATTTATCGCGAACTCGTGGCGACCCTTTGCCTCCTGCAACCTCAATCGGGATCGGGTGTCCAATAGATCGTTTCTAAGGATAGATGAGGCCAGGTCAACGGCTATGCCCGCTTCTTAGGAAACGTACGTGTTCTGAATCCCCCGGTAATTTGTCGACTTGCGCAGGCGATTGGCTGACACAGCTCGATACGCAAACCGCCCAGTTTCACATTTCTTATCCCAACTATCTACGACTGCAGGTTGCAGCTGCAAGCAGAGTTCAGAGCGACCGTTTCAGGTTAAGTTACTCTTCAAGAAGGTTACCGGATGGGAACTGAACCATGAGTTGGGCCGTCCTAACTTAACACAAACAGGCCCAATCTGCACAGGACCATAAGGAACCGGTTATTATTTTAATTATTACTAGTATTTTTTTCAGTTCCATCGGCTGGTAACCCTGTGGTATAAATTGGTCTCGCTTACTGTCATTCCTCTGTTGGAGGAGGTGGGAGAATGAAACACAGCAGAGGTTGACTGATGAAATGTGCGGCTACTAATTGGTCATTTGTTCGGACGAAAAGATTGGATTAAGCAGAGGATTATTTTCACAAGACTATATAGCAATTACGTTCAGTTCGGAAGCTGTTTGATCGTCAGAATGCCTGGACCGAGTCATAATTTAGGTTTCTCATTCACCAGAAATTAGGTACTTAATTAATAAATTAAGTACTACACTGAGAAAAATATTGGACTGCTACTTACATTGACATTGTGTTATTACGGTTTTGATCAGTATAACGATGTTTCATTCGTAAATTAACCCCTCTGATTTGAGGCAACCGTACTACACTGAGAAAAATATAGGATTGCTACTTACATTACCATTTTGTTATTACCGCTCGAGCAGTCATTGCAATAACTGCTCGAGCGGTCCGTGTATGTTGTTCAATGACTAACTGCTCGAGCTGCCCGTGTACGGCCAGCCATAGACGGGCAGCTTGAAGCAGTCGTGGCCGACAGCTTCAAGCTGTCGCTGTTGGGCGATCTGTTTGTTTGTTTGTTTCAATACAAAATTATCGTTCGCAATACACGGATCGCTCGAGCAGTTCGCTTGCGGTCGCAAACAAAAAGAACGGTCGGCGTGCGGTGAAGTTTCGCCGTGCTGCCGGCAGCAGAGAGCTGTCCGAGCCGCCTTATATAGACGGACCGCGTCAAGCAGTTGCCTCCGACTGCTCACAACTTCCTCTACCCGCGCCCCGCGTACACCCCACTTAATACCCGCGTATCGCGGTCTGCTTAGAGCAGCCGCAACACGACTGCTCTCGTGCAGCTGACCACGAATGCTTCAAGCTATCGGCCTATGGGGAATCGAATCATCAGGAGTATATGTTTCAAATTTTAAATCAATCGGTTGGGGTCACCTTCCCAACGGCCTGTTTGCGCCCCCCCCCCCCCCCCCGATTGCAATGATTCCTTTCTATGAATCCCACAGCTTGCTTGACAATTTCATAGTGTGATTTCAGCCCATTAAGGCACCTGTATACCGAATGTCAAGTCTCTAAGTCCAATATTTCCAGATTGACGTATGAATAGATAATTATAAATAATTTTCAAAAAGATAATTTAATAAGATATTTATAAATAATTTGGTAAGAAACCCAATTTATGGTATAAGGGAATTTGAAAATTCCGAGTTTATTTTCCATCTTGATAATTAGCAAAATTTGTAGAATTTTAAACATAACGGAATTATGATAGCTGACATTCAAATTCTCATATAATTTAGTATACATCTATTTATGTTTAAAAAATACGAAGGCATATTGCTGGATTGACAATAAAATTATTTTACGTTGATTATTCTACATAGAATTTGCATTTCTGTTTTAATATATTATTCTCATTTACTATTTAATGACATGAGTATATTTTGATTATTTGTAAGTAGGTAATATTGAATATAATATTACAGTCATGACAACTATCGTGATAGTTATGTTTTTAATAATTAAATTTTAAGCATTTAATTTTGTGACGCAACCAAGTGTAGGAATGCCTATCTACTGGAGTAGTTAATTAGCAAAATTTGTAGAATTTTAAACATAACGGAATTATGATAGCTGACATTCAAATTCTCATATAATTTAGTATACATCTATTTATGTTTAAAAAATACGAAGGCATATTGCTGGATTGACAATAAAATTATTTTACGTTGATTATTCTACATAGAATTTGCATTTCTATTTTAATATATTATTCTCATTTACTCTTAAATGACATGAGTATATTTTGATTATTTGCAAGCAGGTAATATTGAATAAAATACGTGTGGCACTCGGGGACTGCCGCGGTAAAGCTATTGCATAGCATTTTAACAAGTTATGCAATTATAATTATTTATTTATTTTATTTTTTCTGATATCAGATAACTGCGCTCTATCGGAAAACGTTGAAATTATTCCGAATCATTTGCGGCTGCGGTAGCAAATGATTCGGAATAATTTAAACGTCTTCCGATAGAGCGCCGCGCACGAATTTTTTATTCGATAAAGCAAAACAAAAACGGAGTATTCGAAAAAAATCGTAGATAAAAAGATAGATAATTAAATTATCTTTAAAATGGTGCAGGTTTCATAATAATACGCCAGATAGTATTTGCGTAGTAGTCGTTTTTGTATTCGGTTAGACCTAATTTCACAAATTAATTACACTATGTAATATAAACAAAATCTAAAATATTCAAAACTAAGAATATTAGGAAAATGTTCTTGTTTAACATATATTTTTTTCGAATCGTAAGCAGTACTCGTTTAGACGTAATTATCAGTTTAAAATCATTCATTTTCGTTAAGAAATTTCTTCATTCGGTCGCCGCGCTGGCCTAGGCCCGCGATAAAAGCTATGCAATAGCTTAATAATATTACAGCTATGACAACTATCGTGATAGTAATGTTTTTAATAATTAAATTTTAAGCATTTAATTTTGTGACGCAACCAAGTGTAGGAATGACTATCTACTGGAGTAGTTGATTGTATTGTATTGTATTGTATTGTAATAGCACTCCCTCTGGTGGACTGATTTTAACCACAATGTTTCTTTCTTTCTTCAAGTGATGCCTACATGCCAAATAGCATCTTAATCAGATGAAGCTTTTGGGCGCTATCGTGGAGGAATACGCACAAACAGACAGACACACAGAAGTGCGTTCACAATACTTTACCTCCTCGTCGGTTGGTAGGCCTGTAAAGTAAAAATAACACGTCTTTGAATTTAAAATTCCAGATCAACCCGAAGTTTTGAAAAAAGCGAAAGTTACATAAATAAGGACCTCATAATTATCTCGTCTCTTCAGTCCTTTGACAATATCAACGATGCTCTCTTCTGCCGATCAGCGTAGCGCAGAGCTACCGACGCTTTGAGAGAGCAGAAATAGCTGAATAAATAACGGAATAAGGGGGTTATAATTAACGGTGCGGACACGTCGCTTCACACGATAAATATCTCCGCAAACGATTTACCTCACGCGTCGCCGCCGCATCTGATGTTCCCGCCAGCCAGCCAACACCCAATGCCATTAATAATATTATAGATATACCTACATATCACTTATGCGACTTAACCGATAGGGAATATGGAAAGTCCATAACTCAGGAGATAATGGGGCTTGTTGAAGTTTGGCCACTGAGACCCATTTGTTCAGGGTCGGTCAAACTAATGGGTCAACACCTATCCGGCGGCCTACGCGTAAAAGTGCGAGCTAGGGTAGGACTCTCGCCTGCGGGCCAGTTTTCCCTAGGAGCCAACCTTCGGGCGCTCCTAGACGGTTGTGTGCCGTGCGGCGTCAAGCAATCGATTGTGCATTCTGACCGACAGGATAGCGGTGTCGACTACAACGGGCGAACCCGTCGCTCCAGGTTGGCTTAACAATATAGATCGTTCTTTCAACCGTGGGATGAGCGTAGAAGACTTAGGGACAAGACAATCTACTGTCTAGTTCACCAGCAACCCGTTAGAGACTAACGCCTTACGGCGAGGCACCGGGAAAGGTACCCAGCGGGCAGCCTCACCCTCTAACTACCAGTTTTGGCAGGATACCTCCCAAATGGTTACGGGTCCGAAGTCGCTTACGCAAACTCTACCTGTTGTATTACAGCGGCAATTCAGTTTGAATTTATCGTGGACCTGGGCGTTCTTTGCCCGTAGTGCCACACGGGGTCAAGTGGCCCAAGGTCATTTCAAGAGTGGCATGACAACAGGTGAACATCCACCCCCGCTGTTTAGTAAACAGTGTATTTCCATAGTCTCCAGACCCCTTCAGCAATTAGTCAGAATGCACAACCGATTGGCTTCGCCGACCGGTGCGCAAACCGTCCAGTGGTGCCGGGATGCAATCCCGCCGGGAGAAACCGGTCCACCAGCTCTGAGGCCTGAGACATGGGAGTCTAACCTGGGTAGCCTTCCACTCGAGGAGGCTTCTGAATAGGAGCTGAATCGTGAGTTGAGCCGATCCGAGAACAAAATGGATCGTGTAGCCCAAGCTGCACGAAACCGTTCACCACCATTCTGACCGACAGTCGGTGGAGTCTGGAAACAGTACTATCTCCTATAGTTGCTCACTTTACGGCAACTGCTCTAAAACGACAGCCAGGCAAATGATGCCGTGGCCCGCGAGAGATTCGGTAGACACCGTTTCGCCGCTACGTAAGGGAGAGGACCGCGCAAGCGACTTCGAACCTGTAACCAGTCGGGAGACCGGATTAATCTGGTTGCAACTGGTAGTAAGGAAGCGAGTGTCGGCCCGCTGGGTGATTAACCTGGTTATCTCGCGGTAAGGCGTTGGTCTCTTACGGGCGTGTGGCGTAACTGGACGGTGGACTGTTTCGTCCTCGGTCTTCTGCGCTCACCTCACGGGAGACGAAACGATCTAATATCGTTAAAACTTCCCGAGGTGGTGGGTTCGGCCTTTGTAGTCGACAGCTCTAGTTGTAGTCCAGAACTCAGTCTTATATTTAAATATTTTTCATTTATTTATTCAAGAAAATATATTACAAAAATTTTATCACAAGGATTCTGCCTCACTACTGGGCAGTGCCTGTTCCAAGAAAGACACCAATTTTATGTAACAGCAATTTAAAATGCGCAAGTGAGGAACAACGACTGGGAAAAAGACCAGACCCCTATCTTATTTAGTGAAATTCCTTTGACAATTGCAAACAATTTGTTTGAAACAAATTGCAAACAATTTGTACCTACTTAGTTTTCATAGGTTATTTGTGGAGTGTACGTTTTGAGTGTATGCTGGTGTGGATCCCACTATTGCCTTAATTTATGTATGTTAGGCAATATTGGGATAATGTAATTAAATAAGTAGGCATACGACATCGGCATACGAGGATGTTCTCTTAACCTGATTCGATATTTTCTGGTGAATCGAATTCACAGGATTTTTGTCAAAACGATTTCTCAAAACTACATCCCGGCTTTGCGTCGGTTGATGTATATTTCATTTTATTTTTATTTTATGGTAAACTTACAGATAGTAAATACATATCCTATGAATAGTTTACATTGCTTGCATTACAAATTAATATAGAAATAACATGAATACGTTGATAGAGGAAAAAAGTAATAAGACTAATAATAATATAAAGGTAAGAAAAGTAAGAAAAGATTAAGATGTTAATAAGGTCGGTTCGAGAAAGGGTTATATAGATAATGCAAAATAGAAGTAATGAATAATTGAATAATAATATTTATAATACGTAATATGATACGATATAATAGTATGGTATAATATAATAGTCATTGCAGTACAGTACACTAGGATGGCAGTTAGTGAAACCTTAAGAAGTAGGAGATAGGCTAAGTATGATCGAATCTTTAATTAAATTTATAGAAATATAAAATACATCAAATCCTTTATATGATTTATCAAAACCGCGACACATTCTGGTAAGAGGTCTATTCGACGCGATCTTGCTATTGCAAGCGACAACAGAAAATGTTTGAAAGCTCCTCGTTAGTCGCGGTGGCACACGAAATTGAATGAATGAATGAATGAATGAATGAATGAATGAAAATCTCTTTATTGCACAAAATTGAACTTTTTCTAGACTAGCTGGGTTGTCTAGTCGATTGTGCAAAAGCTTATAGAGACACGTTATATCAGTAATAGTCCTACGTGTCTTTAAAAGTATATTAGGTTGAAGTGAGAAAGCCGCTCTACATAATCTTTCAGAGTACTTCTGAGGCCACATTTGTTGGACAGCATGCGAGTGAATTTCTTTTGGACTCGTTCAATCTAAGCAATGATGTATAAACGGATATTAAGGATTTTGGATGTTGAAATCGCGTCATTGTCCTGAAGACAAAACCGAAAAAATAGGGGCCGTCCACATATTACGTAATCACCAAGGGTGAGGGAGGGGTCGGAGCTGGGGCCTACGCTTATTTTTTTTTTATTATTTTCTTTTATTCAGGAAAATAACAGTGTATAAAAGTAAGTAGCCAAACAAGATAGATATACAAATTACACCAGAGACAATTTTCCACTAAATCATAACATCAAGATTATCTAAGTGATAAGAGAAAGAAAAAAACGAGAAAAGAAAGAGGAAGGGAGGGACCAGGAAGGGAAGGAGGAACATAGTAAAAAATAAATACATTAAATTGATGGGTGTCCACGTTTTAACAAATTTACCAGTACGATAATTAAAGTTTAGACAGGTACGTTGGTATAAATAAGTACAAGTGCAAACAGTAGATAAATAGTAATATATTTTTAATAATTATTACATTTTAAATATTAAGTGGTAAATATCGCCCTCTTTAACAAATTCCTGAATCCAATGTTCGATTCAGCGAAGATATCAATTGATGCGTATCGATCATCGTAAACCCTACACCTACGGTTTTAAAAAGAGTTTTTACGGTAGTTGTTATTGCAACGGCTAATGTGAAACAATGAGGACTGTTTTGTCGTTCTTGATGGGGTCCGGAAATGTATTAGCTGGACCAAGTAAATGCAGTTTAATTTGTTGTTTAAGATTTTGTGTAGGAAGACTAGATCATGGTACATCCTTCGATCAGCCAAAGAAGTAAAGTTGTACGAGTGTTGAACGTTGATGCCGTAAGAATTGTCAAGTGTAAAGTAAAATCTATAGTTTAAATATTTAAAGATTTTATTCTGGATGCGCTCGATTGATTCTGTTATTATGGATGGCATATGAGGGGTTCCACACTTGCGAGCAGTATTCAAGATGCGGGCGGACGTTGGCAACGTGGGGGGGGGGCAGGGAGGGGTGCCCGTCCTGGTGACGTAATCAACTTTGGTCACCGCATCGCATTTTTTTTGGTCTAAACCTGCACATTAAATGTTCATTTTTTAATTCATTAATTTTTTTTATTTATTTAATACCGTGTTTACAGCCACTGCGGTCTGAAGATCTGAAGATGCGGTCTGACAAGTGGGATCTGTAAAATAAACCAAATACATTTTTATAAGAATTCTAAAATGTTTTTTCCACGTACCGTCTTCAAACACTTTACAAGCGCGGGGTTAACGATTCTTCATATTTTTTTCAAATTCGGTTGATTGAGTAATCTTGGGGGGGGGAGGGGGCGAGGGTCAGGCCGCTGGTTACGTTTATTGACATGGGGGAGGCGGGAGGTCGAAAATTCCAAAAACTTAATTATGTAATATGTGGACGGCTTCTTACTTGCTTTTTCGACAATCCCATTGAAGTGGTGATGAAATGAATAGGTACTTTTCATCGAAGATAACTCCTAGGTCTCTGATATGTTTCACAGAGTTTTGCCCTGGTAAGCTTTCTTTCCTCGCTTTTTCGAACGTCCTGCTTGTCCATTCGAAGATAGGTCAACTCTTCCTATACGATGATACCAGTGTTGTCGTCGACGCACCTTCCCAATCAGTTCTGAAATCTCTGCTTCCGGCTTCGTCGATTTGTATATCATTGCTACGTCTCTCCGAGGGAATGACAGCTACCATTGAGGTTACCTTCCCGCTTGGGCGGAAACGTGTGTATGCGTGTGAAATCGCAAACAGATGTCGAAACGCTGCGTCGCGCCCGCGCTCATTTCCCGAATTTATTTCTTTTTTTTGTCCCCAACACCACAGCACAGATTACGACAGATATATCAATAAACCAGATTTGACACGTTTTTTTTGTCTTCTTTAACCCTGCAGTGTTTGTGTGAATTACAATAATATTTAATCCACCAATATAAAAAAAAATATTTTCTAGAAATCACTATTAAGGTGACATGATACATGGGAACGACCATATCTAAAAATCTTTAGTTTTATGAGTTTTGACAAATATAAGTATTAATTTAAAAAAGTTTCTGAGCGAATCCTTCGATAAGGAACCAATTTACAATTTACACTCAAAAAAGTTGGTCGTTGCCTTGGACATTAGGGCATTAAACTGATTTCGAAAACTTTCAGGCGCGATTACTCTTACAATGTTAGCGGCGAGTGTGTTTTATTTTAATTTAATTATATCGACTGGTTAAATCTCTAGCATCGCGCTCAGCCACATTTTTTATTTAGGCCCTAAATTAATTACAATGAATGAAAACGTGAGAGCGCTCTGACAGTTATGCTAAATATGCTGTACCATTAACACCCTTGTACCACCACTGCGTAAAGAGAGTTATTCTGTGCTAGCGCTGCTAACGAATGCTTTGGTATGCGCCTGGTTGTCAGCGCGAGCGTACGTGGAATCGGTGCTTGACGTTCGCCAGCGCTTGATTTTTATTGATCAAACCCTACAAAATTGACCCCGCCCATTTCTTCATGTGTCCGCCCATTTCGGATATTTTTCTGTGGTCTCATGTCGCCTTCAAACTCCGCGTGCTCACAATACAATTCTCAAGACCTGCACTCAGTGTGGTTTGATGGCCTGAATCTCCTCAACTTAAACAATTCCTAATTACGTAATAGTTTATTTATCATTTAGTTTTGACACATACGTGTTTTTATTTGTGTGAAAAAGTGCAGTAACTCCACAATATACGATGAACAAATGTGCAAAAGCAAACAACAAAAAACTGTCATTATATTTTAACAACGCAATAAATATTTTAAAAAAAATGAGTATATTAGACTCAAAATAACAGCCAAATCTAAAGGAGAGACAAGAAAACTAATTTCAGTCAGACATCCAACCTAACCACGTTAACTATTAGCCTATTCAAATAGGAAATTTTAGAGGAAATACCTGGTGATAGTTTGAATTTTGGCATATATGTTCTTCAAGTCGTACTGGTAAACATACTAAAAGTTCCCTACTTTACCTGTTGCGTTCGAGCCGAAATCTTATAAAAATGATGCTGCGATTCAGTTTTTCGCTTATATCTTGCTAAGTGTTAGTGGTATCGTAATTATGTTGCATGTAAAAAAAAACAAAATTATGTATAAAAATGTCGTATTTTTTAAAATATCATCTATTTTGAATATGAAAATAATCTACTTAACTGACAATTGACAATATAGCTGGGGATTAAGTGTAACGTTGTGTATAGGAGCCCTGCATTTTGTGATTAAAGGCTCATACTTGACACAATTATTTATTAGGTGGTCTTAAATGGATTTAGCCCTGGAGCCATCGCTGGCCACTGCTAGGGTGGCGGGGGGAGGGGGGGGGGGAGAGGGGGAATTTAATTAGTCGTGCTTCACTTTGAGCCCTATATCTTACATATTATAGGTGTTAGGGAAAGTGAGATATCATTTTCGGGTAACAATGATAACGAATTCATTTCCGGAGAAAAAAATAACTTTCCATTAAAAAATGTAACAAAATGTTTCCGGGCCAGGTTAGGAAACCTCTCTCCAAGAGAATGCGCCGTGGATGGCATTGAGGTTCGCCTCTTGTAGGTGGTAGGTGTTGACAGCTGTGGGCATGATCGGAGGTGGTTTTCATCCTGCAGCGTTCCACAGTTGCATATTGAGATCTATGTGTAGCAAGCGAAGATTAGTATTAGATAATCTTGAATCTGGAAAAATCCCAATGGTTGCTATGTCACATCTACTACGAACACACTCATAGGTCTCTGATTAATCTATGCAGCAGGCAAGAATTAACAAATTGAAAATAGACACGATTCGGACGAGTCATGTATAGGCGTGAATGGAGCCATTCAAGAATTTCAAAGAGCTTCGCAACTGATGGCCTCCAATTAGTCATGCGGCCTTTAAGAAAAATCTAGTCCCCATTTTTTGATTAATTTCACCCCCTGAGTTCAATTAGGAATCGAGTCAAACTTCTTCCGGTATTTGTATGGCATTGCGGGAGTCTTAATTATATTCGGAATTCGGGAACTGACACAAAAGAATTGGCGTTAATATGTTTCGAGGGGAAAAAAGAAGAACCTGCAAACCTTCGAAAGGGAAGTTTTTAGAAAAATAGATTGATAGGTCTTTGAAAATGGTTGACTGTAAGATATCGCTATAGCGATAAGTCCGCCATTTGTGCATAAATTGTCTTTTTTATAAAACCAGCGTAATATTCATTAAGTTATGTTTTTATAGCACAACAAAGTTATTCTATTCTATTCTATTCTATGTCTTTGTAGTTTCATTTTTGAGGTAAAAGCAAAGAGTACCGTCGAGTCGCCTTACTTGAGACAGATTTTGATTTTAAACAAAAAATAACTGTACAATGGATTTAATTATGGCAACAAACTTTCAACTAATTTTCAGGATAAAGTCTATAAGTTGACTATAACACGAAAATATAATATTAAATTAAATTTTCACACACAAAAAAAAATTAAAACCTACTGTCTCATGTTAGCTGCCAAAGTTGCCATACTTGAGACAGGCATAAAATACACGAAACAATTATGTTAGATCCTTATGTTTTACCTTGAGACATTTTTAAACTTATAAAGAATCGATATGTATAAAATACAAAGAAAAAAAAGCTTTCATAATATGTTTATTTTGAAAAAAAAATAATCACCGAAATGTTGAAATGAAATCGTTTATAAATGCTAATTTTTGGTGCCGAATCAATGGCCTGCATGGTAATCTTCTCAATTCTTACAAAATATACGTTAAACAACTTAAAATCTTCCATGAAAACCTGAAAAAAAAATATTACCACTAAAAAAGCCAAACCTCACAAAAAATATATTTTTATTATTGCATTAATGCAAATATCGTTGATATGGTTTTTATTTAGTAGTACATTAACTAAATATACCTCTTCTTATACATAGAATAGAATAGAATAGAATAGAATAACTTTATTGTGCCATAAAAACATAACTTAATGAATATTACGCTGGTTTTATAAAAAAGACAATTTATGCACAAATGGCGGACTTATCGCTATAGCGATATCTTACAGTCAACCATTAAACATCAATATCTGCGATATCTTACAGTCAACCATCATACATCACGACATATTTCGAAGTATATTTTGATAAAAACAAAGCTTACCTTCGTGCCGCGACTTCATATAAGCAAAACTGTCTTCAACAAAAAGAAAAAAATATGAGCACAAGTGACGTAGTGGCTGGGTCGCCTGATCTTACATTGTAAGGTCTCGGGTTCGATTCCCGGTTGAGTCACCATTTTCCGTTGGTATCAAATTAACGGAATTGCATTTTCAACTCTGTCGATGAAATGCAATAACAAGACACACTTACACACATGTTTCATGCACACATTTGTACATTTATACATTTCATATTAGGGTTGGTTGTAAGAGATTGTCATATGTCAATGACCCGCCCATTGTGAAATTTCACAATAAAGAGTAGAAAGCAAAACAAAACAAACAAACTTAGACGCTTGAAGATTCCGTAGTATGGATGACAAGTTTTTGAAAAGTGAAAAAAAATCAATCAAAATTTAATCGAAGTTTTGTCGAAGTAAAAATACCCTCTCAAGTAAGGCGATTCGACGGTATCCTTAGTCATCCCTCGTTTCTATCGTCTGTACCTATCACATCGTATGTATGTTACCAAGATGCATATGCCCCTTCAAAGGCATACTTTTTAAGATACCGTCTTCTCTAACTGATACATCAGCACTTATATCATAAAGCGTTTTATTATCATTATTATTTTTAATCTTTTTTTCTAGGGGCGTACAATCCTAATGCTTTAGTTGAATAATACTTATTTCTATTATTTATTGCAATGCCGTTACCTACTTGTTTTGGTGCAAGTATCAGTAGGTATTTTCATGGAAATTTTAAGGATATCAGATTTTTTGCCTGCCTAAAGTACGCCTTAAGCAGACACAAAAGTCCTTTGAATATTTGAGCTATAAGCTCTTTAACCAGCTACCACCCTCCACAAGAAAGATGGAAACAAAGGCGTTTAAAAGATTTATTAAACAAAAGCTGCAATCCACACATGCTTTCTATAAGCTGGGTGATTTTTTTGAGCATGCCAATTCTTTCAAATAGGAATAACATTAATATGTAACTTTCAGGTACCTCATTTTAGTTTTTATTGTTTAGTAACAATATTATGAATTTAATATTTAATATGTAGATTACAATGTTTAACGTAACATACCTGACCATATACATACGATGTTTTTTTTTTCAATTTTGTTTTTCTTATACTTTTTATTGTGTGATTATTTTTTGTATAGAGTGCCTAAGATAACTATTAATATTGTTATAATAATATTTATTTTATATATATATATACTCATGTACATGGATTCAGCTCTATTTTTTTTATTTTATTTGTCTACCGTGTAAAGCCGACTTTAGTCAACGCTATTGTCAAATTAATATTTCTGCTTCAATAGTTTTATATCTATATATACATAATATATTAATATATTACTAACAACTGACGAATTCTAATATGCGATAATTAGCTTTAATTGATAATTCATGATTTTATTGTTTATTCTGAATGAATAAATTGAATACTAAATACTTTTATATTGTCACTGATTATATAGGGACTTCTCAATGCCGTACTACGTCTGTGCAGCTAAGATCTTATAGATTCAAACATTGATTGATCTTCTCATATGTTCAAGAGCCCAATAGATGGTAATCTAAATTCGCCGTTCCGGTATCGTATCTCAAAATAAACCAATAATATAACAACAAACAAATGTTAAAATTATAGCTCTTACTATTTTATTATCAACTAGCTGACCCGTGCCCACTTCCTTGGACGGTAAAAGTTTTTACTTGTGATGAAATTATAAGAGTGGTTCGGTTGGTACTGAGTGCTGTGATTTATTTCCTGACTGCCAAAAGAAGGGTTATATTTTTACTGCAAATGTATGTATGTATTTGCATGCCAATTTGACTATATTACCGTTATTTGTGAGTGTCTTCTTGTGAGTGTCTTATTTGTGAGTGTCTTGTCTCTTTAACCATTTATGCAGTAAAAGGGAAATTATATGCAGTAAAAGGGAAAAGTCTTTTGTTTTAAAAACTTGAGACGATAAATTTACTTATATTGATAACAATTCATAATTGTTGATAATATGATCAATAAACATGACTAACTTTGAAAGAAATTATTTTTTTAATATAAAATACTACTTTTTGTGACTTAAATATAAATGTTATACATATGCTGTCGCTGACTTTTTTGTAGGTATTTTCAAGCTCTACAACTTTTCGCTAGAACTTAATCATATATCTCTCATCGTTAAGGCAGCGTTAGTTAGAAACGTTTTCGTTCGACCGTTTTTCCTCCGACTTATTTTGCAAATCCGACTACCACTAAAAAGTTTTTTCAGTTTTTGGATTAATATATAGCCTATGACACTCATAAATAACGTGGCTTTCTGTTAGTAAAAGAATTTTCAAAATCGGTTCAGTAGATCCAGAGATTACTTCCTACAACCTCACAAACTTTACCTCTTTATAATATTAGTATAGATTACGTAAAAATTTAAAATTTTAATTTTGTATACAGGTTTTAATTTTACACGCTAATAATTACGCGCTTTGGAGTTAAAAAAGACTAACATATACCATTCAAATCTCTCCGTATTATTCATGTTATGTAATCATCCTATATAAAAATGGGATAGATGGCAGTAATAATTGAATTATATTATTGTTATCGTTTGGTAGCTAACAGTTTCGTGCAGCTTGGGCCACAAGATCCATTTTGTTCTTGGATCGGTCCAACTCACGATTTAAGTAATATTCAGAAGCCTCCTAATGCGGAAAGCTAACATAGGCAAGACTCTCGCGTCTCGGGTCTTACGGCTAATTGACCGGTTTCTCCTGGTGGGATTGCATCCCGGCGCTACTGGGCGGTTTGCGCACCGTTCGGCGACGCCTATCGGTTGTGCACTCTGACCAATTGCTGAAGGAGTCTGGAGACTATGGAAATATACTGCCGTCAACCACCCTTGAAACGACCATTTGGCTACCTGATCCTGAATTCAGAGCCGGACAAAAGATTCCTTTGGTCCGCGATAGATTCAAGCCGAATATCCGCTGAACAAACGGCAGGTAAAGTTTGCGCCAGTGACTTCGAACACGTGACCAGTCGGGAGGTTGGAGGTATCCTGAAGGTTAATTCCAGTCGGAGATATCCTTCCAAAACTGCTAGTCAGGGGGCGAGGCTACACGCTTGGTAGCTTTCCCGGTGCCTCGCCGTAAGCCGTTGGCTTCTGACAGGCAGGTGGCGTAACTAGACAGTGTATTGTTTTTTTGTCTAAAGTCTTCTGCGCTCACCTCACAGGAGACAGAACTATCCAATAGCGCTATTTTTTCCTGAGGTGACGGGTTCACCCGTTTAGTTGACAGCTCTATCGTTGTTAAATAATGTTTTACTTTAAATATAGGTATCAGTCCTTTAGAAAAAAAACGTTCATTATTAATATTATTATATGCGGCTCAATAAATTGCTATTAATTTCCTCCGCTTGTCGCCAGCGCAGAAGGGTTGCCAAAACTTACTATGGCATTGAGCAGTACCTTAAATAATTCAATAATTCAATTATTCCGTAGTTTAATCTTTAAGGTAATTTTCTATATATTAGTTTTACAGCATTTTTTTTTATTAATCCAATTTTATACAACCATTAGTAGGTACTAATAAAGTATTCTGTTAGTCATTATTTATTAACATACAAAAGATCAAAACAGCAATTTAACCCCTCAAATGAATGGCGATTAGCTCGGGTTGCCTACGGCAAAATGTATATAAATTTATATTTACATTTACATTTACATTTACATAGAGCGGGGTTTACTATAGAGCTATAGCATTACTATAGAGCGGATTACTATAAAGCGGCGCACATTTACATTTATATTTATATTTATATAAATTTATATACATTTTGTATACATTTTGCCAAGGCATCCCTTAAGGGACGCCTCACATTTGAGGGGTTTGATAACAACTGCTGCATTACCATCAATAATGATTTAGCATTTTACTGCATTTCTGCTTTTGGAAAGAATGCAGAAATTATTCGTCTATCCTACCATATCTACTGAAGTTGAGATTGATTGAAGTTGACTTTTCAAATTTTAAGTTCATTTTCGAAAATTTCGGAAAAACAGACATCGACCGATATTGGAACCATTCTTGCAGGAATGTACCGCAGTTGTATAGGTAGACATATCCTAAACTCCTCACCAAGGAGGGTGACAGGCGAGCAGAAGCGATTGGCCGCGGTCATCAGCGAGGAACTCAATTCCATACACAGGCTGCCAGGAGGACGACGGGAGGCACAGGGAGGGGGCCTCTTTTGTGTGCCACCCCACAAATACGCCAAACGCCGGGATAGATAACCATCGAAATGTGAACGGATAGATAACAAAGTTTTGTTTTTAAAGAATTTGTTTAAGTAACAATTGCTATACTTTGCCGAATATCAGCTTTATATTATGCAATCCCAACAAACAAACCGCCCAAAGACTTCGATGACAAGATGACAACTTTACACTAGCTGCGCGCCCCGCGGTTTTACCCGCGTGGTGATGGAAGATTGTGATAATGATGATAGAGAGTATTTAATATTTTCGTAAATTTTTCAATGTTTTTTATTATTCTGCTATTCGGGACGGAGACAAATCAAACCAATTAAAAATCATGAAAATCGGTCCATCCGTTCTCCAGTTATAAGTATTCGAAATTTTATTATAAATTATACATTATATACGTGTTATACATTACATACATAATACATTATATATATTATTTTACCTTATATTCCATTATACATTATATACGTGTAACTCCAACGGTTTTTGCGGCGCTCGCAAGAATAGCTCGCAGACGGCAGATTTTTTTCCTACTTACTTGACACTTATCGTTATATTTTGGATAATTCACACTATATCTTATCACACTATATAAACTATAGCCTATGTGTTATTCTGATGTGTAAGCTATATTATTGTAATAGTTTCATCAAAATCCATTCAGTAGTTTTTGCGTAAAAGAGTAACAAACATCCATACATACATTCTTACAAACTTTCGCGTTTATAATAGTAGTAGGATACGCGAGTCCCTAATAGCTATCGGAAAGACATCAGAGGGCAGTGCTCTAGCTTCGATTCAGTTCAATTCATTTCATATATTTCAGTATTTTTTTGTACTACACGTTATATTATATAAAGTAGAGGCATCAATTGTTCACTCGAACGAGGGGCTTTAACCCTTTAAGGGCCATGGGACATGTGTCCCATAATTTCAAATTCATTTTATAAATTATCGAATACGAATAATTCCTAATTTATATTTTTTCCATATTATTGAGACCTCAAAACTTAATATTAGCATGTTAAAAACATGTTAAAAAATATACAACTTTTATTTTAAATATCGAAAATAACCGACAAAATCTGCCGATTTTAAATAAATAAATAAATTATTTATTGCGACTTGTCAAACTTATATTTTTTTCTTAATACGTAATATTTCTTAATACGTATGAGTTAAATAATAAACTAATACAATTTTGGAAAAACTTGTAACATTGCAGCTTAACCCGACAAATGACAGGCGTCCTTTTGGGGATGCAAGTTTTAATACACTGGAATGACAGGCGTCCACTTGGTCCAGTGATGACGACACGATGGAGGCCGTTTGCGTTTTGTAATTTGTCGCCATCAGTGACGGCTCGTCCTAAGGAGCGCTGGTGCGGTGCACTCCCACAAAAATTTAAGCAATTAAATCAATAATTACCCTGTACACTTTTTTAAAAATAATCCATCGCTAGGAACAATAATCCGACCGACTAAGTGGAGCGCCAGCGAATACGCTCCTATGAACCAATGTTCAGTACAACAAACAGCACTGAATGTAACGAGTGCGAAAGAGAAAAATCGACAATCTCCTGCACGTGAAACAAAAGATTTTGTATCGAAATTTAGCAGTATTAAGAGCGCCGCTCCAACGGGTGAACAACGCGCATGCGCTCTCGGCTCGCTATCTCGCTCCCACCGGGACGTAGCCAGTGCGACTACGTTCATACTGTTCGAACGTAAACAAAATTAAATGTCAGTCAGTGTCAATAATTGACACGCGCGCGAGGCAATATCGAATTTTGGCACTGTTTGACTGTAAATAATTAGAAAAATAGCTTGTTTGCATGTTATTTGGCGGTAACAATGGAACAATACAGTGTGTCGTACATAAAAAACTGTGAAAAGACTTTAGAAGTGCGTCTCGAACTAAAATCAAAGGGGCGACCGCGTCCTGAAATAACGCTAACACAAACGTGTAGTACAAAATCTAAAACTTATACACGTGTTTTCAAACCTGAGCAGTATACCAAAACACCGTGGTTATGTGGGTGTGAAGAAACGAACAAATTGTTTTGTTTTCCATGTCTTGTGTTTGGAGCCGGCGCGGGCGGTGGTGCCGAGACTGTATGGACAGAAACTGGTGTTCAAGATTTAGCGCATCTTTCAATTAAAGTGAAAAAACATTCGCAATCTCGATTTCATATGTTAAATGAAGTGCAATTGGCATCTATCGGGCGACAAGATATTCGAAAGGCGCTCGATTCTGCTTATCGAAAATCTATTCGAGAGTTCAATGAGCGTGTTGATGAAAATCGATATATTTTACGTCGCTTAATAGATTGCGTGGTATTCTGTGGTGCATTCCAAATTGCATTACGGGGACACGATGAATCTACGGAATCTCTGAATCCCGGAATATATAGAGGCTTGGTTGATTTTGTGTCAGAGATCGATTTGGCCATGAAGCAGCACTTATCAAGCAGTTCTGTTTTTAAAGGTACGTCTAAATCAATTCAAAACGATATTTTGGATGCTATTTATGAAGTTTGCAGATGTGAAATACAGATACAAATAAAAAATGCAGATTTTGTTGCAATTCAGACAGACGAATCAACTGATTGTTCTACTATTCAACAGCTGGTGTTTATTATAAGGTATATACATGATGGTAAAATTTACGAACGATTTTTGAAATTTTTACAACCTAAGGGTTATACATCAGAAGTAATAGCGGCTGAAATCATGAAAGAGCTTGATTCTTTAAATATTGATAAAAAAAAAATTATTGGACAGAGCTACGACGGAGCTGCCGTCATGAGTGGAAGTACAAATGGCGTCCAAAAGATTATTAGAAATATCTACCCATATGCTTATTATGTACATTGTTACGCGCATCAACTCAATTTAATTTTAGAAAAATGTGCATCGATTAACCACACAGTACGAAGCTTCTTTTGCAATTTGCATGCATTTCCATCGTTTTTCACGCGATCGCCGAAAAAATCCGAATTTTTAAAAGAAATCGTCCACAAAAGAATACCTGCCGCTCCACAGACAAGATGGAATTATAATACACGTACAGTAAAAGTTTTATACGATAACTTAGAGCCCCTGAAAGAGTGTATGCAAGCAATAATGGACAGTCGTAACAGTGACCCAAAAACATTTAATCAAGCTCAAATGCTCCTTTCATATTTAAATGAAGACAATTTTTTATATTGGCTAAACTTTTTCGCGACGCTCATGCCCCACTGTGAAATGCTGTTCAAGTGTTTGCAGTCTCGATCCCTTGACTCAATTAAAATTATGAAAGAAATCACTAAATTTGAAAAGGTCGTCAATGAATTACGTGATGCTGTTCCACCGCCTTCGCCTAAGAAAAAACGTCGGCCTGATAACGTGAATCATTCAGCTATGAGAAAAGAAGTGTGTGACATATTACGAATGCAGATAAAAGACAGTTTTGTTCATACAGAGCATTTATTGGCGTCCAAATTGTTTTACACTGACAAATTTTTAGACTACAATAAGAGTTTTCCGGATGATGATTTTAAGAAAGTGGTAAACACGTATGATTTCCTGGAAAAAACTAAACTGAAAAATGAGCTATTAGTCATTTATAGCAGAGAAGATTTTCACAACGCTGACGGCGCCGTTGCTTTACTTCAACATTTTATGGAATTTGCATTAGAATCCGTATTTGCTGAAAGCATGAAACTGCTAAAAATTATTTGTACCATTCCTATGACGTCAGTAGAAAGTGAGCGCTGTTTTTCGACGTTAAATAAAGTCAAAACGTTTTCACGCAATACTATGGCACAAGATCGTCTGAATGCATTGTGTATGATAAGCATAGAAAAACGCTTAATTAATTCCGTCTCAGACTTTCACAAGAAAGTAATAGATGTTTTCGCTGGACAAAAAGACCGGCGAATGGATTTTATTTACAAATAAATGTAAGTAATTATATCCTGTTTTTTTTATTGCACACCCATAAAAAATATTCACGAGCCGCCTCTGGTCGCCATTATTATCTTAATTGATTTACGAGATAAGGTTATAATGTTTTATATGTCAAATTTCAATGCGATCATTTTACAGTTCTTCTTTTTATGATCCGTATAGTGGTTTAAAAGTTATGGTCGTTTTTATCAAGGTCGTCGATTTTGCGCGCGAAAAGGTCGCGCGCGAATGGGACAGCTGAATTTTTACTCCGCGAGGAGAGGAGTTAATGGACGACATCCATCAATTTATAAATAGGATAGAAAGGAATTTACCGCGTGAAATTTGTAGCACCCTACGTTTCGGTGACGTTGTAGCCGCCGTTGTCCAGGGTAGACTGAAAGAGCTGTCAATACCTACGTTATAACCTACGCAGTGGCGGCAGCGGTATGCGGCCTACCCGCGGAACAACCGATTGACAGCTCTTTCAGTCTACCCTGCAACAACGGCGACAACGGCGGCTGCAACGTCACCGAAACGTAAATTCGTTTCAATCCTATTTATAATGTCAAACAACCGCGATAGTCTTCTATTCTATTGAATCAATTTTTACAAAACTTGACATACATGTTTACAGTTTTATCTATCAAAAAATTTCATACTTTACCACAAAGCTTATGGTCCTTTGGAACCATATAATAATAAATACTAGCAGGCACACCTATTTTTCTATTATTATGTTCTAAAAAAAATGTTTTTTTTTGTTTTTTTTAATAAGAATCATTTGTTTGAATCTTGTCGAAGCGTGTTGGCGCAAACGAAGCAAAAGGAATTTCGTGACTTAATTATGTAAATACCTTTGCTTGAAAAAATATGTACGAAACAAATATTTCAAAATTTACGAGATACATTAGGGGTGGATGCTTTCCCATATTCTACGGTCGCACGTTGTTGTGTTGAGTTAAAGCGTAGAAAAACATCAATTTCAATTTCAATTTATTCCCAAAAAATCTTAACAGATTGTAGAAATGTAATATCTAGGTACATTTAAATTACAGTCTATTAGTCCGTTTTTACAATATCCAAATTTATCACCGTACATACAGTTCAACGTACTTCATTATTGCTTTTAGGACATGTCGATATGAGACATTTTAGTACTGGCGATACTCAAAATCATTTTTAGGATGTACTTACTAAAACCACAAATTGAAATAATCAATAAAAATAATCAAGGAATATAACATCAGAAAAATTCAGCATAATTCAAATATGCTACTTAAAAGTTGACAAAAAAAAGGCCAAAATATAAAAAAAAAACATTTAAAATTAACAAACTCCTCGATCGAATAAAAAGCATTGTCTAATAAGAATTCTTTAAGTATTTTTTTGAATAAGCTTTCCACTTGAATTGTTATTTAACTTTCCTGTAGCCTGTTAAAGTAATATGGCCCGGAGTATTTTGTGTCTTGCCTTGCTGTGTTTAGTTTAGTACATGGTATAAACAAAATTAATTTATTTCTCGTATTTTTAGTATGTGTATCTGAAAACTTTTCATACTGTGTTTCTTTATTCTTAAAAAACACCAACAACCCTTGACTCTCGCTTGGGTCACCAGTCACCATACGACGGCAGTCACTGAAGAAATGGTTAAAAAAGGCAAAGAAATTTTTGGCGGATTGTCGTGTCACTGTTCATTTAATTACCGAAAAAGTAAATATTTCTATAGGTAGTGCGCTTTTTACATGATCAATTAGGGTTGAAAAAAGTATCCGCACGCCAGGTACATAGAATGCTTATGGACGCGCAGAAAAACTACACTAAAGATTTCGAAACGCCCTTGGCATTTGTTGCAAAAGGATCCAACACAGCTGTTTCTGATACCCGCGCAGTCTGCTTGATTAGCGGACCACCAGCGTGGGTATCACAGCACAGCAGTCTTGCCACAAAATATTCCATGTACCCACTCCCGTCCCAATCCTTCACGATAAGGTGCCTAACCGTCTAACACTGAGTCTTGCCGCAGGGCGCAAAGCCTTGCGACGCCTCTTTCATCCACAGACTTGTTTAGCGAAACTCCAACGTAAAACCGACGATTATACTAGTATAATCTTTGGTAATTACGTATAATTAATGGTAAAACATAAGAATACCGATGGCCCAGGCGCAAAATCTTACCTAACACCCGCACACTAATCGTCTATCTCTATCTTACTTATTGGCTGCTTCTCTTTCATACACAAACTAATTTACCACCTTAGCTTTCGGGATAAGATAAAAGTACTCACTATTTACTTTTAAGTATTCATTTTACTAATCCCTAATTCTACATGATTAAATTTTCTATAATAAATTATATATGAGTAAATTACATACAGATTTTAGAGCCCTGGAAATTTACAAAAAGTACGGCTTCGGCTGGATTTTATCACCTCACTAGGCAGAGCCTGTATTGAGGTGATATTTAGTACTGCTCTCATCTGTCGGGTGTATATTATGTAAGTTATGTAAGTGTAAGTGTAAGTATATATGTAACTATAATAGGGTAACTATTATAGTTTATATATTACACAAAAACCTTAGTTATTATATCAAATTAAATTAATAATTAAAATCATAATTATAATAACTAAAATTTTAAATTAAAATTACTATGGAATTATTTTTAATATTAATAATTGCTATTGGATAGCGGTTTATAGTTTGGGATATTTTCTATATATTTTACTTTGTAAATAAATTATATAAACTACTATACAATACAATACAATACAATACAATTAGTTCTGCTCCAGTAGGTAGGCTTTCCTACATTTGGGTGCGTCTTTGCCTCTAAAATTTTAAATAATGTAATTAATTAAAGAATACTAACTATCGTGATATAGTTGTGGCAATATAAATTAATTTCAGTAAAACATGATTGGTTCAAAAACCATTAATAAATAGAAAATAATCTAATAATCAAAATTACTGATCAAAAAAAGAGCTTAATGTCTGTAGTCATAATCATCAAGGCAATAATATGATGATTATGAAAATAGATAAGCGTATACGAATAGCTAAATTTGAATTAATTGTCAAATCTAGCAATATAGCCGTCGTCGATAAGAATAAAAATAAAAATTACGCTCTTTGGCAAAGTTGATCATCATGCATTTTCCGTTATTTTACATTAGGATGCTCTTTGATATAAGAATTCAGCATTATCCAAATCGCTTAAGTCATATACTTGATTCTTGACTAGGCCAAACCCTTCCTATGTGAGCTAACCATTTTTGGTTAGACGCTTTCCGCGCTGTGCTAACTGTAATATTTATTCATTATTATCTTAATTGTTTTACGAGATAATGTTGTAACGTTATAATATTTCAAATTTCAATGTGATCATTTTGCAGTTATTCTTTTTACGATCCGTATAGTAGTTTAAAATTTATGCGCAAAACTATCCCGGGCAGAAATTTTACCCCGCCATAGGAGGGGTTAAATAAGTTTTTTTTTAATTGGTTCTCTCCAAGACTTCTGATATGTGTTGGGACCTTATTATAATAACACAGGCTTTGGTGAAGGAAACTGTTACGCACTTTGCTAAGCCTGTGCCGATTTAGATGTAGATCAAATTTATTTTTTTCTGGTATTGTGTTGATGGAAATCGCTATTCTCCGGGACATCCGATATGTGCTTACGGGCGAACATAATACTTTGATGAATATAGCACGAGTACATCGTCATGATTCCCGACTCGATGAAAACCGCTTACACGAAGTTCTTGGAGAAGCTCTGTAAAGACTGCGTAAAGCCCTTTTCTGAAGGATAAGAACCCTCATCGAATTTGCTGCCATTCCCCAAAACATTAGGCCATATGTCGTTATACTGTCGTTATAATGTATCGTTTAAGTAAAGCGAAATAGAACAAGCACATTAATTTACTTTAAAATGTGTAATTATTGAATATATTTTTTTGTAATTTAAACACCTATAACATTTTTCAGCCACTTATTTCGCCTTCGCTTGTGTAGAATGAGATGTTTGTACTTTGTAATTGTAGCTTGGTATAAGTTGCGAATAGCTACAATAAACTTCGCAAGTGGATACGAAATTACATTGTACGTACAAATTACATTGTACTTACAAATTACATTAAGGCAGAAATACTAACATAGCCTATACATACCAAGTTTATTTTATTTCGACAAATACCAAAGTTTGTCGACCCCAACCGATCACCCTGCACACACTGGAAGTCCATCACGGATACATTTTACGATTTTAAATTAAGTACGCGTTCGTTCAGTATTTGCTTTCGTTCTTATTTTAAACGGCGTATATTTTATTTTTTCTATAGTGCATGACTTTATAGAGGGAACTATCTGAAAGGCGATATAGAAAGGGCCTCGAGCAGTACCATACAAATATGCAAAACATCACTTTGCTGACTCATAATTTCATCGATATTACGAATAATTTAACTTTAATTTATTGATGGATAGGCTATGGGATCTAAATAAGAATGGGATCTAAATAAGAATGGACATTTTTGTATTAAAAATGTACCCTGAGTGTAGGTAACAACTTGGAACTTATTACCACTTATTGTGCTTGTGAGAAGAAGTAATAATATGACAGCTCAACTCATTAATCTATGTCATATGAGAATTATACACATCCGAAGTTTTATATATCTGGATGATTTTGTGAAATAAACTAGTTATTAAATCTTTGTCAAATAGGGTTTATTATGTAGAATTATGTAGAACGCATCGGGTCGATGGCCTTGCAAGCCAGACCCGATTATATATAAAGCAAAAAAGAAAAAAAAGGAAATATGCCCCCAAGCGGCCTATCAAGGGGGGGAGAATTCCCGCTACCCCAGTTGAAACCCCAAACAACGACACGGCTAAAACGACACCGGACCTTGCTTGCCCTATCTGCGGGAAACAATATAAACGATTAGCATGGTTAAAAAAACACATTGCTGGGCACGATGATAGCGACGCTGCACGTCAGTGTCTTAAACCGTCGCAAGGAGTCACGGACAGAGTTGAACCTCACATGTCCCTTGACTCCACATCTGCCCGCAGTTTGTCACCCGACCGGTCTCCTCTACCCGCGCAAATCGTATCCTTCCCTCCTCTAAAATTCCCTTCACTTGCAAAAGAGGACTGGGAATTTCATAATAATAATTTAACTTCTATTCTTGACCACTCTGTGAACCGTAATGCCCCTGCCAGCATCCAGCTGTCGTCCTTCCAGGTGGCGGTCCATGAATACTTCTCGGGTGTTTACCCAAAATCTACCCATGTCGACCCGGTTCACAGAGAAAACGCATTTAAGGCAAAGCTCCGTAGGCAAAAGCGGCTACTTCGTCGCCAGTTACGTGAAGCCAAGAAAGCCGGGGATAAAGCCCTCTGCCACAACTTCTCGCGCGCGTACCGCTCTATACTAAAACTCATACAGAGCGTAGCAACGCAAAACGACAAGCGCAAGGCAGCATTTCTCAAATCCAAAGAGGAAGCCCGGTTTCGACAAAAACCGTTTTAACTACAGCAAAACGGTTTTGTCTGCCGCCAAGGGAAAAATCCAAATCCCGGAAGAAATGGCCACGGAATATTTTTCGACCACGTATGAGGACCCAATGCGGCTCCATAATTACAGCCCTCCGCCGGGCATTACACCTCCGCCCCTGCCTACGGTAGCTTTTGCTTCTCAACCTCCATCTCTAGATGAGATTCTTAATCAAGTAAAGAGGAAGCCGTCGGGCTCTACTCCGGGTCCCGATGGTATTCCCTATTTAGTATACAAAAAATGCCCCTGCCTTCTGCAATATTTAGGATCCATCTTCCGAAATATATGGAATAGCGGTGTAGTCCCACAGAATTTTGGCCGAGCGACAGTCATCTTAATTCCGAAGGTCCCAGTTTGCACCGGACCAAAGGACGCTCGGCCCATTGCTCTCACAGACACTGTGGCCAAAATCTTTTTTAGCATAGTCCACACGAGGATGAGCGAATTCATGCACCGGAATGAGTACCTTGGAGTATCAGTTCAAAAAGGCTTCATGCGTGGCGTCTCGGGCTGCCTCGAGCACAATTCTCTCCTGGCTGCTGCCATCAAGGATGCGAGACAGCACGAACGCCAAATCAATGTATGCTGGCTCGACCTAGAAAATGCCTTTGGGTCAGTCCGACACAGTCTCCTCCACTTTGCACTCCGCTGGTACAACTTCCCACCAGTCGTGCGTGACATTGTAGCCTCCTACTACAACTGTCTGACTTTCCATGTTAAAACGCAAGAATGGACTACCCGCTCTATACCATATTCAATTGGACTATTTCAGGGCTGTTGCCTCTCCCCGACGATTTTTAATATAGTTTTTAATATACTGCTGGAAAGCCTGACCCAGTTTGACAGGAAGTGGGGCTACCGTTTTAAAACAGACGGCCAATACACCTCGTCGTGCCTCGCTTTTGCCGACGACCTAACTTTCATCACCAGAAGCCCCAAGCAGCTTTCCCTGCTATTACAGAAAGTGGAGCTTTTCTGCGACTGGTCAGGCTGTATAAAAGTGAAGCCCTCCAAATGTTTTTGCCTTGGACTCGCCCGCATGGGCACAAAATTTACATCCTATGACCCCAAATTGGTCTATAAGGGCTCTAATATCTCCCTTATAGACCCAAACAATCATTTCAAATTCCTCGGCAGAAAAATCACCCATCAGGGAAAAGACGTCTCGGGCGATCATGTTATAGAGCATTTCAAAAGTTGCCTGGCGAAAATAGATGCCTTGCTAATTTCTGGCCCTCGTAAGGCCTGGATCTATGACAATTATCTAACGTCACATTTGTCATGGCCCTTTCTTATTTACGATTTTACCAAAACCCAACTGTCCCGTCTAGATGCGCTGGTGACAGCTAGTTTAAAATCCTGGCTGTCCTTAGCCAAACCAGCTGACCCCTCGACTCTCTTCAGGTCCAAACAAAATTTTGGGCTAGCGCTTAAACTGCCCTCTCTGCTCTACGCCAACTCCAGAATAACCAAAAATTCGATTCTGTGCAATTCCAAAGATCCGGCAATATCGAAGCACGTAATAAGTGGCCGTAGTGATTCAAATGATCTACAAGCCCGCGTAGACTTCCACAAAAAGTTCCTTACTGGAATCAGCCAGAATGGCACTGGTCTGGGGTATGGCAGTACAACCACGAGCGACGTGGACTTGAAGAAGTCTCTTTTGCGGGGAGATTACGACAGCAAGAGTATGGCTCATGCTATTGGCCTTCAATGCCAGAATGATTGGACAACAATTGGGGACTTTTGCATTCCGCCTCCAATGCACTGGAAGGTAATGCTCTACGACTGGACGCCAGAGATGCTGAAATTTTATTTGAATGCCTTTCAGCATACACTTCCAGACCCCAGTAACCTCGCTCGTTGGAGCTTTGCCGAGGATAGTTCTTGTCCCCTCTGTAGCAATACCCCTTGCACAGCTAGACACATTCTAGCTGGCTGCAAGGTGGCCTTAGATCAAGGACGGTACACTTACCGCCATGACAAAGTTCTCGCTGTTATTCGCGAGGTAATTAGTCTCTCAGTGGCTCGTGCCAACAAGGGTTTGACAGTATCCTCCAAACCCCCAATACAGTTTGTGCGGGATGGCTCTAAAGGCAAAAAACATTTAACTACAAAACCTTTCTCAATAATCGAGAAAGCTACAGATTGGATTCTGGAGGTTGATTCGGTCTCTAAGCAGTATAAATTCCCTGAAAGTCTCGGATGCACAGCCCTCCGTCCAGATATAACTCTTTACTCTCTATCTCGGAAGGTGGCTCTTATTGTAGAATTAACTGTTCCATGGGAATCAAATATCCCAAAAGACCACGAGTACAAATTAAATAAATACCATGATCTTGCAAATGCCGTAACCCGGAACGGCTTCACTGTTCACCTTCACGCGGTGGAAGTTGGCGCTCGTGGCCTGCCAGCTAAATCTCTATTTCACCTCTTTAAAGATCTTGGCCTTTCCAGAAAAATAATCAACTCTTTCTTAGAAAAATTATCTAAAACTGCGATTTGCGCATCTCAAATTCTATGGCTTCGAAGGGGGAGTGAATGGGTGGCAAGGTGAACGCTCACATGTGGCAAGACAGCTGTCCTAAACCTACCACAGCCGGTTCGTAAGTCCGGAATCCACTGCTCACCCCCCAGAAGTGTAAAAAATAGTATTATGATGGGCCCGACTCCGGTCGGTGAATTACATGGCAGCACCGTTTGTATTTATTTTATATCTTTAAAAATGAAGTCGTTATTTGAATCAACAGTTCAATTAAAATCCGATTGCAAAGCAAAAAATATCATGTTCAGTATCGTAGCCCCAGATTGTTTAGAAAACCCCAACGTAAAACAAACTAATGGCGATGGCCCATGCGCAAAATCAAACTTTCGCGTTTTGTAATTTTTTTTTGCCGAATTTTAATGAATAATTAAAGAAATCCGATTTTAATGAATAATTAAACTATCCGGAAGCTAGGCTGTATTAAAATCGAAGACTATCGCGGTTGTTTGACTTTGTAACATAGTATATACAACTAGGGACTTATAACAACTAATTGTGCTTGTGTGAAGAAGTAATCCCTCAAATGACTTGTTTGCAGAGCTGAAGATATTAGACATCAGGCAGGTATTTGCAAAGACAGTCTTTCTTAACTACATAAAAAGTAAAGATATTCACGTTAAAGCTGAGCATAAAATTTCAACGAGGAGCGCCACAACCTGTAAACATATTGTACAGAAAACCCGAACATCCTTCGCCCAAAGACACTTTGGCTTTATAGGGCCAAAAATTTATAACCATCTAAAAGAATCGATAAAAACATGCCAAAACACTAAGTCAATCCAATTAAAATCTAAAATTACACAACATTTACTTCAACTTGGTAGAAATGAGGTGGAAAAGGCTATAAGTCATATTTTAAAGTAAAGGTCTGCATATTATTGTCATACATTGCACTACACTTTATATTTTAATACTATTTATTTATTTGTTTTACAAAGTTCATATTACGACATTTTATATTAATATTTATTTCCATGACCATGCTATATCAATATTTTAAATATAATTATAAGTTTAATTTGCATTCGCTTATCTATTTTCTATTTTATCATATTTTGTATTTTTCATTTTAATATTATGAGCACATGAATAAATCTTTGCCATACATAGAGTTTTCCTTGGTACGGGCTATGGCCTAGTTAGGCAGATTCTGCAACTAATACAATTGTAAATTTATGTTTTTGAATGAATAAAATTATTATTATTATTATTATTATTATATTATTAATGTTATGACAGTTCAACTCAGTAGGTAATCCATGCCGTATTAGAATTATACCTACACATCCCGAGTTTTGTACAACTGGATGATTTTGTGAAATAAACTAGTTATAAAATGTTGTTAATAACGGTTTATTATGTAAAACTAGCTATATCTTTAATGATGAAGTCGTTATTTGAATCAGCGGTTCAAATAAAATGTAATCGCAAAGCAAAAAAATATCAAGTTCAGTATCGCAGCCAGAAAGTAAAAATTAAAACACATGAAAACAGAAAACACTCAAAATACCCCAACGTAAAACGAAGGAGTGACAACGACGAAGGTGTAAAATCTTACCTACCACTCATAGACTAAGCTGAAATGATTGGCAGAAAAAAGTTATAGTGTTGCAATTGCAAAATATTTTATTCAATATTTACATATTTCTTCGTAAAATACCTCATTTACTTCGTTTTATTTAACCTTTCGGAAGCCAGTTATTCCACGCAAAGTTTTCGAATCCCTTTATTATTGTAGAAGTTGAAATTTATTTGTAGAAGTTGTGTGCAAGCATACTAATTTATAACGGTAGCTTATTCAATGGCAGGCTTCAATGGCAGGCTTTTACCGCAGTGGGGAAGAAATAGAGCTGATAATTAAATAAATACGGATATATGTAACATGCAAAATGCGAAAAACGCCGATCGGCGTGCGTTGCCACCCAGGGATTAAACAATACAGTTGTTTATATTTTTCATTTGTTTATGTATGAAAGAGAAGCAAGACAGAAGTAGATAGTTTGTCTATGAGTGGTGGGAGCTAATGGCCCTTGCTGAGTTGGCCACCAAGACCCATTTTGTTCAAGGTTGGTTACACTCACGGGTCAACACCCATCCGGCGGCCTCCACGCATGAAGTGCGATCCCGGCTAGGACTCTGGCCTTAGGACTCTGGCCTGGATTCCCCTAGGAGTCAAACTTCTGGCGCACCGTGCGGCGTAAGCCAATCGATTGTGCATTCTGACTAACAGTCGGGGGAGTCTGGAAGCAGTACTACTTCCTACAGAGCGGGGGTGGTTGCGGACCTTACGGCGACTGCTCTTGAAACGACCATCTGCTACCCGATCCTGGGTGAACAGGCGGGCAAAGGATGCCGTGGTCCGCGATAGATTCGGTATACACCGTTTCACCGCTTCGTAAGGGAGAGGACCGCGCAAGCGACCTCGAACTCGTAACCAATCGAGAGACCGGAGTAATCTGGTCGCAATTGAAAGTAAGGGCGTGAGTGTAAGCCTGCTGGGTAACACACCTGGTTATCTCGCATTAACGCGCTGGCCTCTTACGGGCATGTGGCGGAGCTTGTAGGTGGACTGTTTTGTCCAAGTCTTCTGCGCTCACATCGCTGGAGATAGAACGACTAATCGTAAAAACTTCCTGAGGTGACGGGTTCGCCCGTTGTAGTTGACAACTCTATTACCTTTTCAAATCAAATTGAATTACATATTTTTTTAATGTTCTAAAAACTATCAATTAGTTTAGTAGACATTAATTCATTAGTAGCAATGATTACATTTTCTATTGTGATATGATTAAATTCTTCATTCTATTACCAATCAAATAAAAATGAATGCTTATTCGTAAGAAAGTATCTATAATACCATTTATTGTGATAATATTTAAATAATAATATTTATTAAAATAATAATTGTTTTTGTCAGATGGATAAATTACATAAAGTAAGAAATGTAGGTAATAATTAACTCATTATGTGGTGATTCTATTATAAAAAATAAAATAAATAATGTGATGAAGATAATAAAAAGAAGAAAGTTATTATCAACATTATTATTTTTATTTCGATCAAGGATCGTGATGTTTATGCGCTACGTTTTCCAAGCAGCCTTTTAAAAATTGAAAGGTTCGACATTCGATTACGTGGTTTCTCTCGGTCGGCCATTCATCTCCCACAATCGACTTTCAGCTTTTTTATTATTGGCCCGCACATTACAATGATATCAATTGGACGTGTGACTCGCAGAGGACGGCCGGCAGCAGCCGCTCGGCGTGATACGGCCGCAACAAAACAGAACAAAACGGAGCACTTCGACAGACCATCAATCCACGAATTCCGCTCAGTCACCTTCGACTTAATTTCTTTAAATACTCCCGCGCTAAATGATCGATTTAAAAACGGTTAAGGGGATCGACTTCTTTAAATTCGGCAGACAAACAGGAATAATCACGGTGATTCAGAAGTATTCATATATATTGGTGTGCAAATTACTTTAGTGTAAACCAAGATAGTTAATATAGATTAGGTTATTCTAGGTCAGGTTAGGAAGTAGGTATATTAATTTAGTGAATGTCATTTATTTATTGTAAATATTGATTAGTGTAAATCCAGCTAGTTATTATAGGATTATAGGTTAGTTTCGATTAGTTAGGAAGTTAGTACATCTATTAAACGTAATTCAAGCTATAATATATAATATAAATATAACAGGTAATAGATAATAAAAGATCAATATGAAAACATTACTGTTAGTTAATCACTGAAAAGACAATGTCTAGCCTTTATGGGGAACTGTGACATGTATTTTTTAATCTTTTTTATAAATAATTACTACAAAAAAAATGCATTCGGTATATCCATGGCTTCAGAAAATTTGACCACATCACGGAGTACAGAGAGAAGCTTCACTGGCTGTCGACCCGGGAGAAAAGAGACATGCGAGTTCTCGGTATGCTTTTCAAGATCTTGGATGGCGTCGCTCCCAATTATCTTACCGGCAGATTTACTGCACTATCGGCGCATGGACGCCCTCTGAGATCAAAAGACAACCTGCTACTCTCTATCCCTAGTCACAGCAGTGACTTCTTCTCATTCTCTTTCACCGTGCATGGAGCCCGTCTTTCGAATGCTTTGCCGAAAAATGTGAGAACCGGGCCAAGCATAACAACTTTTAAAAACTCAGACTCAGAGAGCATTTGAAATCTTCGAGATAAATTCCCTTTCCCCCCCCATTTATCCCGTTTCCCAAATCCATTTTCCCAAAAGAGGTGTTGTACCTTCGGTACTTCGGTACTTCTAAATAGTTACTCGCCGACCTTCGTGCTTATTCTTTACTTCGTGTGCTGTAGAAATTTCAATTTGGATTATTTTATGTCTTGTCATCGAAAAAGTCTTATTCTGTATATAGATTAGATCTGTTGGTATTCAGATGAAGTGAAATTAAATAAAAAATAGTTTTATTGCATACAAAAAAATGTTATCTACAAAAGGCAGACTTATGGTAATGCAATACCTTAAAGCCAACCGTCAATTAAGTTGTTACAATTATAATTCATACATAAAGATTCCAATATTTTATTTGGTATAGTTACACTAATGTACAGGATTCATTACTTAATGATTACGCACTTTAATGTTCAGATAGACTCTAGTAATAGACCGCCGCTGTAGAGGTAAAATTCAGTAAGTGCAATTTTATTCAAAAATGACTTTTTTTTACTATCTACATCAGCGACCCCAAATGTATGCGTGAAAATTATCAGTAAGTGACTAAAGTACATTATAAAGGTGATATTCAGTAATAAAAATCGTTTTGTAGATTTTATGTAATTTAAGACTCAATTAATCAACACTAAAACTCAATTATCTCAGAACTTAGTTAATGAGTTTTACCTCTACGACGACTGTATAAATGTTATACCGTATACAGAGACAGTGACTTTGTAATTAGCAGCCAGAGATTGTTATCTGCTTCATTGTTGCATCTGTCCCAACAATAGGTATCGATACAAATGTTATACCGTATACAGAGACGGTGACTTTGTAATTAGCAGCCAGAGATTGTTATCTGCTTTCATTGTTGTATCTGTCCCAACAATCGGTATCGATACAAATGTTATACCGTATACAGAGACGGTGACTTTGTAATTAGCAGCAAGAGGTTGTTATCTGCTTTCATTGTTGCATTTGTCCCAACAATCGGTATCGATACAAATGTTATACCGTATACAGAGACGGTGACTTTGTAATTAGCAGCCAGAGATTGTTATCTGCTTTCATTGTTGCATCTGTCCCAACTATCCGTATCGATACAAATGTTATACCATATTATACAGAGACGGTAAATATATCAATGCAGTCAGCAAACGCATATTTACATACATAAGAATATATAGAAGAATACCTGCATACATAAGAATTCGTATGTTAAGAGGCAAACGATAAGGCTCTCCAGACCGCATATTTTTGGAGAGACGTGTACTAACCTGGCCCGGACACGTTAACGAACGAACGATAATACATAATATACAATATGTCCAAGAAAGACAAAGGACACAAGGAAAGAAAAGGAAGGTTAAGTTGGTTAAGGTTTGAGGGATAAGATGTTTATACAAGCTTTTACTATTTAACTTGCAATGTTTGTAAATAAGTAAGTTGTCAGTTTTAAAATTTGCAAACCATTTTCAACCACTTGCTGGTATCCGATTCAGCTGAAATTTGGCACACTTATATAAGTTCGATCAAATCAAATCAAATCAAATCAAATAATGTATTGTCCTAGAACCTAATACATAGGTGTATAGACAGTTGTATTACAATTATATTTTTCCGTTATTTGATTGAATTCTTCATTAATGATCAATTTCTTCTATTAATAATCAAAACATAAAAGGTTACTCGTAAGAATAAAAAAGGTATTATTGTAGAATTAAATCGAGTCTCACCATTTAGTTTACCAGATAAAAAACACAGAGTAAAATATGTAGAAAGTAAGATATATAGATGTAATATATAGAGAAGATATGTAGAAATTAACTCAATAAGTAGTGATTCTATTACATTGAATATAATAAATAATGTAATGAGAAAAAAAGAAGGTTATAATGAACATAATTAATTCTTTAAAATACCGATAAAAATAAGTTTTTTTAGTATAAAATTAATAAATGTTATGTCAAAAAGAACAAAAAAAATGTGACGATTGTCAAAATGTAAAATAAAATATCTTAGTGATTATATTGCAAATAAAAATAGTCAAGATATAATTAATATGTGCCTACCTAATAATAGAAATAGTCAATACATTTTAGTCAAATTGAAAATCGATTAAAAACCTATTATAGAAAGAGATGTAGTCGAGATGCATACAGTTTTTAGAGATCGTTAATGTCGTACAATTCTCTTTCAATGAGATATAATTTGAGTTTATTTTTAAATTGGGGCATTTTTCCTTCGCGGCATATTTTTTTGAAACTAGAGGGTAGCTTATTGTAGCATATAATTCCGACGTAGTTCGGATCCCTTTTAAAAAGTTCAAGATTTGGACGAGGAAGGATCGGATTATTTCTCCCCCTGGTAAAATGTTTATGGATATCTGATTGCGGCAGCTGAGCTAGGTTTTATATGATCAATTTAACGCATTCGATCAAATCAAATCAAATCGCATTTATTGTCTTCAAAAACTTTTACATAGTTGTTTAGACACTTTATATAGCTGCTTAATGTTAAAATAACTTAATAAAATAACTTAATGTTAATAATACAAAATATTTCACTAGAGACTCACCACACAATTGAGTTATATTAGATATTTACAACTATAGTTAGTCATGAAATTATAATATTAAAATTAAATGGTCCTATAAATAATAAATATAATTGATTATAGGAGACAATTAGAAATAATAGTAATAATATAGTAATAATATCAATAAGAGTAATAATATCAATAAAATGGTACAAATGTCAAGTTAAATAAATAAAATCGAGATGGAAATTGTCAGTCATCTAATTAATTCGTTAATGTTATATAATTATTCACTAAAACAGAGACACATATTCTACATAGCCCCAAAATTATATAATTCCCTTAGTGAAGACATGAAAATTTATCCTAATATAAAAATATTTAAAGCAAACCTTAATAGATGGCTACTTAACAAGGGATATGTAAAATCTGATCAACTCCTTTGCAACGCATGACAATTTATTTAGTATCACTTATCTATTTTTCTTAATTAAATTTTATTAAATTACAACTATAAATGTATATATTTATTACATAGCTATATTTTTTATAACATTGGTATATTTATGTGTATATAAAGGTGGTGGGTCCAAATAATTTATTTAAAAAAAAAACACTTCATTTCTTAAAATTGCATAAAAATATGCACATCTAGAGACGGGCCAAATTATCGCCTAGTTAGATGTGCTATTGGCAGTAAAGGTCATGTAAGATGTGTTAAACCTCCCTATATTAATTATTAAATAGTTTATATAATTATTATAAGATTACATGACCTATGAATGAACTGTATACCTAATCCTATGTACCTAAATAAATAAAATAATAAATAATTATCTCGCAATAAGGTAGCCTTTTAATTTCGATTTAAATTGGGCTATTTTTCCGTTTCTACATATAATTTTAATAATCTTAGGCAGTTTATTGTAACACGCCATTCTAACGTAATTTGGATCCCTTTTGAATAATTCCAGAGATGGACGGGATAATGCTAAATTGTGCCTACATCTGGTGAAATGCGGGTGAATTTCTTTTTGGGTCTTCATCTTTCCTACGTTTTTTAATATTAACTTTATGCATTCAAATATGTATAGTGATGGTAGCGTTAGAATACTGAGATTTTTGAAGTGACCACGACATGATTCATTATGGTTAAGGTTTATCAATATTCTTATGGCTCGTTTTTGATGACAGTGCAATAACACCGAGCTTATTTGATTATGGAGCCGGGATTATGGAGCACTGGAACTCCTTGATTTCAAGTGGTATGACAGTCGAATTTGGGCTAGTATGTTTTGTTATCATGAGTACTTTCCATTACACATGATGATGAGGGTCTGAAGATGGAACCGGAAGATTGTAGTGGAAATTCCTGATGGAAAGTTCTAAGATAGTCGAGTTTGGGGTCGTTTGTTGTCTTGAGTTCCTTCCATTACACGTGACGACGAGGGTCTGAGGGTCTGAAGGTCCGTTGTTTTTGAAATCATCAATCTCAAATGTTTAGGGGAGGGGGGGGGGGCGCCAATGCCAAGTTTTTCTCTGTCGCAGAAAAATCGAAGATCTGGGTCTGGTTTCAAATATCAAATGAAGCAATCGCGATAACGATTGTTTCGCGAGAGTATTTGCAATAGCCCTGCAGATTTTGGGAAACAACACAAAGTCGCGCCCGTTTCGTCGCTTAGATATTTTGTGATGCCACAGAAGCGTTAACCCCTCGACACCGGGGCGATCGTTACGTGGTTAAATTCGTCCTTAATTGGATCCGAAATGGTCGCCCGCTGACTGTCGGACAGCCACTGAATGTGTTGACAGCCATGACTCGGCCATTTCAACCCGATTGCCGACCAATATGGAGCAGCGGCCGCTCTTTAATACTGTAAACATCCACTAATGATGAGGACAGTCCGCCCAAAAAGGTACGTTTGACGTAATCAATTCCAGTAAGTTATTTCTTTGAATTCTGTGTATCCTATTTATTTATTTATTTAGTATAATAGGTACGCAAACAATACTCTAATAATATTGGCCTTCAATACCAGAATGATTGGACAACAATTGGAGACTTTTGCATTCCTCCTCCAATGCACTGGAAAGTAATGTTGTATGACTGGACGACAGAGATGCTGAAATTTTATTTAAATGCCTTTCAGCATACACTTGCAGACCCCAGTAACCTCGCTCCTTGGAGCTATGCCGAGGATAGTTCATGTCCCCTTTGTAGCAACACCCCTTGCACAGCTAGACATATTCTAACTGGCTGCAAGATGGCCTTGGATCAAGGACGGTACACTTACCGCCACGACAAAGTCCTTGCTGTTATTCGCGAGGTAATTAGCCTCTCAGTGGCTCATGCCAACTAGGGTTCCACAGTATCCTCCAAACCCCCAATACAGTTTGTGCGGGTTGGCTCTAAAGGCAAAAAACATTTCACTGCAAAACCTTCCTCAATAATCGAGAAAGCTTCAGATTGGATTATGGAGGTCGATTCGATCTCTAAGCAGTATAAATTCCCTGAAAGTCTCGGATGCACAGCCCTGCGTCCAGATATAACTCTTAACTCTCTATCTCGGAAGATGGCCCTTATCGTAGAATTAACTGTTGCATGGGCATCAAATATCCCAAAAGACCACGAGTACAAATTAAATACATACCATGATCTCGCAAATGCCGTAACCCGGAACGGCTTTACTTTTCACCTTCACGCGGTGGAAGTTGGTTTGTGGTTCCAGGGCTCATACAATATGTAGCAATCTCCTTTGCTAGAACCTAAAGATTGAAAGTGTGTTTGCGTGTGTATATTCTAGCTGGTGTGTTGTCAACACTGATTGTATATATTCTACAATAATGTCACACATTAGGAAAAGTTATTAGCAAATAAGTAATGAAGAGTGCATTTTTTTAAGGGTTCCTTATCTTCGGTCACAAAAAAATCACACCCAGTATATTTGTTTTGTTATTTTTTATAAAATCATTAAACTTAAATGCTTAAGGGGAGGGCCTCTAAAGTCAAGGTTTTGCCCTGGCTCGGAATAGTTGTAGATCCGGAGCTGGCAGATAGCAACAACCCTATTACTATTAGACGATTTTCCATCGTGTTCTATTGACTTCCTTCATTACAGAAATAACTTAAATAATACTCCATTTAAAAGTGAGTTATTTCTAGACGTCAGTGGCGGGAATGACTTGTCGCCATTGTTAATTAGCTGTCATTTGGCGGATGACGCATAATTAATGACAGCGACCAAGAGAGGGCACCGCCGAGAAGGAATTTGTAAATTGATTTGCTCAGAGAGCTTATAGACTATGTCGGAGGGAGAACAGTTGACGGGTGAATGACGCCCACGAGTTGGAACTGAAGTCGATTTAATTTTGTTGATAAGGATTATGAAATGGTTTATTATTTTAAATAGCATCTTGCTATTATTATTTTGTATACATTTTTACAGGTTGTCCCTCGAACGTCTTATGGTGTTTGTGTATAAACACGAATTTATAGTCGAGTATTGGTCAATAGACGGGTGTTTTAAACGTTCAATCTTGCGTCAGTTCAGTCCGTGACCTTGATCATGAACTGACTGATGATACTGATAGAAACACTCTAAATGTTTAAAAATCCATCAGTCAACGCGACAGAACTGATACCAGATTGAACGTGTAACAGCCGTCATAGGGTAAAAGCCGGATAGTTGACTCAATCGGATACATAACCCGGTTTTGAATACACTATGTTAAGGATGTTAGTGTCGTTAGTGCTTTACTATAATTAGAAGTGCCCCTCTCGCAGGCCTCAGTGCTATATGAGCCGTCGGAGCAAAAATCTATATTTGTAAGTTGTAGGTACCTAAATTCTTAATTAACTTCTATATTATATAATAAAATGGCATTGCAAATTGTCATTTTCTTTGATAAATAGTTATCAAGGCACTTTTGCATATGTAAATATATACTCGTATTATCATAATAATATTTTTTCTATTTTTTATTTTTTAATTATCATATTATATGTATGTACTTCTTTATAATAATTTTTATTTATATCTACTTTTAATATAAATTCATGTAAAGTTTATGCGATAATCGTATCTATGTATGTATTATATTAGATGTAAGAATATTTATTTATGAATATTTGAACAAAAATACCTTCTGTTTAATTTGGTATCTTCAAAATAATTTAATTTTAGAATAAAGTAACTACCCCCATCCTTGTAATTATTAATTGTAAATACCATTGCCATATAAAGTTTAAAAAATATATTAAAATAAAATGAAAACCTAAGAGCGGGTATATCATGCTCTTTCGGCAGGCAATATACGATTTCTGTTGGTACCCCCTCGATACAGGTTATTCCTAGTGAGGTGGTAAACCACAAACTATTATTTCTGAATCTCTTTCCGAGTTAGGTAAATTAAAAAAACTGTTTAATTAATTATGAAATATTAGGCTAAGAGAATGTTTTTGTAATCAAATGTATTTTTTATGGACTTAAATAAATAAAAAATAAAATAAAAGTAAGTAATTTCTATTGAATATTTTTATTACTGATTGTGGTTTCAGTCAACTTTTTGTTTTTTGCATGCATTAATATTTAAATTACACTGTTTATTACGTTTTATTGTTGAATAGTTTTTATTTATTACGCAAATAAAAAAGGCAAATATCTGTATCAAAATGGATAGTCGCCCTATTTACTTTTTTGGATAGTCGCTGTAGGGGCAACTATCCATAACTATAAATTCTTTAACGAGCAAAACAGATTTTTTCTTTTGATGTTTTTTTTAACTTACTTTGACTAATTTGTTTTAAATAAAATGAATACCAAGCTCTTTCTTAAGTTTATTGTATTGAGCAAATTGCCAAAATAAGCGAAAAGCAGGCGTGGTGACGCGCCACATCAGCTGGACAGCAGATAGTTTAGCACTTGCGTTCGAAGAACTGGATTAAAAAGCATCCCCCGAAACATTTTTAAAGTTAGGCTACTATCCCTTTTTTGAGATGTCAAATAAAACAGGATTTACTCAAAGACAATATTTAATATGTTTACAAAAATAGGCTACTGTAAAAGATCAAAAACTTAAGTTTTGATATACATGTTACAATAGGAAATTTGTAAACAAACAGGGCGAAAATAAGACATAGCAATGGACTATAATGTCAATGCCTATATCCTATCGTATATCCTATCCCTCTCCTTTCCTATCCTAGTAATAGTTGGATAGTAATTTATTTTATTCTATCAAATTTTGATAATTATCGTATAAGAAAAATATTGAAAGACTACCTACAGAGGAAACACTTAATCGGACAACGAAACAATGTAGAAAGATATATATTTTTTTTTAATAAACCTAACCTAACTGGATTGCACGAGACGTCCGCACTAAGGTAGGCTCAGATTCGTATAATTTAGTTCTACCTAATGCTAAATAAAAAAAATATATACGTTGTTAGGCATGCCGTGAAAAATAAAACCAAGTAAACTAAATTTTAGTAAAAAATTAAATTTCAAATAATCTTAAAAGGTAATCTTAATAATAATCTTAATAATAATCTTAAAGATAATAATAATATAAAGTACAAAAAGCATGCCAATCATATATATGTGGTAGGTGAATAATAATGTGTTAGGAATGGTAAGTTAGCTAGGAATAAAACAAATTAGTTTTTCAGTTTCTTTCTTTCCCTGGGTGATCAACCAGTGGGTTAGTCTTTTTTTGTTTATATTTATACCTTGAGTATAAATGCCGGGTATATCCTTAGTTTTATTGAACAACGACGGTGCCAAGTATAGGAAATGTCTCTGTGCATGGGTACCTACTATTCAGTTTGGGAACTTTGTGGTTACTATTAGTTATCGCTCGTATTATAATTTTATGGTTTGTTTACTGGTGCAATTCTATATATTTGTGATAATAGAGTATTATCGTTTTAACAAATGTTTACCGTACTTCAAGAACAGAGCTCAAGTTGCTCAGACGGGTATCTCAACGGTTTTTTGTTGACAACTCTTAACAGCGCCTTCTGAGCTTTAATGAGTGGATCGAGGTGCGATAGTGCTGCACCACCCCAACCGAGTATCCTATATGACATAATGCTGTGTGCAAGCGCGTAATAGACAAGTCTTAATTGGTCATAATTAATATAGAGCTGTATGTTTCCCAAATATCAAATAAATAAAATAAAGAAATGTAATTTAAAAAAATGCATCTAAACATCTGACATTTTGCCCAGAGTTCTCCCAGCCAATCCCCTATTCCATTCACTTATTTCGCGAGATATGAGTACGCGTTTGAGCGCATCGCGGCGACTAATCATCCGTATGCAATTACCCCTGCGCGTCATAAATCCTTCAGTGATTAAGCGGGCGTTTGGCGCTCTCCTGAAACGGAGCCCCGCTGAAAAATGCGCTGAAACTTATTTAGAGACTCGGCCGCCGCGACACCGTCTGCCTGCAGAGCAGTAATTTGTGGGAAACAAATTGGTTATTAACATTCTTGGAGCGCCCCGCGCGCGTTTGACTGACAGTCGCCGTTTTCAACTTCTGTGGACTGTGCGACACACGCGCGATGCAGTGCTTTGTTGTATATTAGAAGGACAATTTCATTTACGTATGTGATAAACATGCCAATTCCTTTAACCCTTCGAGTAGCAGCATAATTTCATGGCAGGCCGCGGCAATTTATTGGAATTTCTTGCAATATCGCGGCGCTCGACATAAAGTACTATAACTATGGAACTACTATAGCAATCATAAAAAGAATAACTGTGCAATGATTGCATTGACAACATCATATTCATATAATATCATTTATTATTGTAATTGCTAACAAAGTAAGTACACATATTAAGTGTAAACCAAGATATTTAATATAGGTTAGGTTATGTTAGGTTAGGTAAGGAAGTAGGTGTATTCATTTAGTGGAAAATCATTTACTTACTGTAAATATTTATAAGTGTATATTCAGCTAGTTATTATAGAAAATATAGGTCAGTTTAGGTTAGGTTAGGAAGTCAATACTTAACGTAAAAAGTTATAATAATTCTCGAGTAGCGGCATAATTTCATGGCAGACCGCGGCAATTTATTGGAATTTCTTGAAATATCGCCGCGCTCGACAAAAAGTACTATAACTATGGAAATACTATAGCAATCATAAAAAGAATAACTTTGAATTGATTGCATTAACATTTCGTATATAAAATATTGAAATCGCATTTTGTGAAACAATTAGATAATTATGATATTCGAAAAAGTGAAAAAAAATCAGATTCTCTATCAAAATCAGTATCTCTTTTTGCTTACTTACATACAAAAATATTTAGATATATGCTCATAAAACCAATAAAATTTTTGATGATTTCTCGAAAAAAAAATGATGATGTTTGACAATGGAATTTCACCAGAAATATCTGCGAAATGACACGCGAAATTATTCTAGCGGCCGTTAATGTATCTATGGTCCTAATGAGATATTTGGTATGGATTTTAGGATGCGTTCGAATTAGAAAATAATATTGCTGTGCTCTCCGGGAGCAAGCCGCAAATATTGGTCGTTACGTAGTCAACGGTGTTGTGTGCAACCAAATTTGGTAGTCACGTAGCCGAAGGGTTAAATGTGATTGACATTAATCTGTAACTTTCGGCTAGCTCAAATATAATCCTTTTTATAATTATTTCATTACTTCCCCATTAGGGAAATTATTTTGAACGTACAATTTTTTTTTTTTTGGAGATGAAGACAGAAATAATAATGTTGACCCCCCCCCCCCCCCCGCCCACCCCGAGACGATTTCCAGATTGAAGTTTGTAAGTGTGTCTGTGTGTCTTCGTGTGTGTCTCTGTGTGTTTTCCTCCACGATAGCGCCCAGACGCTTCATCCAATTTAACTGACATTTGGCCTGCCTTAACTGACATGGCAAGAGTTAGAAATATTGTGGTTGAAATCGGTGCACCAGAGGGCGCGCTAGTCATACTTAAATCTCGAAATATTACATTCAGAGACTTGAAGTTCAGTACACAGAAGCGTCGTTGGGCAGAAACACCATTGTAAAATTTTGTTTGGAATATCTCTTTATACTATTAATTTGAGGGAAATAAATTGGTTATTAGCATTCTCGGAGTGCCCCGCGCGCGTTTGACTGACAGTCGCTTGTGACAAAAATAATTTTTAAATTCCGCCGTATTTAAGAAAATACTACAAATTCTAAATTTAAATTCTAAGTGTCAACATATTTTAAAATTTTCTCACCTCTAAATAATAATTAAATAATAAATTTATAAGAATATAGTGCAATTCTACAGTCTGGATTCACTCGCGGTTAACACGGCACGCGTCCCGAAGGATCTTATCGGTCTGAGCTGTTCACTTTAAATATTCGACCAGCTGTTCACTTTAAATATGGACAAAGTCGACCATCGAAAACAAGCGAGCTGTCGTTACTATCTGGGGGCAGCTCGACTTTGCTGAAGATACATCTGACGACTTACTGAAGGTGGTGGTGGATTTGACTGACCAGCCGACCTGTCGAAGACTATATGCAAAGACTCTCAGAAAGAGGTTACCACAAGGTATAACGGACGATCAATTGTGCGCTGGAAGCTTAGAAGGAGGACGAGACTCTTGTGGAGGCGATAGTGGTGGACCTCTGCAAGTGACGATAGCTGACAACCAATGCCTCTTCAACATAATCGCCGTTACCAGTATTGGAAAGAGCCCTTGCGGAAGTACCAAGGGACCTGGCATATACACTGCCGTGAAGAGTCATGTGAAATAAATGGCGTTTTAGGAGTATGTCTACCGCCGGAAAATTGTCCAAAAAATGACGGGGATTTAAAAAGGGAAACTATCACAATTTTGTATAATGTCGGAACAAGAGACTGTATGCTGTATTCAACACAGCCCTATGAGCAACAACACGAGATCATCAGAAAACCAGGATAAATCCAATAATGCCTCTTCTACATCACCGCCTACTATAACAACTACCAATAAGTCACCGGACATCTCTACAATAGCTCCAGAAAAACCTTAAACATCGCCACAAGCCATAACTACCAATTTCATAAATTACAGTGTGGAAAAACGAACTAAATCCGAAAAAATAGCTCTGCAATTTAACAATGACAGCCATTGCTGCGTTGGCGATTAATTAATTTATTTTATTGTATCTGCATCCAAACTTTTCTCTGGTCGTAACGGTCTCCGTTCCATCGGGTTCAGAAGAGGGAGGAAGAGAGAGTGCACCCGTGGTCGCGCGCCCACCTGTGCACTATAATATAGCCTGCGCACTTGACTGCTTCCGAACAGTGGACTCTGAGAAGACTAAAGAAGTCACTAGAATCTACAATGCAGTCGCTATGGCCGAACACGGCTAGAAGGATATATATACATATATTGGAAAATAGCCATTTGAATACCACGGAAATACTACTAAAATATTACTAACTAGCTGAGCCGTGCCCACTTCGTTGGGCGGTAAAACTTTTTACTTGTGATGAAATTATGAGTGTGGTTTAGTTAATACTGAGTGCTATGATTTATTTCCTGACTGCCAAAAGAAGGGTTATATTTTTACAGGATATGTATGTATTTGCATGCCAATTTGACTATATTACCGTTATTTGTGAGTGTCTCCTTGTGAGTGTCTTATTTGTGTGTCATATCTCTACCATTTATGCAGTAAAAGTGAAATTATATGCAGTAAAAGGGAAAAGTCTTTTGTTTTAAACACGAGACGATAAATGTACTTATTTTGATATGAATTCATAATTGTTGATAATATGACCAATAAATATGACCTAACGATTTAAATTATTTATTTAATAAAAAAAACTACTTTTTGTGACTTGAATTTAGATATATGCTGTCGCTGATTTTTTTGTAGGCATTATCAAGCTCTATCAAGCACTTCTCTAGAACTTAATCATATGTCTCTCATCGTTAAAGCAGCGTTAGTTAGAAACGTTTTCGTTCGACCGTTTTTTCTCCGAGTTATTTGCAAATCTGACTACCACGAAAAAGTCTTTTCATTTTTCGAATTAATATATAGCCTATGATACTCACAAATAACGTGGCTTTCTATTGGTAAAAGAATTTTCAAAATCGGTTCAGCAGATCCAGAGATTACTTCCTACAACCTCACAAACTTTACCTCTTTATAATATTAGTATAGAAAACTACTTTCGCGATCATAATATAACTGACAAATCTAAGAATTAACATGGAATCAATTATTATTATTACTTGGACTATTTAAAATATATTTTTATTAACCTTGCTTATAAAAGTTATTTTGATTATTTATGACAAACTAAGTATCGTTTCGAATAAATTTGATTGATTATTTTTTGACTTGTTATGTAAGTACCTTACTATAAACACGTCTCAAATATGGCAGTTCAAATTATTGATACATACCTACATAAAAATAATCATTGTTGTGTAATTACTCTATTACTCTATACGGCTTACGGACAAAAAGCTAGAAAAAAAACATATAATAAGTAGAGGTACGGAATTTTCGTTTTCACGAAATAGATGCGAATTTATGCGAACATTCTTAAAATTTGAAAAAATGCGATAATACGCACCTGAAAAAAGTTTCACTAAAATTGAGATTAAATACAACAGATACAGGGCCCGATCGCGTTTCTTTGTGAACTAAAACTAAAATTAGTCCAAGCGAACGAGACAGAGCAATACGTTAGAGCGGAATATGAAACGAACGATGGTCGATAAATACTACCTGCCGAACTTATACTCGTCCGAATAAACTCGAGCATATTTCGTGCGGTGTAAGATTTGACCTTAGCGGGCAGTGACAATCGGTCATCTCACACTCCGCTCTAGCGTTTTGCCCTGTCTCATTTTTTAGTTTAAATTTTTTTTTGTGAAATTTCTGTTTTTTTTTTAAATTCCTTTACTCTAATAATAAGTAATAAGAACTATTGCAAACTGTACCGAACTATTTTGTACCAAAACATACTGTGTACCTAGCATACCTACAGTTATACAAAAATGGTCTATCTATATATTCATAAAGCCACTCGTGATCAGTTTGTATTTTTTTTAAGAATAAGTTTTGTTTAGATTTGGAATTATAAGAAAAAAATGCAGAACCCCCCCCCCCCCCTTTTCAGGCCCTTTGGGGCAAATTTGTTTACGGAAGTCCCCTAATTGAAAAAAATCGCCTCCTTTCCGTGATTGAGACATAAAAAAAAGCGATAGATAATTAGCAAAAAGTAAAAAATAGCGTTGAAAATATCATCGCGAATAACGAAGCATGGTTCAATTACGGCGGAAAAGTCAATGGAAAAAGAATATTGAATTTCGCGAAATCAGCTTCCTATCTCTATGTAGGTGGACGGCGCGCGCTTCGGAAGCTTTGTCCACGGCTAACGAACGGAAATCGCTGCCTACGGTCGGCCAAGTATGAAGCGCCGCTTTTAATTGGTATTATTTTACGTCGCACTTTTAAAAGCGTCAGCTATGAGACAGTGGCGGCTTAGCACACTTGCTCTAGAACGGCAATTTACTATAGAAGAATAGAATTAAATAAATTAATAGTTAAAAAAAAAAACGATAAAAACACGCTTTTATAAATGCACGTAAAAACCAAATATTCTATTTACACTCTCCATGTACAGGTCTATATACATTTTATACAGGAACCTATGTCAATATTTACACTCAATATTTACAAGTCAATATTAAATAGGTTTGTTAAAACCTTGAAACCTGATCGAGTTCAAAATCCATTGCGTGACCTTTCTCACAAGTGCAAACACGACTATGATACGATATTCCATCATGGAATGCCAGTTTCTGTCATCCGGCTTCATCATCATACCTTGAAACTTAATCGTGGTAAAAGTTCATTACAAGACCTTTCTAACAAGTCCAAACACGGCTATGATACAATATTCCATCATGGAATGCCAGTGCCTATCTTCCGGCTTCATCATCAGACCCTGAAACCTAATCGTGGTCAAAGTTCATTCCAAGACTTTTCTAACAAGTCCAAACACAGCTATGATACGATGTTCCATCATGAAGTTCCAGTTCATATCTTCCGACTCCATCATTAGATCAGTTAGTTCGATAGTAGGTACCATATTATTGTATTGTATATCTATATATATTATTGTATCAGAACTACATACAGCTGCCAATTTTCATGACGCTACGATGCTTGGAAGATGGTTAAATTAGTTACCTTAGATTCCATTACATAGTTAGTTACATACAGGTCGACCTAATAAAAGCATGTTAAAAAGAAGAAAAAACTAATAAATTATTAGCTGGCGAAATCGCTGCAATAGCTGCGTATCATGCCTGTTTCCATTCCAAAAATGATGTATGGTATACTGTTATGGGAGAATGCCACAGACAGTTCTAGCGTTTCGATTTCGCAGAAAAGTGCAATTAGAGCAAATGCAGGAATATCTCGTGATACACACTGCAAACTATACTTTATAAAGTATAAAATATTGACTTTACCCTCTGAATATGTTTTAAAATGTCTACTAGGTATATGCTAAATCAAATATAAACGACCAAATGGTAAACGGGAGTATTCACTCTCACAATACACGCAGACGTAATGATGTTGTCCTTCCTATAGTACGCCTTACGCAAACACAGTAGTCCTTTGTATATTTCAGCTTTAATCTCTTTAACGAGCTACCACTCTCCACAAGAAAGATGGAAACAAAGGCGTTTGAAAGGTTTATTAAACAAAAGCTGCAATCTACACACTGGAGTAAATTTAAAAAAATGGGCGCCGGTGCAAAATTTAACAAAAGGCCCCTCCCCCTACGTATTTACATTAATTATGACATATAGCACGTAATTACTGTATCACTAATTACGTAACACTGTTACTGTAGCTACATTATATAGCTACATTATATGTAGACACACTATATCATATAAAAACAGTGTTGCGCGTGAATGTTCAAAAAAGGTATCCTATAATAGTACGGCACTTTTGCATGTTGTTGACAAATAAAAACAATGTCGGTTTATTACTTTATTTTAACTAGAACTAACATGTGCGAAAGACTAAAAAATACACGCCTAATATTATTACAAATGTACCAATTTTTAATATTATACAATTCTAGAGTAGTTTTCTTCTATATTTGCACTGCAATCATAGATCAGTTTTGAGACATTCATTTTATCAGCTTTCTCAGTTTCGGCAGAGTTGGATTGAACGTCGATCGTAAATTAAAGTTCCATTTTGGGCCCACAAACTACCGTGACACCCCCCCCCCCCCATGATTTCTAAAAGGTGGGTGATTTTTTTGAGCATGCCTATTCTTTTAAATGGGATTAACATTAATATGTCTCTTTCGACTCCAACATTTTCGTTTTATTGTAATTATTATTTAATATGTATGTAGATTATATACCGTAACATACCTATCCATCTCCATACCTTCTACGTTGTTTTTTTCCAATTTTGTTTTGATACTTTTTATTGTGTGATTATTATTTATTTTATATGTATAGGTACCCATGTACCTACATGGAATCAGCTCTGTTTTTTATTATTATTATTCTTTATTATTCTTGATTAATTTTTTATTAACATACCAAATATCAAAATATTAGTAGCGACTGACGAATTCTAATATGTGATAACTAGCTTTAATTGATTATTCAGCTTTCACTGTACATTCTGAATGAATAAATTGAATACTGAAATACTGAATAGGAACTATCATAATTGCATTACATTACATTTACGTCGTGTCCAATTGGCGGCTAAAAACCGCTTTTGGACGTGTCAAAATATTTGTGTTTTAAGTAGTAAGTCTCATTACTGCTTTAATCTTTACTTAACATACATATATTATTTTTTTTTAATGTATAGTATCTAAGAAAATTTGGAACCTACTAAATGTTATTCGTCGTAGAATCGTATTACAAAACAAATTAAAGACTTATTTAATAAAATAGTCAATAATTCTAATAGATACCTATTAAACACACAATAATTAAAATGGTCAGTTAAAAAGTTGAATAATCAAAGCAGAAGCCTAACAATTGAAATAGTCAATAAATCGAATATATACGTACAAACAACTGTACATAGTAACATCCAAAGTCTAACATAATAATGTCGAGATAACTGCAGAAAATTATTTTAAGGTTGCAAGTTATCCCCATGCCAATGTTGCAAAAAGTGAAAATCTTGTCTAATTGTCGATGAACATTTCTCCTGGCAACTACACGTAGACAAAATACACTGATTAATCAAAATTTTAACAAAAAAAAACCGACTGCATTTCTTAAAAATAAGTGCAGCAGCCATGTCATGGCGAAACTTAGAAGGGGCTATCAAAATTTGCGTATTCAAAATTAGCTGTCTGCGCTTGTTAACCGTTGAGGAGTTCCCTCTTTGGAAGCCAACCCTGGGTGCCACAGTCCTGCCTTGGTGAAACTTAGAACGGACTGTCGTAATTGAATGCATACGAAATTTCATGTCTGTGCTGTTGACTGCTGAGGAGTCCTCTCGTCGGGAGCCAACCCTGGGTGTAGAATCAGGTCATGCTTACTTTTAAAAATGCATTGTAATTGTAACTGAACCTACATGTGAATTTTCAACTCCATATGATATTATTTGAGGAGTTCCCTATATTGCTCGTGGATTACATCATCGGAACAGGATTTCAACAAAAATGTGACCAATCTGGAATTAGGTATATCCTTTTAATTAAATAAGAAAAGAATTTTCCCAATCGCTTGATAAATGACGGAGTTCTGAGGTAACAAACATTTTTAAAAACTACTCCTTTCTTTGAAGTCGGTTAAAAAATATGGGATTGATTCTTACATTACCATTTTTTTTATTACGGTTTTATACAGAATAACGTTGTTTCAATAGTAATTTTGTTGAGTAACAAGGAATTTTGATGAAACTCCGTTACTCGATTATATGTACCAACATTTTCTGTACGTAAATAACAGTAGGTATAGTGTAGTTTCAACAAGATTCCTGTGTCCAACTATAACTGTAAGTATACTAGTAAATGCTGTGATGTTGCAAGCGAGATCTTAAGGTCGTGACCTAATGAAATACAAATAAAAAACATAATGAACACTATGTTTTATCATTACGGCACGGTATCTACCGTCACGCCAACACCGTTAGCCCTCTTGTCCACATACATTTTTTTCCTCGTGGAAATCCACAATTAATTCACCGTGTCGTCAGTGGGGTATGGATCAAATAGAGAGCTGTTAACTACAACGGGCGAACCCGTCACCTCTGGAAGTTTTAACGATTGGTCGTTCTATCTCCCGTGAAGTGAACGCAGAAGACTTGGACAAAAAAGGTCCACCGTCAAGCTCCGCCACATGCCCGTAAGAGGCCAACGCCTTATCCGCGAGATGTTACCCAGCGGGCTTACACTCACGCCCTTACTTTCAATTGCGACCAGATTACTCCGGTCTCTCGATTGGTTAGGAGTTCGAGGTCGCTTGCGCGGTCCTCTCCCTTACGAAGCGGTGAAACTGTGTAAACCGAATCTATCGCGGACCACGGCGTCCTTTGCCCGGATGTTCACCCGGGATCCGGTAACCGATGGTCGTTTCAAGAGCAGTCGCCGTAAGGTCCGCAGCCACCCCCGCTCTATAGGAAACAGTATGGAAACGGGGTATGGACCACTATGGAAGCTTGTCTAAGGACACGGCGGCAAAACGGCAAACTGGCGCCATAGCCGACAAGCTTTCATAGTGACCCATATCTACCCCACTGGCGACACGACGAATTAACCGTGGATTTTCACGGCGATAAAAACGTGTGTGGACAAGAGGGCTTATGTGTCATGTTAGCTCATACGTATGGACCACAGTCCGCGTTATATATGTAACCCTTGTTGAAACATGTGTTTTTAATTTATACAGTTATAACTTAATATATTAATCATTTAGTACAGAGGTACCCAAACTTTCTTGGCTCGTAGACCCCTTGCTGTTTTCCGTAGACCCCTGCCTGAATTTTCCTGAACTTACTAACATTAAAAGTTTCTTGACAGCTGGAACAGTACTGATCGCCTACATAGGGTTTTTGGTAATGTGTACCTACAGTTGTAAAAAATTAAAAATATGTACAATTTTTATTCTTTTATTCCTAAGCGTCCACGACCATAAAGTACAAATCATTTGGGAAAGCCGCACATAAGTACATGTAGCACTATCTCGCTTGCTCTATCATGTGGCGCGTTTATCCTACTCGCTCGCACGGATACCCATTGAAGCGCAATTTTTTCACATATCTCATTCGCACCTTCCCCTCGTTAGTCATGTGCGCTGGCCTCTTCAGTCGACTAGTGATGGAATTTGAGTTGAGTGTTGATTCCATTCCGTGATACTTGTGATGCGCGCGTTTGTTTATTGCTATTATTATAATTTTAAAATACTATGCTGTATACAAAATCTGTTTAAGAAGTGATACAACATTAACGGATCGCCTGAATGCTTATGGTGACCTGTCTAGATGGAGTCCACTAACGTGGACCCCAATTTACATCTCGTGCACCCCGATTTTTGTTTCTGGCTGACATGGACCCGCTGCGAATTGAAATCGACCCCTGGGGGTCCATATAGACCACTTTGGGAATCACTGATTTAGTATTTCAAAAATTGAATATAATATAAGATTCATATTATGATGCTAGTTTTTTGTTCAGGGTAATACGATCATCAGATATTTAACATTTCATGTTTCGTTCTCATTATAACCTAATAAACACTTAAAATAATGACCATAGTTTAATTTTAGTAAATCCTTTGGTTTTTCCAAAATACCAATCAGAGTGTAAACTGCGCAAACTTGACCCGCATGACTCTAAAAAAACTACCCAGATAAATCTAATATTCAGAAAAATATATCTCAAGGTTAAGATTTACATTTAAAAAATCAAGAAAGGACAAAATAAGAAACTATTCAATGGTGCAACTACTGGGGCTATAGATAGACTTATTTTTTGCTTCTTTTCTTTATAGCTCAAAAACGACAAGAAAAAATAATAATGGATGTATTAAGGTGATTCGTCGCGGTCCGAGGAAACTATTCTGATAATAGATGGCGTTGTAAGCAATATTAACAGAAAAATACGATTTTTAGCTCTCTCAGTGCAGTAAAAATTACGAAATAAATTTACCGGGAACTTTACATATACACGGTTCGATGTACTTCGTATCACCGCGATAATCAACCGAATTACGAAATTAATGGGGAAAACAGACCAATTTCGGTTCTGAACCGAAATTGGTCTGTTTTCCCCATTAATTTCGTAATGCGGTTGATTATCGCGGTGATACGAAATACATCGAACCGTGTATATGTAAAGTTCCCGGTAAATTTATTTCGTAATTTTTACTGCACTGAGAGAGCTAAAAATCGTATTTTTCTGTTAATATTGCTTACATCGCCATCTATTATCAGAATAGTTTCCTCGGACCGCGACGAATCACCTTAACTACTTTGCTGACATAGCATTTATTCATGACAGATTGTAAAATATCCAACTTTCTCAAGGGCCAATTTTATTTCAGAATCCTGAAAAGTCACCATTGCCCCTATTTTTTGCCAGCTTTGACGAGGATGAATAATGACGAAATCGTAGAAAAGCGATGCGGCCAGTGGCGACTCCCCGGTAAAAATCGCAGACGGGCGTCGCAGCAGTCTCGCCTGAAAAGGATCTCGCATCTGAATTAAAGCTAAAAAATAATGGTCACATTTTTCAGCTGCCACTGCCGAGCTAATTGGATAACACCAGGCGGGAGTGCTTCATTGTTTTTATTTTCCATTAAATATTTTACAAATAGCGCTACCTATCGCTTGATAGCAGTAGTATACGGTAATACGAGCACCGCCATCTTATGGATTGTCGTTTAACTACGTTCCATTTTCATGGCGTGTCGCTGGCGCTCGCGTTGTTCGGATTTCCGGTAGTAGATGGCGGCATCAATTCGATTTTTTGTTATTATTCGAAGATGATGCAAATTGCACCAAAATGATCAAGTACGTTGTGGTTGATCCCACTACCTGAAAATCGAAAATATTTTTGTAATAAAAATCTTTACACATTTTGAAAACTAAATCTAGTGAAAGTACTTTAACCCTTAATTTGTGTTGCGAGTCCTTAGGACCCATGTTGAAACTCCATGTCTTCGCATATCAAACTACGCCGTTACGCCTATCGAAATATTTCAGATATTCAATGCAAAATTAGTTGCATTTTGGGATGTGAAAGTAATTGAGTCTCTTGTGAAGCAGGTGTTCTCATTGATGCATGCGTACTATATTATCTTGGGTCTTTGGCTACCTATTCAAAATAAAGCATCCATTAAATTCAGAACCGCTTTTAAAAAAGCCAACATCACCCTCTCACTACTATTTTTATTGACGATGTTCTACCTCACCATCTTCAGCAAGAGTAAGTACCTACCGTAAAATAGGGGTAAGTTTGCTTAAATAGAATAATAGAATGATAGCAACTTTTTAAATATAAGAACGGTTTGAAAGAAGATCTTGCAGCATGATTTTATAAGATATTTTATATTTTCAGTAAATATATGACACATGAGGTTGAACATATTTGAACACGTTTCAGGACTTTTTAAAGAAAGGAAATGTCATGTTACTAATTTTGTACGATATTTAGCTCCTAAAAGTACTAAAGTTATCTCACAAATATTTGTAAGATAATTCAAGATACATGTTGTATTTCACAACATTATTTCCTTTCTTGTCCAACATTATTTATTTATTTATTTATTTATTTGCAGCTGTTGTTATAAAAAACATATACAAAAAAACAAGAACACACAGGGTAAAAATTAAAACTGTAAATAGACAAAGACTATGAAATAAAGCTACAAATGCTGCAAATTAGGGGTATCCTCAGGATATCTCTTATCCTGGTTTTCAGGACACACCTATTAATTATTGGTACATATATGATTTTAAAATAAAATAACCAAATCAAATAAATCTTAAAATAAAAAATCCAAATAATCATAATCAAATAAATACACAAATCGAAATAATCAAAATCAAAACATTTAACTTCAAATGATATTAAAAGAAAATATCGTAATTACATAAATTTAAAAATCTACATATAATAAATCAAAAATAATCAAAATCAAAATATCATCAAATAATCACGTTACACATTAATAAATAAACGAAGACAATAGTAATAATCCAATCAGCAAATAGTTATTTTAAAATAAAATTAAATTATGACATCTAAATATCTTCCTTTAATAAAAAACTTTTAAAGTGGTCCTTAAATACTGCAATTGATTTCGATCGCAAAGCCATTTCCATACAACCGATTCCATACAACCGTAGAATAATACGAGAAGCTGCAACTGGAAATGTGTAGTTTTGTGCTTGAGTATTATAGCAAGTTGTTCACGTGCCCGTGTTGAATAGACATGCCGATTACGGAACCACGTCATAATCGAGTAAAGATATCGCGGCTATTTATTGCGTACTACCTTGAGTACAAGGGTCGGAAGATGGAGCTGCCTTCTTTTACTCATATTCAACATGGAAGCTTTCGCAAAGAATGGTGACACATGATGACGTGGAGGAATCCTAAAGCAAAATCTTGCGCAGGCATTTTGCAGTCTCTGAAGTCTCCGTTCAGTCTTCCTATATAGACAGGGGCCGTACACACAGTCGCCATAGTCCTTTATAGACAATATAAGGGCATTTACAAGTATAGTATTCTGATTCTGACGCTGAGGTACTCCCGAATTCTGTATAAGGCTTTTAGACCCTTTTAGACAACGCTTTTGCTGACATGTTCCTCAAACCGTAATTTTCCATCAAATAGAATACCCAGATTTTTAGCCGTAGTGACCAGTGGTATTGGCAAACTGTCCACCATTATAGGAAGAGAGCCATAGTTGCCAATTTTAGTCCTGCCCTGTTTCGACCCAATAATCATAAAACATGACTTTGAAGGGTTGATTTGTAAGCCATGCTTATTGGACCAAGCGGATAACCTACCAAGATCGGCATTGATTAGGCTGACTGCTGAAAATGGACAATTCGTGTCTATGGGATGCATTAATTGAGTGTCGTCGGCATATAGATGATACACTCAGAGAAATTTTTACTAGACAACGCTGCATTTTTACATTGCGAGCGAAAAATTGCGAAATTAACCATAGAATATTGTGGCAATGACAAATTACCCTTTGCGGGGTCAGCAACGCTTACTTTGTCGAATGCAAAAATTGCGGAATCAACAATATAAAATTGTGGCGCTAACAATTTTTTTCGACATTGTTATTACCTCAATGCTCTAAACTGCGGGGTTAACAATTTTACAGCTTGTGAGTTTAACAATGTAAACGTAACATTGATTTTATACGTTGCGGCGATAGCAATGTTCCGCTACTTTGATAAATTGACAACGTGCTAATCTGCGGAATTCACATAGTTAAAGATTGTGATTTTCACAATGTAAGCAGAATATTGATTTTATACATTGCGACGATGGCAACTTTACGGTACTTTGATAAATTAGCAATGTGCTAATCTGTGGAATTCACATAGGTGAGTATTGTGAGTTTCACAATGTAAGCGGAACATTGCTTTTTTAATGTTGTGGATAAATTAGCAATGTCCATGATTAACATAGTTGGTTTGTCAGTTCCACAATGTAAGCGAGACATTGATTTTATACGTTGCCGCGCTAGCAACTTTTACTAGCAACGCTAGCTAGTAACTACGTAAGTTGTGAATAAGGCAATGTTTTCATAATTCCTCAATGTTTTTAAATTGATATTAACACAACTTTGACGTAGATTTTTTCTCAATGGCAGATAGGTTTGAGAAAAACTCAAACTATAATTGTCAAAACCGCAACGTTTATTTTCTACAAAGTTGGGGGCTTTCCTATACGTTGTCAAAATCCCGCCGCGCGCGCAAGTCGCGACACGCTCGCCGCTCGGCTGTTTGTTTGCGACGCTATTCCAGTTGATTCCAGTCTGTAACAAGCGCGCGGGCGGAGCGCTCGCTCTGATCAAGTGCATTTTACGGCGTCGTATTTTCAAGAAAGAATTAAAAGCACAATTAGGAACTGTTCAAAAGTGCAATCAGTTATTAAGTGGCGACATCTCAGAAAAATGGAGAAAGAACAGCAGCTACTGCTGGATTTCTTAATATCGAACAACCTCGTACACCTGTCGCAACGTTCCAGGGTAAGTTTTTTGAAAAAAATATTTATCGAGTCTGTATTGGCGTCTCATCGCACGATAACATAAGAACACGCGGCCGTTCCGCCACCTTTGAGTTGTATGGCTGTGACTACATTGTACCGAAACTATTCTACTTTAGATACCTCGTTTCGGAATCAGCGTGGTGAATATAGTCGAATGATATTGAAAGATCAATAATCTAGAATAATACCTAAACTATAGAATTTTTTTCTAGACAATGCTGCATTTTTACATTGCGAGCGAAAAATTGCGAAATTAACCATAGAATATTGTAACGAAGACAAATTACCCTTTGCGGGGTCAGCAACGTTTTCTTTGTCGAATGCAAAAATTGCGGTATCAACAATATAAAATTTTGGCGCTAACAATTTTTTTTGACATTGTTATTACCTCAATGCTCTAAACTGCGGGGTTAACAGTTTAACAGCTTGTGAGTTTAACAATTTTACAGCATGCCTTCACATGGCGGTTTGTGTAGATTTCATAGTGCACCATTTTAAATAAATTAATTAAAATGTCCACAGTAATTTAAAAATAACACATTTTGCTTGTATCGAATATAATTGAATGCCTATTGGTAAAAAAAACTGAATTAATTGCAATTTAGTTTTAACTGCAGTATATTTCCTATCATAGCATAATATGATATTGAACCTGTAATAAGGCTGGATATTTTTTTTGTTACAGAAGGGTCCTGAACACATACTGTCTCTTCGCGTAATACTCAGATTGATGCTACAGAGAAGTTTTTGTCATCTGCTGTGGCTGGTTCATCATCTGCCAGGGCGGCGGTGAGTTAGAAAAATCATAAAAGAGTTTATAAGGGAAACCTCTTGGAAACCTGCAACATCTTGTCAATATCTTGTAACATCTTGTAACTTTAAAAAGTGACAATCCATTTGCATTTTTATTAATTCTGATTATTCTAATGTTGATTTTGTTTTATTTATTATTTGGATTAGATTTAGTTTTATCGTATTTTATTTTTATTTTAAAAAGATTTGAATTTTCTATTTTTAATTTAATTTTTTGTAGACTATTTTAATAATTAGTTTTATTTGATTGTGTCTAGAAATATATGCATTGTTAATAAATAGTAATCATAATGCACAAAGAAAATTGCTCAAGTCAGCCTTAGAACAGGCTCAGGCCTAGTTAGGCGACTTTCGGTCATAACCATGTCTCAGTCACAATAAGAATCAGTTTTCTGCTATTGCCTCATTTACATACAGTGTGACATGGTAAAATGTACTAGTTAAATTTTGTAATACCTACTCTAAATAAATAAATCTTGGAAACCTGCAAAATTATAAGGGACCACGATCAGTATTTCAAAACAAACAATGTTGAACACGGCTATAACACACGAAATAAACATGAGCTACAAGCACCCAAGCCAAATTTAACTCTATTTAAAAAAGGAATGTTATACAATGCAATAAAAATCTATAACCACCTACCTGCAAATATCAAAGAAATAAAAAGAAAAGAGTTTACCGCAGCGTTGAAAAAATGGCTTATCGATAAAAGCTTTTACACATTAAACGAATATTTCTCATAATATTATATTGTAGGCATGCATTTTCATTTTGTTTTTACAATAATTCAATTAGGAAGATTACAAATTTTCAATTATATACATTTCGTATTTATAGGCGGATTTTTGATTATTCCTTGATTTTGATTTTTTTTCATTATTTTTTATATTATTGGTGAATTATTTTTTATTAATTGTTTTCTACTGTTACATTTTAAATTATATACATTTCGTATTTATAGGCGGAATTTCGATTATTCCTTGATTTTGATTTTTTCTTTATTTTTTATATTATTGGTGAATTATTTTTTCTAATTGTCTTCTACTGTTAGTTCTACTTATCCGGTCTGTTTAGATTTTTTAGATGTTAAACCAGTGAAATAATTACATTTTTAATAAGATATTATAATTAGCAGATAAGTCAATTTAGCACATAAGTAAATTTGTCAATCTGTTTTAATAACAGGTAATTGTGAGATACATAGTTTTACGCATTATCACCATAAATGTACCACCACAATTTCGGACAATAAAAATATTTCTATTTCTATTTCTATACATGTATGAATAAAACTGTAATCTGTAAATTTATGGCTTCTTATGTTTGTTAATCTTGGTTTTAAGAGAAGACAGAGATTAACACGGAAATCATAGGTTTCTATACAAAATATTACAGAAACGTCTTTCAAGTTTTGGAAGACTATTTTGTATGGAAATTTTCTATTTCCGACCTAAACTCTGTCTCCACATAAAATTATTCGAGTAAAATTAAAATTAAACACTCCTTTTGTTATAACATGTATGTCAGTTGTAAATAAATAAATGTTTTATTTTGTGTAACTGTTGTTTATGTTTTAGGTTATTGGATACACAAACATGCACAAGTAATGCAACATAGGCTTCAGATCTTCTTCAGGTTTTATTTGCAATGCTGTTCCTGGTCAACCGCAGTGTAAATATTGCAGGAATAGCAATAATGGATTTCGTTTTCCCTGCAATTAATATTTACACAGCGGTTGTATAGTATACAGCAGTACAAATAAAATATGCTGAAGATCTGAAGCAATGCGTACGTTGCTTTATTAGCAACTTTCAAGTTGTTAGAAACACAACTTGAAAGTTGCTAATAAAGCAAAGTGCGCATTGCTAAACCCACAAGGTTGAACCACAACTCTGTTAGAAACACAACTTGAAAGTTGCTAATAAAGCAAAGTGCGCATTGCTAAACCCACAAGGTTGAACCACAACTCTGTTAGAAACACAACTTGAAAGTTGCTAATAAAGCCAAGTGCGCATTGCTAAACCCACAAGGTTGAACCACAACTCTGTTAGAAACACAACTTGAAAGTTGCTAATAAAGCAAAGTGCGCATTGCTAAACCCACAAGGTTGAAAGGCGGAATTGATTGCGAATCAACAGAGTAAAGTTGTGAAATTCGCAATGTGTTAACATTGCGAATTTCACAAAGTAAAATTGTGAAATATGAGCCATCAAAGTAAAGTTGTGAAAGCGCGCCTTTGTGAAATTAACAATGCTATGCTCTGTCATATAAGCAATGTTTTTCGACAATTTTGGCGTTGTGGCTCCCACTATTTTACCTTGATGGCTCATATTTAACAACTTTTTGTTGTCAAATTCACCATGTTTTTTTCTGAGTGTAGCGACAGTTTTCAAAATTTTGCAGCTATGTCAGAAGTATATAATGCAAAAAGGACCGGGCCCAGTATCGATCCCTGTGGTACGCCTGTTTTAACTTCACGAAGAAAGGAAATCGATTGACGGCCAGATATATCTTTCAAAATTACTTTTTGAAAACGCTCTGACAGATAACTACATATCAATTCGCATGCTGACCCAGAAAAGTCTAGATGTAAAAGTTTTGCCACCAGAAGAGAGTGGTGGTAATTATCGTCCTTTCTTGCAGATTTTATGTTTTGCGCCATTTCGGCAAGATCGCTAAAACTCTTTCTTGTGTATTTTATCATCTATATTTAATGCAATCCAACAGACCTAGAGTTCTGTAAAGATTTTTTAAAATACGACTAGGCGGTCATCATATACCTACTCATCAAATATATCAAATATATCATGATATACTCACCGTATATATTAAACTAGCATCCAACGGAAATAATCCAAACGCTGAGAATCTCGGACTTCGGTGAACGAGTTGCATCGAGAATTGTAACAGCTGTGAAATAATTTCGATCATTTAAATTGCGTGTAACTAAGAAATAAGTTACACCCTTTTATGCCTTAAAAGTCACCAAAATTATGACGATTTTTTTATTTGTTTAGAATAAAAACCACAATGAAGGTTTACAATTATGCATTAAATTAAGGTGTAGAAACGAACAGATATATAAACATTGTTTGCGAAGAAAAGAAAGTAAAGATTTGTTAGATTTTATCAACACCATACCATAGTCTAAATTGTCGCTTCATTTTCTGTTGTGCTCATGAATTTGAATGTATATGTATATGTAAATAAATAAAATAAATAAATAGTCTGTTCTGGAATGATACCTGTTCATTACATAGTACACCTTGACAATATAATTTGAATAATTGAAGAAAAAAAGGGACATAAATTAATATTAGTATATAAAATATTGACAATAAAAGGATAGGTACCTATATAGGTAATATTATATTATGTTCTTATATTTCTAACAAAGAGATTTAATAAATATACATTAAAAATAAATACAATAAATACTTATTGTACCTTTAGACAAGTTGTAGAAGAGATTATTTGCTATGTATACAGCCATATTTACCTCTATGGTAAAATCAATGGTTTCGGAGGTATTTCATTTTTTGAGCTCCTGCCTATTTTTCGTCGCTCGCTCGCAAACGTCGCTCGTGAATCGAGCACGCGATCTATGCGACGCTGACCATTTTCCGCAATAGATGGAACATATCATGAGACACGCACACGATCTAATACAGACGAAACTCAGAAACCGAGCAGATCAAGAGCATTCTTACCATACGTCAAGGGTGTGACATTGAATAAGTAAGATGCTAAACAGATTCGATATAAAAACGATCTTCAAAGCGACCCAAAATATAGCACGATTTTTGAGGCCTGTAAAGGATGTAATACCACTGCAAACCCCGGGTGTGTATAAAGTCGAATGCAGTTGCGGTCTAGCCTACGTTGGACAAACGAAACGGCCCATAGCCACGTGACTGACAGAACACATAAAAGCTGTTAAAAACGTTCAGCGAAAAAATCGGCGATCTGCGAACATATATTGGATAGCGGAAGTAACCACTAGATGCAGTTTCAAAATCCCATTGTGCTATCCAAGGAACAATTCTACTTTCCTCGCATGATCCGGGAAGCCATTGAAATAAGAAGAACCCCGAACTTCAATAGAGACGACGGTTACAAACTCTCTTCTACGTGGAACCCTCTTCTTAAAATGTGAGTGTTGTGTACAAAACGGAGTTTCAAAATTCGCGCGCTCCGAGCCCGGCCCCCCACCACCGTTATAACCTACGCAGTGGCAGCAGCGGCATGCAGCCTACCCGCAAAACAACGGATTGACAGCTCTTCAGTCTACCCTGGACAACGGCGGCTGCAACGTCACCGAAACGTCGGGTGCTACAAAATTCACGCGGTAAATTCGTTTTCTATCCTATTTATAATTTGAAGACATTTCGTGCGGTCTTAGATTCAGCTGCTTTATTTTCGGTGGTTAGTTTTAAGAAGTGACAGCTGTTCATTTGACTCTTACGTATTGCCCTGTCTTGGTCATACGTACTAATTTCCGATTTTAGTTCATGAAGAAACACAATCGAGCCTAATACCGCCGAAATGTTTTTTTGTTTCAATAAAAATATCTATTGTTTTACCTTTTTCTTAGTCACCGAATCCAAGTCTTTGTTGAGCAGTTTATGGACGTGCACTGCTGATTTTTTCCCCTGAAGCACGAGAGAAATATTTATTTATTTAATTTATTATCAGAAACATACAGCATTGCGCAGTGTTCTATTTATTTTGTCAAAAATATGTCAAAATACGACAAAAAATGTGTCTACGAAATAGTCTAGACATCATGGGCGCTACTACATACCTATCCTACTACTATTATAAACGCGAAAGTTTGTAAGAATGTATGTATGGATGTTTGTTACTCTTTCACGCAAAAACTACTGAATGTATGTTGATGAAACTTTACAATAATAGCTTACACATCAGAATAACACATAGGCTATAATTTATAAAGATATATAGTTTTCTATCATCATTATCACAATTTTTCATAACCACACGAGTGAAACCGCGGGGCGCAGCTAGTAATATATAAAATCAAATCAAACCATTTTTATAGCCTTAAAACTAATACATAGCTTTGTATTAGTTTTTGCTATTACTAATGCATAGTTTCATTAGTGTTATCAATGATTACATTTACAATTATGATATGATTAAATTCTTCATTCTATTACCAATCAAAAGAAGAATGCGTATTCGTAAGAAAGTATATAGTTATTATTTGTAGAATCAAATCGAGTCTCACCATTGAGTTTGAAAATATATAATTTAAACATTCATTGTTATAGTCGTATAAGTAAGATATGTAGATAAAATGAAGTCACGATGTTAGGGCTCTATTATTAGAAATTTAAAAAGTAAAGTAAATATTTTAAAAAGAATTAAAAACACGGCTGTCGTTACATATATTGAATTATTGTATTTAAAATTATCTTTATTACGGATTTTTAATGAAATATTTTTAATGTATGTATTTATACATCTAGCTACATGTAGGTATATTTCAGGAATGTAATTTTAGACTTTTCATTTGACACTAAACACGATATATTTATGTTAGTTTGTTCACATTTGGACATTTGGATAACCACTTACTTGATGTTTGGACAGTAAAGTCCCTATAACACTCGGGATGACATAACGATTCTAACAATACCTAACAATTTTAAATCGGTTCAAGCATTTAGATGTCATGGTGGAATAAAAAAAAACGGAAAACATACATAAATAAACCCTAAACACATTACACACCTTTTTTGTTGAGCAGTCGTGTAAAAACAATAATATTACACACCTTTTTTGTTGAGCAGTCGTGTAAAACATTAACAGACTGCAAAATATCTAAAATAAGTTCGTTCGATACTTAAATTTCAAGACGAAAAGTTATTGTAATACTACTAATGAGGCGGCCTTACTATTTAAAATAAATTCGCTATGTTATCGGCGCAACTTGAATGATGCTCTGTGCCTCTATAAAATAATGAACGGTATATTCGATTGCTCTGACCTGGTGGGAGCGATCAATATTAACGCCCCAATGAGGACCACACGCCAATTTGACCTGTTTCGATTGCCGCGCTTTAAAACTAATGCATCAAGGAATGGAGTACTCACACGCTGTTGTGAGCTTTATAATACCCATTTAAATGGTATTGATTTGTTTAATAATTCCATAATCACTTACAAATACTCCGTAAATCAAACCCTAACCGATACAATAAGCTGACTTGGTTTTTAGCTATTTTTATTGATTATTATTATTATTATTATTATTATATTTTATATACTCCATTACTAATATCATACCCGCTCACACTCCACACTTACACGCTCAACACACTCCCACAAACACATACACACACCCTGCATACTCGACTCTTATGTACTTCTAAAATTGAAAAAAAATTAATTGAAGGTACGTTAGTTTTATTAAGTAGTTAAAAAAAACGTAATTTATGTAATTTTATTGAAATCCGTAACCGGTTTTATTTGTTGTAAATCTGCATACATTAAAAAAAATATTACCTATTACTGTAATACTGTGTGATTTCTCAATAAAGAATTGAATTGAAAAAATATTATTATGAATATGTTATATGATTTCATTAAAATAATTATAATAATGCAAATAAAAATGATTTTAAAAAATGTCGTTAAAGTGAATGTAGCTTTTTTTTTTACTTTTGTCTATGTTTTTACTTTTGTCTATGTTTTTTACTTTTGTCTATGTTTTTTACTTTTGTCTATGTTTTTTACTTTTTATAATCTGATTACATTACAAATAAATGCAATATATTTATAACATTTGATTAATAATACAAATAGTCATTAATTTTTATGTTATCATCGTTAAATAGAAAAATCGTTTAACTGTCTATAATAGAAATAGATATAGTCAAGATGCATAGAAATACAAGCGATACTTCTTTGTTTGCATAATAAAAAAATATAAAAAAAATCATTTTTACAGATTCTACACAGGAGAAGCAAACAAGAAACGGTTGTAAACTTTGAAACAAAAGACTCACCTCGTTGTGGTTACTACCGCAGATGATGCTCAACATCAAAATATTGACGAAGTGCATGAAACAAGACTGAAAACAAAAACAGACGAACAACGCTCTTCTGTGGTCGACGTGTTGAGACAAACCTTCCAAAACGTAAAACAGATTAAAAACGATAGTAATGAAACTGATGGCAATGATTGTCAATATCTGAATGTTGAAGCAGTAGTTGATAAGTTCTGCCAGGTCACAGAGGGTATCGTGGAGGGAACAGAGGGATGTAATTTTCTTCGCAATGTCGAATTTATTGATGTGAAAATACGGCACGGCAGTTATTTCAATCGCATCGAAATACTCGTTCAATCGTTTGAATCTCTTAGTCAATACTAAGACATGCACCACAAACTGAACGACGAAAACGGACATTATATAATTTGAAAAATAGTAACAGAAGACCATTTCTATGCGCGGTCTCAAGTCTGTTACGAATTGCACGCAAACGTAAGCTCCTATGATTATGACAGTCACCAACGAATGAAGAGACACTAATAAAAATATCTTCGCTTGAACGTCAGAAAAGTCAGTGGATACACCCAAATCTTTAAAAACAGCTTCGACTCGAGACAAAACATGAAAAATAACAGCGAAGCTTCTTCTTCTCCTGATAGTCATTATAAAAGTTGTGTACACACTCAAAGTAGACGTAGCGAGTTGTAGATAGTCACCGAATTTCTGTATAGACGAGTTTCCGTTTAATACACTCACTATTGAGTCGTTAGTCTCGCGAATGCGAACAAGAAACACGCTAAACGCGACTATCAGAGTTAAGGTCCAAATAAGAAGCGGTTTAAAAAATTTGGCGCCGGATTTTCCATCCTTAAAGACGAATAAAAAAGGCGTCAATCCAGCAAACCTGGTCAGAAAATAAGCAGGAATAACTGCTTCATACATATTTTTAGCGCGAAAGAAACGCTTCTTTTTCATTGTTGTAAACGCCACCATTTTTGCCACTTTCTTCGCGTGCATTTTCGTCTGCATTATGCCAGAGAGACTCTTCAACGACTGTCAACTTTAGGGCAGTACTATACAATAAATGCAATTTATATAAGTGCTTTCGTCCAATTAATCTAGTGGTATTGGTACTGGATATATTTTTATACGTACAATTTCACAGTTTGATTGCATTTATCGATCGGCTATATCGCTGATTTTAATCGAAATGAGTGCTTGACATTGTTTACCGTTCTGCCGTGACTTAATAAATTTTTAATTGAATAATGGCCGGCCTTATTTGCAGAAACCATTATTAACATCATCATGGGCGCTACTACATACTTTGTGGAGTTATACAGAGTGAGTGAATCAGTAGGAGCAAATAAGCAACTTTTGATTTAAACAAAATAAAAAAACACCAACTTTAAATTTTTTTTAAAATTCTTTGTTTTAAAAAATAGTATAAAAGAGTTGGGCGCGTTGCGCTATATAGCCGTATGTAAAATAACGCGAATATTATTTATTCGCGATATTTTACCTGCGATGTTTATCCGCGATATTGCTAGATGGCGCAGCGCGCTCAACGCATGTCAAACTTTTATTTATCAGTTAAGTTCTCCATACTTACCAAAATAAAAAAAATGATACTTGTACTTCCCAAAAAAAATATTGGAAGTTGCTTATTTGCTCGTACTGATTCACCCACTTCAAGAATGTCACTAATTAAAAATCACTCTGTAGATTTGATTATACATATGATGAAAACGAATTTACCGCGTGAGGTATGTAGTAGCATCCGACTTTCAGCGTTCTTGCAGTGTTTATCAAAGTGATGTCAATCGTCATACGTTGTTCTGCTGGTAAGCGGCAAACTGCCGCTGTTACTCCGCAGATTATGGCGGTGCTGAAGCGGCGAATTCGGCGCGCGCGAATTTTAAAAATCCGCCGTTCACAGAAGAATCTTTCTTTTGCAAAAGAGAGCACTGCGCAGCGTGTATCAGGTAACGACCAGGACCTCATGCAAAGAATATTTCAGTAAGGCAAGGATAATGACCATGTATTCGGCGTTCATATACCAGTGTTTAATATATTATGCTAGACAGCACCTCACAGAAACTGCAAATAATGCGACATTGGAAATAAAAATGAATTTGACATTTAGGGAATTAAAAATAAATTAAAGAAATGGTTATCGAATCATGACAGACTAACCATACATCAAATGTTAGAAATAATAGTTTAATAAAACTTAGGTGCACAAATTTAAACATATTTTTAAACATGTATGTTGAATATATTTTAACATTAAACTAACTACCAAAAATTATTTGACTTTGTTGTTATATATTATTTTGACAATGAATTGTACTTTTTTTGACTAGATATTTTTATATTAAATCCTTTATTACTTAACATATATTAAATATTAATGACTTTTTCTTTCATTTCTCAATAACTTTATTTATATTATTTATACGAATTTTATATTATTGCTGATTACATAATAGAATTGCATTTTATTTATTATATTTCAAATTTCAAATTATTTATTGAGTTAAAATTATGGGTACATTCAATATACAAAAGTCTTAACCTAACTAGGCTGCCGCCTGTTCCAAGGTAGACAATTTATTTTAGTTATCCTAAGAAATCTATAATATTATATTTATATAAATAATCAAAATCATACTTAATGTAACAGAAATATCTTAATTACCTAATAAAAATTCGTAAGAAAATGTCATGAAAATTGTCAATATTATTTTATTTTAAAACATGATAAAAATTAATATATATTTATATATGTATTAAATAATATGTATTAATAATATACAAAATAAATTCACAAAAATTAAAATAAAATTACGTTTAGAAATCATCAATTTATAGTACTACATATACTATTATGTTTTTATTATAAAGATTATAGAGATTCAATTATTTAATAATGTTTTCAATATCTGCATATGTACAATTTAAGAGGTAGGCACTCAAACTATTTTTAAATTTATATGATATTTTAATGTCTTTAATGTTAGGTGGTAGGCAATTATAAAATTTGGGGGCAAGATAAGAGAAACTGGATTGGCCAAAAGCGGATCTCCTGAGTGGTATTGCAAACTTTGTTTGTGTCGATCTTCTTGTTACACGAGATTTCTGGCTTTTTTTCTGTTCTCCTAACTCACTCTGGAATTTAGTGAGAGTTACCAGCACAAACATTTTTCTCACACTCAACACTCTATACTCTCGGAAAAGGTCATCGGAAGAATATGTTTGGGGTTTTTTATTGATCACCCTCAGTATAGCCTTTTGCGCTTTGTAAAGGGTGGCCAGAAGCGTTTTTGCCGCGCAGCCCCAAGTTATAATGCCATATCGAAAAACCGACTCGCAGACAGCAAAGTAGACACTTCTTAGCGTATTGAAATCTAAGATGTTCCGCAAACTCCTAAAGTAATACACAAGTTTTCTCAGTCTTGCCGCAACCTTCGTTAAATGATCCTCCCAGCGCAGTCTGTTGTCTAACATCACGCCCAACCCTGTCGACATTCATACACTGGCAATCTTGCGTTCTGATGCACGAGTGAAGCTTAATAGTTGAAGTTGGTTGGTCAGTGTTTGTCTTGCTAAAGGTCATAAAATTCGTTTTACTTATATTTAAGGTCAATAAGTTTCTATCCAACCATCTCTTCGCGTTTCTCAGTACTAATTCAGTATCGGTCAACAGATCTGCCCAAGTCGAAGACTTGACCAATAAAACGGTGTCGTCGGCAAAACTGATGACCTTTCCTATTGCCGGGAGTTTGCAGAAATCATTCAGATACACCAAAAAGAGAATTGGACCCAACACGCTGCCCTGTGGGACACCATACGTTATATGCTGTGTAGAACTATATTCTTCGCGGAGTCTAGTCATCTGCAGTCTTTCTGATAGATACGATTTAAACCACTCTAGCGCATTTTCTCCGAGTCCGATCCGTTTCAGTTTAGTCATCAGCAAGGGGTGCGAGACAGTGTCGAAAGCCTTCGCAAGGTCGAGGAAGACTGCCGCACATTTCTCTCCTTTACCTAAAGATTCTTTGACATGTTCAGTTGAGTTCAATTAACGCATCTCCTGTACCGAGCCCCTTCCGAAAGCCAAACTGGTTATGTGCCAAAATATTGTATTTGTCTAAAAAACTGTTAAGACGCCGTTTGACCACATGTTCTAGAATTTTACTCACCGTACTCAAGAGTGATATGGGTCTATAATTCTCTGCGGCCAAAGAATCACCACCTTTAAAGATAGGTGTTATGATACTTGTTTTCAAACATTTAGGAAATACTCCCATTTTTAGGCTCAGGTTAATTATATGGACTAAGGGAGAAACTATGTATGATTTTATTTGTTTTAATACAAAAGAAGAAATACCATCCTGGCCTGACGATTTACTACATTTCAATTGGTTTATTATTTGAAGTATTTCTGATTCATTAGTTTGTTGCAGACATGGCATAATGATAAGAACATCCGCTTGTGGGCTATTTGCCAAGTTTACTAGTTGACTCTCGCTCATTTTTAGGTTCTGCAGGTGAGCATAAGCTAGATTACTACCAACGCTTGCAAAGAAATTATTTAAGTATTATCTTTTAATGTTTATTATCTTTTAATGTTTATCATTATTATTATTATTATCATATATATATTTTTTTTCTGAAGACAACATTTTAGGGCAATTTTGTGTTATTAGCTTTTTACTAAAACTTTTAGATTTGTAAGCAATCAAGCAAACTCGATTGTAATATTAGAGTCCTGTCCACCCTAGAACGGGCTAGTCCCAGTTGGGTGACAAAATCAAATAAGCAAAAAGTTAAGGTTTGGCCATTTTGCTCCTCTTATTTTTGTAATCAAATCAATGTTTTATAGATATTAATTCTTAAATAAATAAATAAATTCACTCACACCATACCCGCGGTAGCTCCCTTTTATGCATACCCTGAATACGACTCGTGGCAAAAGAACAGAAAACTACTTATACCTTAGCATTACCTTCTATAATCTACTCCCTACCACTATTAAACAGCTGGAGGACGTAAAATTCAAAACATACATCAAGGACATCAGTGGCTTAATTACAAAAAATTGGGCCAGGTGCAAAATTTAACAAAAGGTCCCTCGGCTAATTACTTTTATTATGGCATATTGCTGTATACCTAGCTATGTTACATATTTGTATTGTGGTTACATTATAAATCGGCGTATTCATTTGGGGGCATTGCCTCGAACATGATACGGAATCGAAAACGAACGTTCAGCTGATAACAAGTGACACTACTTCTTCTTCTTCTTTTTTGATTTGATGGCTCCACCCAAAGAGGGTGATTTCTGCCAAGTGTGCCGTTGAAATAGGAGGAAACTTATTTATGTTAGTGGACGTTACTGAAACAAGTAAAACACCACTCCGTCGGAAACACAAAATCGAATAATAATTTAAGGAATAAATCCAATCTCCACATATTTTCGCGGAGCCGTTCTCGCGCACTAACCTTACGAGGTGGAACTTGTTGGCGCGTGCTTTGCGGCGCTTAAATGAAATTCACTCGATGGCACCAGATTTCGATATTTTTACCGCCAACCCTCACTTGTTTAAATTGCAAGCTATTAATTATTTATTTTTACATGATAGCTAGTATTATACGTATCATTCTATTTGTATAGTTATGGTAATATCTTTATTAATTTTACTTTTCAATGCATTGGTTTTACTGTTATGTTGATTAGTAATAATTGAATAAACAAAAATAAATAAATAAAAAATAAATCGACAGCGACTTGCGATACAGTTTTATTCACCAAAATTTCTCCTTCTATAATAAGATTCCAGAGCAAATAAAAAGCCTTGGAGAGGACCAATTTAAAAAGATAATTATACATAATTTTATAAGAAACCCAATTTATGGTATAAGGGAGTTCGAAAATTCTGAGTTTATTTTCCATGTTGATGATTAATGAAATCCGTAAAGTTTTAAACATAATGGTATTACGATAGCTGAAATTCTAATTTCATATAATTTATTATACATCTATTCATTTAAAAAAAATACGAAGGCATATTGCTGGATTGACAATAAAATATATATTTTTGGATTATTCTACGTAGAATTTGCATTTCTATTTTAATATATTATTCTCCCTGACTCTTAAATCACATTAGTATATTTTGATTATTTGTATGTAGGTAATATTGAATATAATATTACAGCCATGACAAATATCACGATAGTTATGTTTTTAATAATTAAATTTTAAGAATTTAATTTTGTGACGCATCCAAGTGTAGGAATGCCTATCTACTGGAGTAGTTGATTGTATTGTATTATATTGTATTAAGATATGGTGAAATACATATATACGTTTACCACAAAAACTTTATGGAGGAACATTCAATAATTATTATTAAAGGGACATACTGTTGAGTTTAATAATTTACAGATGATTTTGTAGACGTTGGGGGAGCTGAGAGATAATAAAAAGTCTATACTAATAGGGAGCTGAATTTTGAGATTTAAGAGGTCCGAAATGAAGTTAGGATAGTTATTAACAATGGGACAATTAAAGAAGAGATGGTCCAGAGTGCAAAACGCATGACCGCATTCGCACTGAGGAGAAGGGAGGACATGTATTCGGTTGAGGTGAGCGGGAGTGCAGCAATGACCGATGCGCATCATGCAGAGGGTGGAGATTTCCTTTCGGGTGAAAGGTAGGTGGTGGAACCAGGGTTTGGTCCTTATTTCTGTTTGGATTTGAGAGTATCTCTTACCTTTGACCAATGAGAACTCTTGCCACCTCCGGGCCCATTTGTTAGTGAGCTTTTTATCTATAGCACGTGACAGTAATAGTTAGAAATAATATTAGTAGCCAATAAATTTCAGCAAAACTGGCTCTCATAGCATTGTATTTTATAAAAACTGATTCAGTAACCTCAAAAATAGTTGCAAGTTTTACAATTTCACTCGTTAAGTATAATTAAAGTAATAATTGTAATGCGTATGACTTTGAATGATCGCTTTAAAATTGTTTTTGTATAATTCTTTGTTGCATTTGTCACAATTGTGGTCTCGTCCATTTTGGGCCCTCGAACTACCGTGGGCCTCGGTGCGCCGCACCGGCTGCACCGGCTTAGTTACGCCACTGAAGGAGATGCTGATAGGCAACGCTTTCTATGATCTGCCCGAATTTGAGGACTATATAATATAATCAAATAGTGTGCCGATTTAAATGACTTGGAAATGTAGAGCCATATTGTCTGGTTATTGTATTTGGTCTTATATTATTTTTAGTTTTTAAAAAGCATGACGTGGCTTTAATTTGATTATTTTACTGACAAGGAATATTACAATTAATAACTTTTACTTAGTGTCTCTTCAGATTATTGACTACTTCAATTATTAGGTTTCTGTTTCGATATATTTATATTTATATTTTGACAATCTATTAGTCACATTCTTGACTATCTATACGTATGTTAAGTAAAGAGTAGTAACGAGACTTACTACCTAACACAATCATTTTGACACGTCCAAGAGCGGTTTTTAGCCGTCAATTGTATACAAAACGACATAGCATAATGGAATTTGAAACTGCACCTGTCAAATAGAAAAAAAATGACGTTTGACGGAAATAATTGGTAATAGTTTGAAACTAGGCATAGTTGTTCTTTGATGCGTACTGTTAAATATACTAAAAGTTCCCTACTCTATCTGTTGCGCTCGAGCCGCCGTCTTGAAAAAATGGCGCCCCGGTTCAGTTTTTCGCTTATATCTCGCTAACTTTAGCGATATCAGAAATATGCTTCATGTAACAAGTAGAGCTTATAAAATTCTCTACAAAACTGTTACATACATGTTTGTATATGGTAGTTTTATATAGAATTTTATAAGCTTTACTTTTTACATAAGGCATATTTCCGATATCCCTGAAGTTAGCGAGATATAAGCGAAAAACTGAATCAGTGTGCCATTTTTACCAAGATAGCGCCTCGAGCGCAACAGATAGAGTAAGGGACTTTTAGTGTGTTTTTAACAGTACTGTTGCGCAACTTCCGTGATTCGCGCCGATGCTAACTCACGGTCTCGATTTGCGCTCACCAATTTCTTTTATTTGCTGGATATTTTCGTTGCCCCGCAAGAAGACGACTCGAAGACTCCTTGAGTGCAAGATCTCTTTGCCCGTCCACTCTCAATTGAAACGCGAACTTTTATGATGCGAATACACTTTAATTGGAAATATTGGACGAGCACCCGGAACCCGCTGTCTGGGTCCGAGCTACTAAATTACACTAGCTTATTTTCTAATATGTCGCCCCCTGCATCGCGACCGCACAGTGACGTACCTTCCTATCCGCTACTTATACATACGATATTCGAACTTATTTACTTACATCTACAAGCCTTAAAAACTTCCGAATATTCCTATACAGCAGGCGCTTACTTAATTAATTTACATAATATTTTTCCTAACTTAAATAAGATACAAAACTTCCTTATTCGACGCTTACAACTATGCATAGCCTAATATTACGTCAACATTCTTACTACGATAGTCAATATTTATCGTAGCTTCACGCATCTACAAACGGGACACATTTGAAGAGGGTTCGTGACACTTGATACCGCTGATCCTTAATAACGAGGGGTTGACTTTCCCAGAATCCGGCTGAGTGCCTCTAGACGGAATGCATTTCAGCCAACTTCTCGACACAAGTACCTACACATCAAAGAACATCTATGCCAAGTTTCAAACTATTACCAATTATTTCTCCTAAAATTTCTTATTTGACTGGGCTACTATATAATTATATTTGATCGTATTACTCCAGCCCCTTATATGCAAAATAAATTTGTCCGTATTCATTAAAAAAAACATTTTTAGCGCTTTCACAATTCTTTCCCTATCCGTTGGTTGGCCAGGAATGTAAAATGCAACACTTATTTCTTTCTCTTAGTTATAACTGTTTATTTCATTTTATAACTTCCAATCACTTTGTTAATTCGCTGGGTACAGTTCAATGGCTTTGAATTTTCGTAAACATCTCAAAGCGGAATGTATGATAATGACTCTTTTTTTTGACAACAAAACACTAACCTTATGCTTTTTAAATAAAAAAATACACATGAGTGCCTACACTGCAAATGAAATGGTCACGCATAGCTAGGGCAACCTTAAATATCCCCGATGTTGACGTGATTGACACTCATTGATACAAAAAATCATCGATTACTTTAGGACCGTTTTCTAAAAGAAATGGATACTAATCGGTAACGGTTTCCGTTGACTATTTGGTCATTCATAAAGCGACAAATTCATTCTAAATTTTCGTAGTATGACGTAAATTATACTTAGCATGGGGTAGTTCAAATAATTTAAAAAATCTATTGTGTCACCCAAATATTGCCGGCAAGTAGCCAAGGTTCACTGACTTCATTTGAATATTAATTTCATAAATAAAATCGACGACTCTGCCCTTCTCGGCCCGCGGAAGAACCCGCAACCCTTCCCTGAACCCCCCCCCACCCCCCGCAAAACCTCCCCCTTCAAAACTTCGACCCTCCCAGCAAACCCACACCCACCACCCCTCCCCCTCGCATAGCCTGGCGACAGCTTCGTTGTGCCAGAATGGTTCCGGCATCCTGGTGTCAGCATGAAACCAGAATCCTGGAGGAAACCTGATGTCAGCCTGGTGCCAGTATCCTAACGACAGCTAGAAATCCCCCTACTAGCCTCCGACAACCCGACCTCCGAGAAAACGGCCCTTAGGCAACTGAAGCGATTGTTAATATTAACTACGCCCGCGGCATTGACAGCAAATGATAAAAAAATGCATTGACTGCTAATGATATAAAAATATTATTTGCTATCAATAATAGAGTCCATAAGTAAACCACTATTTCATTTTTTACCGTTATTTGGACCAACGTCTGGTCCCAATCTTTTACTTAGAACCGTTTTCTAAAAGCGACGGATATCTGTCGGTATCGGTTACCGTAAAACTGTCGGTTTGCTCAATATACAATACATTTTCAGTGTTATTAAATAGATTTCCTTAATCCGCAGACTATCCTCGGAATACTAAGTCCGCGTATTATCTCTTAATTCGGGTGTTAAAGCAATGGTATTAATAAACCAGGTTTAAACCTAGACTAGTTAGTCGGCGGATTAGAGTGAAAACATTTTTTCCATATAGTAACACTGTCATATTCGGTTCGTTATGTTGCCAACTTGGCTAGACTTAGGTCTCAGCTGTCATTCGAACTGCGACTAACCTCAATTCGCAATACCTCTGTTGCTTCGGCTGCTTGGTTTTTATAAGTAAAATGAAAGAATATTTATGCACTTACTAATTCTTTATTTATTATTAGGAGCAACCATAACCTTGTTGATCAAAAAATAGTTTTATCGATTGTCATAGTTTTGTCCAGCTTCTCCGCCGACCCTTGGGATGCAAAGATGGGTACAGTCGATAACCTAGGTCTGCTCATTAAGCTTGAATCTGAAAGTAAAACGCAATAACATATTACTAAGTAGGTATAAAAATATATAGAAAGAAACAAATTACAGAGACACTAACCTTATTACAACCAACTGATTGCCGCGGCGACTTGCAGCTCGGGCTTCACGTATCCACCTTTTCTGTCGCCTCGAACCTCAGGACGTACCATATTCAAAATTTTTAGAATACTCACCTTCCAGAAACGATAATTTTTGCGAAATTTCTAATCCGGCAATTTGACATATTATGGGTCGAAGCGCCTTTTGTAAAATTTCGGCATTCGGAGCCTAAAAACGCGGAAACGTTGACGGTACGAAAATAATTCACTTCATCCATTTTCTCACGGAATAACACGAATAACGAACGCAAAATCTGAACAAATCGCTGGTATGTCGCAAAACACGCAACTGTTCACCGCTATTCCTGCACTATTCCACCTCACACCACGGACTAAACTGACAGGAGATAGTCTAGTAGTAAATAGCGACGGAATAGTGCTATTCCAGGTTTATTAATGGCACTTTCGTTTATTCCGAGGATTACGCGCGGAATAGGAGTTAGTCTGGGTTTATAGCGTTTCAATATGTAACTCATACCGGTGGATCGAACCGATCGATTACAACTTACCGACAACAGTCGGTTTCCTTCATACAAAATGTGATGATAATGTAATCGGTCAAATTTGGGCGTTTACTGGGGGGGGGGGGGAGTGATAGGGGTCGGGTTATCGGAGGCTAGTGGGGAATTTCTAGCTGTCGTTAGGATAGCCAGCCCGGAAACTGACCAGAAGAAAAAGTATTGAGAACGCGCTAATAATTTGTCATGAAGACATTTTTAGGCATATCATTTTTAGGCCCCCCAAGACGATTAAAACCATTTCCAGATTGAAGTCTGTCTGTGTGTTTCTGTTTATATTTCTCCACGATAGCGCCCAAACGCTTAATCCGATTTGGCTAAAATTTGGTATACAGGCATCATTATACAGGCGCACAGTCATCAATCTCGAAGATGAATCTAGGACGTAGAGACTTAACATTTAGTACACAGTGCCTTGTGAGGACAAAATCACATTGTAAAATCACATTTGGTTGAAATATCTCACATATAAGCTACCCTAATAATATTTATCAATACAATACATTGTATGACGTCTGTTGACGCTTAGCCGAGATACGAGCCGCGCCGGACCACGTAGGCAATCGAATACAATTCCAAAACAGTCCTTGGCTACTTGCCCGGAAAGTCTTGGGGTGATACCACCGATTTTTTTTCTTGATATAAACCGCAAGAGTTATTGCAAGAAATGCTGCATCTGCGTTTGAAATCCTGATATTTATGAGCGACGAGACTTCTCAACGCAGTCTAGCAATCGACTGAGGCGTACTCGAATGATACACCATCAATTGGCATAGGAGGCATGCCTAACACGGCCCGGTGGCATAGTGGTTAGGTCGCCTGATCTTACATTTTAAGGTCCCGGGTTCGATTCCCGGCTGGGTCACCATTTTCCGTTGGGATCAAATTAACGGAATTGCATTTTCAATTCTGTCGATCGAATGCAATAACGAGACACACACTTACAGTCATCTTACACGCACACATACATATAACACGTCATAGTAGGGTTGGTTGTAAGAGATTGTCTTATGACAATAAACCCGCCTATTGTGACATTTCACAATAAAGAGTATAAACAAACAAACAAGCTTCAAATGCCTATCATTTGAAACCTCCAATAACTTAGTAAACATTGACAATCACAAATTATCCTTTTGGAGACCAGAGCCCCCTGGCAACTTTTTAAACGAGGCGATTAAAACGTGAGTTGCTTAGAGAGTGCTAAGCGACCTTGCCATCAACCAAATAGTTATAAATAGGTTTGAAAACGAATATACAGCGTGATTTTTTTAGCACCCGATGTTTCGACGATGTTGCAGAAGCCGTTGTCCAAGGTAGACTGAAGCACCGTCAATCCGTTGTTCCGCGGATAGGCGGCAAACCGCTGCCACTGCGCAGATTTGTAGTTGGATATTTTTTACCCGATTTAAAGTTTAAATAAATAAATATAATAATCGTCCCAAGATTGAATTGTCTCACAGATGTGAGTTGAAATAATATCCCCCCTACGTACTTTACAGGTGGATGACTTGTTGTGTGTCGTCGTTGGTTCGCAGGAATTCCTCCTGAGATGGCTATCTCCCTCTAATATTCGCTGTCGCCGATTGTCGGAGCAGGATGGCGCCACGAAAAAAACGGTACATTCTCGTATGCGACAGTCATCTCGTCAGTACCGTTTCTTCGATGATACAATTTCTATAATGGCTTCTTTGGCCGAGATGAGCCGATCTGTCTTCTCGGGATATGTCAATTCAACGTCAATTCAATTCTCCTTCTAGCGACCGAATTTGGACGCATGCGACCATGTCGGCAATTCTTACATGCCTGCCACATACTACTTACAGGAGATTTTCTTACCAACATGCCATTCTACCATATATACTTACCTCAACAATATAAGACAATAATTAAAAAAACCGACTCCGATTTTTTTGAATAGGTGCAGCAGCCATGCCATGGTGATACTTAGAACGCGCTATCATAATTGAATGCTTATACAAAATGTTGTGTCTGTGCTGTTGACCGTTGAGGAGTTCCCTCGTTGGAAGCCAACCCTGGGTGTTGTAGTCTTGTGGGAGTTAATGGGCCCTTGCTGAGTTGGCCACGAAGACTCATTCTGTTCAGGGTTGGTCACACTCACGGGTCAACACCTATCCGACGGCCTCCACGCATGAAGTGCGAGCCTGGATAGGACTCTGGCCTTATGGTTAGTTTCCCCTGGGAATCAACCTTCTGGCGCTCCTGGACGGTCTGCGCACCGTGCGGCGTAAGCCAATCGACTGTGCACTCTGACTAGCAGTCGGGGGAGTCTGGAAGCAGTACTGTTTCCTATAGAGCTGGGGTGGTTGCGGACCTTACGGCGACTGCTCTTGAAACGACCATCGGCTATCCGATCCTGGGTGAACAGCCGGGCAAAGGACGCTGTGGTCCGCGATAGATTCGGTAAACACCGTTTCAGCGCTTCGTAAGGGAGAGGACCGCGCAAGCGACCTCGAACTCGTAACCAATCGAGAGACCGGAGTAACTGGTCACAATTGGAATTAAGGGCGTGAGTGTAGGTCCGCCGGATAACACTCCTGGCTATCTCGCGGTTAAGGCGTTGGCCTCTTACGGGCTTGTGGCTTAGCTAGCCGGTGGACTGTTTTGTCCTAAAGTCTTCTGCGCTCACTCCAGGGAGATGGAACGACTAATCGTTAAAACTTCCCGAGGTGACGGGCTCGCCCGCTGTAGTCGATAACCCTAGTTGTTGTAGTCTTGTCTTGGTGAAACTAGAACGGGCTATCGTAATTGAATGCATATACAAAATTTAGTGTCTGTACTGTTGACCGTTGAGAAGTCCCCTCGTCGGGAGCCAACCCTGTGTGCAGCAACCATGCCTTGATGTGACTTAGAACGGGCTATCATAACTGAACAAGTACAACATATCTTCTTTGTACTGTTGACCGTTGAGGAGTCCCCTCGTCGGGAGCCAACTCTGCAGTGCAGCAGCCATGTCATGATGAAACTTAGAACGGGCTATCATAGCTGAATAAGTATACAACATATCGTTTTTCTGCTGTTGACCGTTGAGGAGTCCCCTCGTCGGGAGCCAACCCAGGGCGTATAATCAGGTCAAGCTTACCATTAAAAACATGCATTTCATCGGAATTGAACAAACATGTACAAACATTTCCCTCAATTGCTCATGGATCCCATCATCAGAACAGGATTTTGATAAAAATGGGACAAATCTGTAAGTATATAAGTATATACTTTCAAATAAAAAAAGAATTTTCCAAATCGGCTCATAAAATAACGGTTCATAAATGAGTTTTGAGGTAACAAACATTAAAAAAAATAATACAGTCAAAGTGATAACCTCCTCCTTTTTTTGAAATCGGTTAAAAAAGCTTTCCACAGCCATTTTCTGCGACCTTAATCGAACTTTCGACTGCGTATGGATCTAGTCTGCTGCTTAAGAAATTGGTTATTACGGAATACCAGGCACAGTAAATGATCTTCTAAAGGCTTATATAGAAAACCGATACGAAAGAGGCAAAGTAGTAGCCACGATTGGCAGGAATTCAATCGAGACCGAAGTTAAAGCAGACATGTTAATTGTAAACATTAGAATCTGAATTCTGTAACCTTTTTTTAAATATTTAAATAAATAAATGACTGAAGTCTAAATATATAATATACCAATCAGATTTAGTTCAATATGTTATTCGTTATTACTCTTTATTGTGAAATTTCACAATAAGCGGGTTTATTACCATGCGACAATTCCTTACAACCAACCTTGAGTGAATTGTATGTATGCAGTATGTCTAAATGTCACATTTGATATATTTTATACGTGTGTATTCTTTGTGGATGTAACATGAATGTATGTTTGTGTGGATGTAACATTTTATACATAAAATGTTACACCCACACATACATACATACATCCACACTTCAACCACAGCACTTGGTAAATGCTGTGGTTAAAGCGACAACATAAACACGACCATTATCAAATACAATACGAATCTGGTGAACTTGATGATTGGTTTAAGGCGAACAAAATATCACCTAACAAACTGGCATTATAAATTTTAACAAAAGAGCGTTGAAATTGCGAATTGGGCTACATTCCTGGAGCTATATATGGTTAAGAGTTCGTCTTGGCATCTGCGCATTGAGCATGCCTGCCTTTATTAAAACTTATGTGTACGCGAATAGTTGATTTAAGCGTTCTTTCCAATTTATGATGCAATCGATATTATTAAGTGGGAATGACCATTTTAATTTTTCCAAAAGTGTAACAAGTTCCTTCTGGCATGGATGGGTAGTATTACATATATTTGGCTGTATTCAGTTTTGTTTCTAGATTGTGATTCCTAACCAGGATACTATATACCTTCTGTCTAAAAATTTCTGGTAATGATTTCAAAAAAATAAAAAATTTGGTAGAACTGCCTTTATTTACTCTATGCCTAGAATGCGCTCGAACTGTCAGCCATTTTGATTAGAACAGCAATTAAATTGTACACCTTAGTAGTGCGCCACGATTTTCACAATGAACCAAAGTATTGAACAAAGAGTTTGCCTTAAATTTTGTGTTGCGAACGGATTTCCGTGTGCCAATTCCCTAAAAATGTTAGAAAAGGCTTATGGTGAATCAGTTCTATCCAAAACACGGATCTACGAGTGGTATAAAGCATTCAAGGAGGGCCGAGAGATCGTCGAAGACAACCCTCGTTCCGGGCGACCTTCGACCTCTTCAAAAGACGAAAATATTGAAAAAATCAAGGAAATTGTGCTCCGTAATCGCCATTCCAGCTTAAGAGAGATAGCACGTGACCTGAACCTGAAGTCTCATGAGTCCAATCGCTCGATTTTGGTAAATAAATTGGGCATGAGACGCATCGCCGCTCGGCTCGTTCCAAAGGAGTTGAATTTTCTACAACAACAGTACCGCAAACAAACTTCTTTAGACATGCTGGATCGCGTCGATTCTGATGCCACATTCATAGAAAGCATTATAACTGGCGATGAGACATGGGTCTATGAATTTGATATGCAAACAAGTCAACATGCATCAGAGTGGAGGACAAAAAACGAGCCAAAACCGAAAAAAACCCGACGAAGTCGTTCAAAAGTCAAACTGATGTTCATTGTTTTCTTTGATATTCGCTGTTTAGTCCATCACGAATTCGTTCCAGAAGGACTAACGGTCAATAAGGAAGATTATTTGGCCGTTTTGAAGCGTTTACCTGAGAAAATCCGTCAAAAACGGCTTGAATTGTGGATCAACAATTCGTGGATTTTCCACGACGATAATGCACCGTCCGAATTTAAGGCCAAAAACGCGACAAATACAATTAATCAACCACCGTATTCACCAGATTTGGCCCCGTCAGACTTCTTTCTGTTCCCAAAACTAAAATTGTCTCTTCGTGGTACCCGTTTTGAGTCCATAGAGTCCATTAAAGAAAATTCGTGGAAGGAATTGAAGGTTATACCGAAAAACGCCTACAAAAAGTGTTTTGAAGATTGAAAAAAACGCTGGCGAATGTGTGTTGCATCAAATGGGGACTACTTTGAAGGTTATAAAATAAACATTGACGATTAAACGAAAATTGTGTGTTTTATTTAATAATTCCCGGTACTTTTTAGACAGAGTAGTATATACAACTTATTTTGTAGTTTATTTAAGTGTAATTCCCAATGATTGATATTAATAAGTAACATTGACAATTTTAATTTACTAAAAGTGGAACGAGTTATTTCTGGTACGGGTGGGTAGTATTGCATATATTTGGTTATATTCAGCTTTGTTTGATTGTGATTCTTAACCAAGATACTATATATGAAACTTATTTTGTGATTGATTTTAGTGCTCTTTCTAATTTATATTGCAATCGATATTAATAATTAGATAATAATGACCATTATAATTTACTAAAATTGGAATGAATACCTTTTGGTATGGATGGACAGTATTGCATACATTTGGTTATATTTCGGATTTTTTCTATATTGTATTCAAGAGTTGAATTTAATTCAAACCTAATGTTATTTTATTTTATTTTGTTATGACATTTTTTTATATTTTGTTTTGAATTTTATGTAGGCTATTGGGGTAATTTTATTAGGTACGATGATGTTAAAAGAAATCCTAAAATAACAATGATGAAAATAGATCCTCTACCTTAGAACAGGCGCCCGCTTAGTTAGGTCTTGACATTGTAAAAAATGTAAATTGAAAATGAATAAATTAATTTGAATTTAAATTAGGTCGCGACCTTGAGATCTCGCTTCTAACATGACAGCATGTACGGTAATAGTCATGTTAAAACTACAGTATACTTTTATTCCCGTAAATATCGTAAGGAAAATGTTGATTCGTATAATCGAGTTTTAACAAAATTACGATTGAAACATCTTTGTTCTGTATAAAATCGTAAAAACAAAATGGTTATCTAAGAATCAATACAATATTTTTCTCAGTGCAGGAACCATTATCTGACCACTACTTGCCTATAGTAGTAGTAATGTCTGGACGAATAAAAGAATGTATTTACCATGTTATGAGAGGTTCCTATTACCACATAACAGGTCCGGCAACTGGCGGCCCTCGGTACAAATCCGGACCGCGAAGGTACTATATAGGAAACTGGACCGCCGAAAAGGTATCCCAACCGATGTTTGCCGTATTTTACGAGTTCATAAGAGAATGTGTTCCGATGCGGAAGCGGGCTGGCCAACTCATTATTTTATGATCACTGGTAAAACTGCTTTCTGTTAGTTCAGTGGTCGTTTATTTTCAAAAATATAAACAATAAAAAAACAACAATCGTCTAGCCGCGACGGAAAAACAGTCAATATATATAATTTTATTTTATTTATTTAGGTAAGGTAGCAGCATGATCTTCTAACTAGATACATAATTCCTTAAAAAAATATGATCTTATGCTAATTATAACTTACGCCGTGCAAATAATTTGGCAAATATTTTGTTAGGTATGTTATATATACTTAGTATATATATTAATATTTTAAACTATTATTAAATATTATGTTAATAGTAATATTTTATCGTCTATAATAATTATGTAGATGAAGTATAATTGCACATGTATAAATATTTAGATAGGTACATAAATAGCGATGGTAAATGGAGTTTATATTCATATATACATATTACAATTTATTAATTAGTTGTATGTAGTTGTCGCAGCTGCTTCATGGACGGATCGCACCGCGGATTTAAAACTAATTTTATTTGTGCTATAAATGTCAAGCACTGTGAATTTATTTATTTATTTATTTATTTATTTATTTATTTTATTTAACAATTCATTTACAAGTGCACAAGTATCACTAATAATCATATCAATAAAAAAAATATATATAATTAAAATTAAAATTATAATTAAACACGGCCGATATGACCATTAGCATTTAAGTACTGCTGCTGCCCAACTAAGTGCCAGGACTTGTTCCAGGGCAGCTAGCTCTCTAGATTTTATATCACATATATTCGGCAATGAATAAAAAAAATAAATAAAAAGGAAAAGAAATATATATACCTATATATTCCCGTCACCATTACAAATTATAACTAATAATCACTAACTAATGATCACAATAGGAAATAGAACACAAAAATAAATAATCGTGTTAAAAATAAAAATAAAATAAAATGTCAAATGATATCAAACAATAGTCACCAAAATTTATGAATAAGTAATAGTAATAAATAAAAATAAAAAAAGTCAAAGAAAATAATAATAATAATAAGAAATGTCAGGGATAATTGTCTCGGTATATTAATTTGTGGATATTTTGCCGGGCGTCATATTTTAGCCAGGAATCAATTTTGGCTTTAAAAGAAGAAGAAGACTTCGGCACATACATTTTTAAATCTTCATCTAGCATATTAAAGATCCTGGGGGCTATGTACACAAAATGCCTCTGCCCAAAAGTGGTCTGCATTCGAGGGACGTCAAAATGTATAGTTCGGGATTGCCGCGTGCAGATTGTTTGCTGGGTTCTTATCGCGGTCTCTAAATTAGTTTGAAAGTCACAGAGCGCCGTTTTCACGTATATTTGTGGTACATCTAGCACGTTATATTCTCTGTAGAGATCATCTGAAGAGTATCTCCAAGGCTTTCTCTTTATAATTTTAAGTATTAGCTTTTGAGCTCTAATCAAGGGCTCCATTTGAATTTTCGCTGCACCTCCCCACCCTATGATCCCATAGGTTAGGATAGATTGGCACAGGGCATGGTATACTATCTTAAGTGTCCTTTGGTCCAGAATGCCTCTAAGGTCTTTGAAAATATACGTCAGTTTCCTAACTTTTGCCGACAGCTCCATTATGTGGGTGCTCCATTGTAGCCGGTAATCAATTAATATACCAAGATATTTAATGTTGTCAACTTTATTGAGATTAATACATTTACAGTTTTCGGGGTTAAGACAATCTCTGTGGAGTTTCAGAATATGCTCTTGTTTTGGTTGAGCCACACTGGTGGCACTAAATGTTATATACATGGTTTTTTGCGCATTGAGTGATAGTAGTGCACCATCTAACCACAATACTACCTTCTGAAGTCCCATAGAAGCCTTTTCAAAGGTCTCTTTCCAAGTTTTTGCCTTGAAAAGTAGAGCGGTGTCATCGGCAAAAGTAACAACTTGTCCACCAATAGTTTGATTACAAAGCTCATTAATATATATTAAAAACAATATCGGACCAAGGACACTACCTTGCGGAACACCATATTTGAGAGGCGCGTCTCTCTTTCTTATTATATGTACGCGGTAATCTATTGAGCATTGAATTGCGTGTGTAATTGGAATATGGTCACGGGGGCTCGAATTATAGATCGGGTCTTACGTTGCGGCACCTTCAGAGCGATGCTTGAAACTATAGTACGGGCCAAAGGAACGTTCCGGTGAGGCATTAAATCATTAGGCCTGCCCCGCCCTTTTACTACCTGCTTGTAGGAATGCGTGTCGTAACCTTCGCAGACTATCTATCAGATTATTATATTATTGAGATTGAGCAGCGAAACTTTTGTCGGGTCACTTTTCAGTTCGTCAAAAAATTACAAAATGTTATTTATTTATTTATTAGTTTCAAATAGTATTCAAGGGCATTACAGATGAATCCAATTCGCCCTTGAATATTAAAGCTGGAGTGTAAGTCTAAAAATAAATGACTACATAACTAAATTAATGCTAACATTGAACAAGAAAAAAACATAAAAATATAAAACTAAATAAAAGACAGATTATGATAAACATGAGATAACAGGGAGATGCCTTTTTAGCTGCCAAAGGGATGTACAAAAGATATCTATTTCAGTGGGTAAGGAATTAAGAAGAGCTATAACCCTTCCCACTGGCCTGTCTACAAAAATATTTGTACGGTGGTACGGCACATTAAACAATAGATGCGATCTCCTCGCTGTGTAATTTACCGGTACGTACAATTCAAACTTACATAGTATCTTTGGCAAATAAATCGTTCCTTGAATAAGTTTATATGCAAATATAATTAGTGAAATATATCGACGAGTTTCAAGACTGTTGTATCCTACCATTCCTAGCACAAAATCTGACGGAAATAAGTATGGATAAATATTGTATTTTCTGTAATAAATATATCTTAAAAATTTTCTTTGAATACGCTCTACCATCTGAATGTATTTGTTTTCACTTGTACACCAGATGACCGAGTTATATTCAAGTATGCTACGGACTAAACAATTATATAGTAGAAACATTACATGAATATTATTAAACTGTTTGCATATGCGAATAACAAAACCGACCATTTTGCTAGCCTGATTGCAAATATTTGTAATGTGTGCACGGAAGTTCAACTGTGTATCAAATGTAATTCCCAGGTCCCTCTGTATAAAGCACCGAGTCTGCATGTTAATATCACCCTTCAACTTCCATAGCTCCAGGTTAGAAAATATGGTCTCCATTGCTCAACTGATAGGCAAGTAATGATGTTTAATCCGTGGAGCATTTTATAATATACATATGTGGGACTTATTATTACAAAATGCCCCGATAACATTTTACTTATGACTGTTTAGAAATTAATAATGACCTATGATATGCCATGCTGTGATAATCAGTTATCTATTAAGTACTCATTTAATAACTCTCATCACATAATTATTTAATTACTCTAATTCTAAAATAATACTTAAACCGAAAATATTAATAAATATAGCAATCGTTACTATAATAAATGCAGATGTATAATACTGCTTCATCGAGCAAGCGTAATTCATCGATAAGCAATATCGACGTTAGCCGCATCCTTGTTGATAGCTTGGTTTATTACACCATCGGAACGTTCCTTTGGCCCGTACTATAGGTAGGTATGGGCTATCCAGCGTCCCATTGACGATGTCATGTAGCGCAGTCATATCCGCAGCAGTTCGTCGGTCTTCAAGCGACAACATATTGGAGTGCTGCAGCCTATCACGTTAGGAGTCAAATGCGAAATGTTTGCGTTGGGCTATGCATTGGACGGACCGCCTTTGAATCCTGTCCAGTTGAGCTTTGTGCACGTTATATTGCGGAGACCAGATGGGAGACGCGAATTCGATAATGTTGCGGACATAGCTGTTGTACAGCGTCAGTGCGGCCCTGGTGCCTGAGAAGGGTTTAGTCATCCTTAAAACAAACCCTAGTATTCTAGGGTTTGTTTGTTATTCGATAGAATACTTAAATATTGGAAAGAATACTTATTTCAATATTGGAAAGAATACTTAAATCAGGTACCAAATAAGATGGGGAAATTCTGTTTAGTTCTCCTACCACAGAACATCCAAGAGAGACCAGTAAATCCCATTGATGTATATATCCTAATACAGCTTGAGTTTTCAGTTAACGACATCCTTGAAGTGGGTGAATTAGTACCAGTAAATAAGAAACTTTGATAAAAAAGTGTGAAAAACAAAAAACATTTAATTTTTAAGCTATTGCATAGCTTTTATCGCGGGCCTTAGGCCAGCGCGCGAAAATTTATGATTTTAAACTGATAATTACGTCTAAACGAGTACTGCTTACGATTCGAAAAAAATATATGTTAAACAAGAACATTTTCCTAATATTCTTAGCTTTGAATATTTTAGATTTTGTTTATATTACATAGTGTAATTAATTTGTGAAATTAGGTCTATCCGAACACAAAAACGACTACTACGCAAATACTATCTGGCGTATTATTATGAAACCTGCACCGATTTAAAGATAATTTAATTATCTATCTTTTTATCTACGATTTTTTTTGAATAATCTGTTTTTTTTGCTTTATCGAATAAAAAATTACTGCGCGGCGCTCTATCGGAAAAGGTTTAAATTTTTCCGAATCATTTGCTACCGCAGCCGCAAACGATTCGGAATAATTTCAACGTTTTCCGATAGAGCGCAGTTGTCTGATATCAGAAAAAATAAAATAAATAATAATTATAATTGCATAAGTTGTTGAAAATGCTATGCAATAGCTTTACCGCGGCAGTCATCGAGTGCCACACGTATTTTTTTTATTTTTTTAAATCGTATTGATGCGTTGAGCACGATGGGCTATTTAGCGGTAGGTAAAATAGCGTTAATATTGTTTATTAGCGTATTTTTCCTACCGCTAGATGGCGCAGCGCGCTCAACGCTTCTCAAACTTTTTTTCAATATATGAGATTTACAAATTTGACAAAGAGAATTTGACAAAGAAAAAAGGAAAAAAAAACTTTTTCTCAAAAAAAATATCAAAAGTTGCTTTGCTCGTACCGATTCAAGCCGTTCAAGGATGCCGGTAACTAAGAACTAACACTCACGGTAAGAAATATTCCTGCGCTCGTTGCTCCATACGCAAAGGCACTGCACGAACTACGGAGCCGAATGTTACCTTTGAAAGTTTGATTAATGTTTCCTGTACCTAACGGTTCGCTTTCGTGGAACCAGGGCGGATAGAGGCCGTCAGTGTTATTATCCTCGGTTGACCCATTTACTGACCCCGGACTGTCGAAATTCCTCGATACGCCGTTAACCTTGAAAGGACAAGTAGAAAGCTCTTGCGTGATCATAACTGCCTTTATACACAAAGTCAAGGCTTAGCCGATGCGGAAAGAAATTTATAAGGCGGTCGGGGTGACCAACCGTCGCGCGAGAATGAGACGAAAATTATTATTATATGGGCCTTTCCCCCAGAATACTGATAGCTACAATAGTACAATATTCAATGTAATAGAATCACTACTTATTGAGTTAATTTCAACATATATTTTCTATATATTACATCTCAATATCTTACTTTTTCCATATCTTACTCTGAGTTTTTTATCTGGTAAACTAAATGGTGAGACTCGATTTAATTCTACAATAATACCCTCTTTATTCTTACTATGTAGTTTACCTTTTATGTTTCGATTATTAATAGAAGAATTTGATCACTAACCCTTCAGGCCTCGGCCCCTCAGCCGATTGACAAGTTGATGTCCGAAAAAATTTTAGTAAAAATTAGTAAAAAAATTGAATTATGACACTGTCTCACCAAAACAATAATTACTGCCAAACCACTGTACCCATAATTAAAATAAAACATATTAACGTAATAAAACAAATTAAATTAAAATAAAATTGAAACCCGGCCGTCACGCTGAATCGTGTTGTGGCCGATATCAGCCAATAGGCGTTAATGAAGAATTTATTCATATCACGGCCAAATGTAAATGTAATACAACAGTCTATCTATAGTATAGACTCTATACAACTATGTATTAGTTTTTAGGACAATAAATTATTTGATTGATTTGATTGATTGATTGAGTACACTACAACAGGGAGATAATGGGCCCATTACAGCTGGGCCATTATGACCATGGGCGTTAGAGTCGGCTAACTCACAGGTCAGCACCCATCCGGTAGCCTCCACGTAGAAGTTCGAGCCCGGGTAGGACTTTGGCCAGCCTGGGGACCAGTTTCTCAGGGAAGCGTCCTTCGGGCGCTCCTGGATGGTCTGCACACCATGCGGCGTCATCCAATCGACCGTTCATTCCGACTGATTACCGGGGAAGTCTGGAAACGGCTTTTCCTATATAACGGGGGTGTATGTTTACCTTACGGCAAGCGCTCTTGAAACCACCAATCGGCTACCCGATCCCGGGTGAGAATAGCCGGGCAAAGGACGCCGTGGTCCACGATAGATTCGGATAATTTCGAATCACTGCTATATAAGGGAGAGGACCGCGCAAGCGAACTTGAACCCGTAACCAGTCGGAAGGCCGGAGAAATCTGGCCGAAACTGGTAGTAGGGGGCTAGCACAATCCCGGTGGCTCGCGGTAAAGCCTTGGCTTCTTACGGGCGAATGGCGTAACTAGACAGTGGACTGTTTCGTCTCAAAGTCTTCTACGCTCACCTCGCGGGAGACAGACCGATCAATATCGTTAAAACTTCCTGGGGTGACGGGTTCGCCCGTTGTAGTTGACACCTCCAAGTACACTACGTCTACGAGCAATGCGCGTCTTAAGGAGATTAGAAAAACAAAATGGATAAATCTGTATTATTCTATGTACATTAATTTCACCAAAGTTGCCTTGGTATGGAATCACTTTTAAATGTATGCATCAGTTACGTAATAATCGCCTAATCATTGCCTTACTTCAACTTAGGAGAAATGAGGTGAAAAAGATAATAAGTTATATTTTAACATAATAAGTTATATTTACATTATTATTGTCATATATTATGATACATTTAATATTATTTATTTGTCCTACAAACTTCTATATATAACATAAATTTTAATTCTATGATCATGATATTTCGATATTTTTTTACATAATTATGATTAATTTTGGTTTTAATCATCTGTTAGATTCATCTCTTTGTTAGATTTTTCTGTTTTATTTTCGTTTTTTATGACCGCACATAAAAACAAATCATTTGTTTGTTTGTTTGTTTATACTCTTTATTGTGAAAATGTCACAATGGGCGGGTTTATTGTTATATGACAATCTCTTACAACCAACCCTACTATGACGTGTTATATGTATGTGTGCGTGTAACATGTCTGTAAGTGTGTGTCTTGTTATTGCATTCGATCGACAGAATTGAAAATGCCGGGAATCGAACCCGGGACCTTACAATGTAAGATCAGGCGACCTAACCACTATGCAACCGGGCCGTGTTATCATGTATAACGTGAAATAATCACATGGAGTCTATCTTAGTAAGGGGCTCTCTAGACGATCAATCGCGTCGAGGGCTGTGAAGGGATCGTAAACCGCAGGAAATATACAAATATTTTTTTAAATATTTACCAAAAATGCTTTATTTTGTAGTTTATACCAGGAAGTCACATTAATTAGACGTAGTAGATTGATGAATGACGTGACTCCCTGGTATAAAACTACAAAATTAAGAATTTTTGGTTGATAAAAAAATGCATACTTCCTGCGGTTTACGATCCTCTCCCAGCCCGCGACGCGATGCTTGACAAGCATGCTTGATCGTCTAGAGAGCCCCTAATGGCTAAGGCCTAGTTAGGCAGGTTGAGCAATGAAAATAACTTAAGTGTAATATTATTTTCAATGAATAAATTACTATTGTTATTACTAATTATAAGAGAATTGTGAAATTGCTTGTCAATTCACAAAAATACAGAATAAAATTTAAACATTTTTTATCTAACTTTGGGGTAACCCATTTTTTTAAAAGTAATATGTTTTACCTTAAAAGCTAATATTGTTGTGGTAATTAAACATGTTCTTTAAAAATATATATTGAAATATAGGTACATAATTCAGTGCCAATTTACATTAAATAGCAATTTTTTGGGTGAATATTGGTTGTTTTCGAGCATGATTTGATGGTCGACTACTAACTTTAGTGTTTTTTGTAATATGCTACTATACTTTTTTTGAATAAATTTCATGAGCATTGTGAAATATTAAATATTTCCGTTGTATTATTTACTGTAAACAAGTATGGAGGAGGGGGGGGGGGCATATGCAGCGTTGTCTTTCTATTCCTCTATCGATTTCTCAGGCTGGTCGCGTGGTCTATTCTAGAATGCCTATGCCCAAAGCTGAGGATTGAGTGTACCTGAGTTTGCTTGAGAGATGCCGTAATAGCCCATGTGAGACATGCCGTATTAACGGAAGAGTAAACCAAAAATATTTTTGGGTCTCGATTCAGGGCCAAGCCATGGTCGCCCTGTTTGTACCGTTAGCACCTGCGAGTCGTTGCCCACGCGGGGGCCTCTGATTGGCGCCCCAGCAGCGGCCGCTGCATCTACAGTTAGTTATGCCCGACTCTCGGCCGGGTGACTCCGCGCGCGCGATCTACCTGGACACTGGTCGACAGATCCATCAAGTGTTGTACAGTGCTTGAAGAAACCGGGAATACTGACGAAAGTGTTGTTGTTGGACTAAATCTACTTGTAAAAGGTATACCTATTTGTATTGTTTCTTATCTTGTATATATGTTTCTACTGATCTTGTTTCTTAGTCCTATATGTACAACTGGAGTTGAATCTTGGACCTTTTTTAAAAGGTAACCTAAACAATAATTGTTTTCGAGATGTGGCTGAGGTAATGTTAGCCTATCAGGCTGGCAATACACGTCAGAATTTTCTATACGATAGTCAGATCAAGTAGTCTGATCAGACTATCGTATCGGATGTGTATTTAATGTTTAAACAATAGACTATCGTATAGAAAAAAACTGACGTGTATTGCCGGCCTTGGGCGCTGGTTGAATCACATCTGCGCTACGGTTTTCTTCTATGGGTAGGTACTGCAGCGCTCATCACAGATGATGTATCCAATCTACAGAAAATAGTAATACGAGCGACAGTGGGTATTGGTCCACAGCAATCACGAACAAACTAGGGATATTGACCGTATATGCCATTTTTGCTCAGGAAGCTGTTTGCGAACTCTGTTGTAATGACAGCTCGGCAATATGCCACGAAGAAGTACATCGGCATAACATCAGGAATAAAACCCGTTACCTACAACCAATCATACCACAAAGATTTTTTTAATTAATTGCCTAATAAATTGAAGGAGTTTAAAAACATTAATATTTTCAAGATATAGGTGTATCTAGATCTACTTAAAATCCACATACATATATGCGCCTAACGACATTTTAAAATACTTTAAAACAACACCGTATTTACCAATGTTATTTGATGAACTATTTTTATTGTCCATTGTTATATTAGGAGTATAGTCATTTTTGTTATTTGGAATAATTTTGGAGTAATCTATTGTATATCATTCTTTGTTAAATTGAGTAACTAATTTAACGTTACTTTAATATACTTTGTCATTCCTACATAATTATGAAGTTGTAATGGAAATAAGTATTCTGAATTGTACACCCTTGATCTGGTGTTTAGAAACATCTAAACTAGAGATGTTGCTGTATCAGCTACTACACGTTGATTATTGTTTGTTTGTTTCTACTCTTTATTGTGAAATTTCACTTGACAATCTCTTACAACCAACCCTACTATGAAATGATTATATGTATGTATTTCATCGACAGAGTTGAAAATGCAATTCCGTTAATTTGATCCCAACGGAAAATGGTGACCCAGCCGGGAATCGAACCCCGGATCTTACAATGTAAGATCAGGCGACCTAACCACTACGCCACCGGGCCGTGTGAGCTAACCTTGTCGGATGCAACCCGGAATAGGGTGGTTCGGTTGTTTCTGGAGCCATTGTTCAAGTTTAATGAGATAACATTTCTTCTTCGTCCCGAACCTCCTCTGATATTGCATTGCTGCTGATTTTGCAAGATAGCAAGATGTATCGTTCTGAATGTCGCATAAAATTAATAAAGTATTCAAGTTTGAGTATCTCTATTAGCGGTTGTAATACAGAAATGATCTTAATGTAATTGTAAATGATTACTTCTTAGTGGTCCTCTGTTTTTGACATACTCTTTTGTATTTATTTTATGGATCTAAAAATTACATATTCGGTCAAGATGAGTTTTTAGTTACCAGCGGCTTTAGAGGGGGCGAATCAATACGAGCAAATAAGCAACTTTTAATGAAATTTAAAAAAAAAAAATTGTCAAATTTGTAAATTTTATCTTTTTAAAAAGCTTTTTCTTAAGGTTTAATACTTTATTCATTTATTTTTGTACATTTAGCCCCATTGTTATCAATGTTATAAGTAACTTGGAAAAATTGAACACCGAAATGCAGCTAATGCTCAGTGCCCACCTAACTAGGACTAAACTGTCCCTTATCTAGGCTTTGAGACGCGTTACGCTACTAGGGTTAGGTCAAATATCGCTAATAAACAATATTAGCGATAATTTACCTACCGCCAGATCGCGCATCGGCGGTAGGTATGGATTGGGAAATGGTTATGTTTAAACGAGATGTACTTATCTATAGATGTGCACACCATGATTTAATGTAATTCCCTTCGCCACCTGTGAACAATCACTTTTCACCCTTGCATTTAAAAAACCAAACTTATTTTGCCTAACAAAAAACTCTCCCATGGAGCTGAATTAAGGCGAAAAACAAGGAATAAATCGCATTTATTAAATCGGCGAACGCCGTCTCATAAATCTACAATAACAGTTTAAAATATTTTAAAATTGCGATTGTATTCACTATTTAAAAAGATGATACGTGGTTGCTGGGATGATACAAGGTCGTTATCAGCCAATTGAATCAGAATCAAAAATCTTGACATGGCCATTTTTGTGAAATAAAACACTCAAATATTCTTACTTCACTTATACGAGTATAAGGATCGAAGAAATAACACTGCAGCAAGTCGATGAGATTAAGTACTTACAAAATAAAGATAAGCAGGATGCTATCAACAAACACTTCAAGCAAGCGATAAGGTGCTCAGAATGAGTATTATTATTATGGAATAAGAATCTGGATTGGAGAACCATCAGGCTGATTTATACAAAGACAATAGCTCCAGCCATTTTACATATATGTGTCTTAAAAGCAGCAGCTCAGATAAAGGTCAGCCGATCGAGACTTGCAAAAGTTACTTATTGACGATAAATGGTTGAAAATTCCATGTCCCAACTCAAACCAATAATGTCCAAGTCTAAAATGCCAGTGTGAAAAACAGCACAGTATCTTAGTACGGTAACTATCGTAAATAGCATAGTAACAATGCCATTAGCTACTTATTTTAATATCAGTGAAAACTGGTATTGCTTCTTCATTATGTAAGTAGTTGTCCTTAGAATTATGTAAATTGGAAAAATACCTATTGATTTTCGTAGGTACATATTGACGGAGAGAATTTCAAAATATAAAAAAAATGTAATGGTTGTTATCAATATGGTTGAATATTGTTTTTAGAAATCTTACTTGTTCTTTGTTAACTTTGTGGCTGCAAGGAATCCCTTGATTTGAAATTGGATGTAGGTATGTATGTATGTAGGTATATATATATATATATATATATATATATATATATATATATATATATATATATATATATATATATATATATATATATATATATATATATATATATATATATATATATATATATATATATATATATATATATATATATATATATATATATATATATATATATATATATATATATATATATATATATATATATATATATGTATATATAAATCCGGTGATTATTGGTGGTGGGGACTTTTGTCACATCCTCCTTTGTCATGAATTTTATATATAAATGACCACCTTGGACGATGACAATGAAAGGCTTTAGAATGCTGCAACTACATGAACTTAGGTTAGCGGAACGCTATTTTTTAGTAAATAAATAATATCTATTAATTACATCAATATATCAGACACTTATGAGAAATGAAAAACTGAAGAACCACCTTAAATAATAATTATTATATACCAGTCACTTTGTCGTCAGACAGGTATTTCCGGACCGGTCTAATACGACCGATACCTCCAAATTGTTTATGTTTCGGGTTTTTTCCACAATGCATATCTACAGGTAGGCCGACGACTTTCTGCGCTGGTTATCTAGAATGGCCGGAATCACCATTGAGACCAGTATAGTCGAATAAATCTTATTTGACGAAAGTATCGTTAAAATGCAATAAAATAAACAGCATTTCCGAAAAAGTTATAACCGTCTATTTTATTACAGAGGTCGATTCTATTAGCATGAAACACTTTAACAGACGCATTAAAGATACAAACTGACCGCTTTACGGGGTTCGATCATACCATGCCATCTTGTCTATGAATTATTAACCCATCCCACTTACTATTAAATATCCTACTTACTATATACATGGTGTGTCCCAAAAGTCATAAAATCTTTTTTTTTTCGCACCCCTACTGGTCGCAGCGTGTTCGAACCAGTTGAGCGAGGTGGGGGAGACCCTTATCTTCATAGCGCACCAACAGTCAGTTTGCTGCGCGAATCAGAAAAATCAGGTACCTAGCTGGTTTAACGCACCCTTGTTTTGGGACCACGTTACGATGCGCGATGTCGAATAACGTTAGGCGATCAAATTTTGCACGAAACTCGACAAAAAAAACTGCCGAAACTCACGAATTGCTCAAGCAAGCCTACAGAGAGTCTGCTCTATCGTATGTGCAAGTTTCGTTGTGGGTGAAGAAGCTCAAGGAGGGCCAGGAAGGAGTGATGATGACCTATGCTATGAATGGCCAACAACAAGCCAAACCAATGAAAATATAACTCGTGAGCTTGATTTGTTAAATTGTGACCCTCGAATGAGTGTTCGATTATTAGCTGACACTCTGAGAATTCCGAAATTGAGGAAACCCGATTGAGGAAAAGGGTCTTTCGTGTACGAAAAACATCGCCGCTACCTGGGTGCTGCATCATGACAATGCGCTAACCACACGTCTCTTCGCATCCCCGAGTTCCTGGCGAAGTACAATGTGGCAATGCTACCACAGTCACCCTACAGTCCCGAAATAGCTTCGGCCGAATTTTTCTTGTTCCCGAGGATCGAAACCACCCTCAAAAGATGCTGTTTTGACAGCATTGATGATATCCAAGCGGCTGCGACAACATCTATCAAGGAGGTTCCCGTCGAGGCCTTCGAGAGGGCGTACCGGGCATGGGAGAGTCGGTGGGAAAAATATGTAGATGCTCATAGAGAGTGCGTTGAAGAATATTAACAAGTTGTACTGGTATTGTCAATACATCTTTTGAAAAAATATATATTTTATTACTTTTGGGACACACATCGATTCCCTAGGTTCCCCACATCTGTTAAGATCCCCCTCCTAGTATATCGATGGTTCCCCACATGTCAGCAACTTAATGTGCAAGTCGAGATACTTCATATTTTTATCTTTCTCGGTCTTGTCGAGGTGGTCCCCATATGGTATAATAGTCAGAAAAAAAATGATTGATTTATTTATTTTATTTATTGAGATACTTATCGAGATATTTATTGAGAGCTTTACGACTCTGTGACCACACTCTTAATTGGTTCCGTTCCTATCTTTCTGGCAGAACTCAAGCAGTTCAGTATGAGGATAAACTTTTAGATTGGTACGATTTGACCGCTGGTGTTCCTCAAGGGAATGTTCTTTCTCCCTTGTTATTTTCTATATTTACGATCACCGTATCACAGTCCCTTAATTCTTATTATCATCGCTATGCGGACATCATATGCAACTTTATATCCATGCTAAACCTGCTGATATTAATATAGCCATTTCCAAAATGAACTCTGATCTCGCTAGAATTTCACAATGAACAACAAATCATGGACTACTATTGAACCCTAATAAGTCGCAAGCAATCATTATAGGTAGCACAAAACTTCTAAACTCTCTATCTAAGTACGATTTCTCACATCTAAATCTAAACAACACCATAATCCTGTTTTCAAATACTGTAAAGAACTTGGGTATAATTTTTGACAAAAATCTTTATTGGCATGATCAAGTAACGGTGGTCAGCAAGAAACTTTATGCCAGTTTTCATAGCCTTAGGAGGCTACAAAACTTCCTGCCCTTAAGCACTCGCCAAACTCTGGCACAATCCTTGCTACTCCCGTTACTTGACTACGCGGATATATGCTACCTCGATGCCCACGAAGTTCTCCTAGACAAATTAGAGCGGCTCCAGAATGTCTGTGTTCGATATGTGTACGGGCTCAAAAAATACGACCATATTTCAGAGTTCCGTACTAAACTAAATTGGCTCAAGATACGCGAACGTAGAGACCTGCATATTCTCTGCCTATTGCAGAAAATACTTAACAATCCACTTATTCCGTCGTACCTAAATTCCGGGTGTTATCTTCCCACGGGCTGCCATTACGGTCTCAGTCAACGAATACTCTATGTATACCTCAGCATCACACAGCTTTCTTCACCTATTCCTTTGTTGTATATGCAGCAAGATTATGGAATGACCTGCCTTCCAATTTACGTGATACCGTTAGTTCGAGTGCTTTTTGCTCCCGGCTGAAGCTATATCTGCTCTCAAAATAATATAAGCTGATCCTACATATATTTTTTTTAATATTATTATACATTTTATGTATTGTATGTATATATGTATGTGTATGTGTAGGTATGTATGTGTATGTATATATATATATATTCTTTGAAGCCAATGAAAAAATTTAAAAAATGTTCTGCTACGAACAAACGTAATCACTACCTGCTGGTTGGCTGGAGGATATTGCCGTTTATGGCAATAAGCCGGCCAATTGTACCCGTTTTTGGTCAATAAAGAATTTTTATTATTATTATTATTATTATTACTTATGATTAGATATACAGTTCATTAGTCATGTAACGTTTGCTTCTTATAATAATTATATAAATTATTTAATAATTGATACAGGGAGGTTTAACACATCTTACCTGACCTTTCCTGCCAATAGCACATCTAACTAGGCGATAATTTGGCTCGTCTCTAGATGTGCATTTTTTTATGCAATTTTAAGAAATGAAATGTTTTATTGACAATAAATTATTTGGACCCACCACCTGTATATACACATAAATATACCAATTTTATAAAATATATAGCTATGTAATAAATAAATACATTTATAATTTAAATTTTATTAAGAATAATAGATAAGTGATACTAAATAAATTGTCGTGCGTTGCGAAGAAGTTTATCAGATTATACATGTAGCCATCGATTAAGGTTTGCTTTGAATATTTTTATGGTAAAATCATTTTTCATTTCTTCACTTAGGGAATTATATAATTTTGGGGCTATATAGAATATATGTCTCTGGGCAAATGTAGATATAGATAAATATCATTAATGCCCTTTTTTCTTGTGACAGTAGAAATAGTCATATTTAAAAACACATAGATATTGATTATTTAGTTTCTTACCTGCCTCTTTTTTATTTTTCCTCTTTATCTAACGTTAAAATAATTGTTAGCGGGGGGTGGATGTTGACCTAACGACCCTGCGTGATCAGTGGGGCAAAGCTTGCCTCGGTCCCCGATGATTCGACCTGAATCGCCGCTTACATTAGGTAGAGGACCGCGCAAACGACCTCGAACGCGTCACAAGTCAGGAGAAATCCGGCCATAACTGGTAGTCAGGTGCGAGATGTCGCTGGGTGCTTCCCAATGTCTCGCGTAAAGCGTTGAACTATGACGGGCTTGCTGGCGGAGCTTGACAGTAGTCTGTTGTATATGTCTCATAGTATCTACGCTCATCCCACTGCTAAAAGACAGAGCTGGCCCATGATGGGAGCTAACGGGCCCATGATGAGGTGGCCACGATGACCCATGTGTTCAGGATCGGTCACACTCACGGGTCAACACCCATCCGACGGCCTCCACGCACGGGGTGCGAACCTGGGTAGGACACTGGGTCAACCAGTCTCCCCTGGGAATCAAACCTCTGGCGCTCCTGGACGGTCTGCGCACCGAGCGGCGCAAGCCAATCGATTGTGCTCTCCGACTAACAGTCGGGGGAGTCTGGGAACTGTATTGTTTCCTATAGAGCGGGGGTGGTTGCCTACCTTACGGCGACTGCTCTTGAATTGACCATTGGCCATCCGATCCCGGTTCAGAGCCAGGCAAAGGACGCCTTGGTCCGAGATAGATTCGGAGTACTCCGTTTCACCGCTTCGTAAGGGAGAGGACCGCGCAAGCGACCTCGAACTCGGAACCAATCGAGAGACCGGAGAAATCTGGTCACAATTGGTAGTTAGGGCGCGAGTGCCGCCCGCCAGGTGACATACCTGGCTACTCGCGGTAAGGCGTTGGTCTCTAACGGGTTGTGGCGTAGCTAGACGTCGGATTTGTTATGTCCAAAGTCTTCTACGCTCACTGCACGGTCGATAGAACGATGAATCGTTAAAACGTCCTGCGGTGACGGGTTCGCCCGTTGTGGTTGACATCTCAATATGTAGGGACGAAAGGGCAATGCCCCTACAAAATATACTCTTGAATTATACAACGAAAGAAAGGTTTTAATAAATTAGCCTTTATAAATTAAGGGCTCGCCCGTTGTGGTGACGGGCTCGCCCGTTGTGGTTGACATCTCAATATGCTGAAAGACAGATCTATCGTTATAACAGCCTGGGATGACGGGTTCGTTTGCTGTAGTTGACACCGCCCCACTGTCCACAAACTTTTTCTTTTGAATTTTAAACGCACTTCGCCGCAATTTACACTAAAATAACAAAACGCACAAGGAACGAACGTGGCGAAGCATGTGGCGCGCGGGCCTTTCGAGGTAATCAAATATCAATCATAGACAAGCATAGATAAGACCGGAAATGTTAGGGATTAAACCCGTCCTTAAATTTTAAGAAACGCAATACCACAAGTCAACACGACTGCCGTTGCAAAAAAATAGTATTTAGGTATAATTACTTTTATTATGATTTTTAAGTGAAATATTTCTGTTTTATATATTTATCCATATAGATAAATATATATTTTCGGAATGTACTCTATCAGACCTGTCGTTTGACACGAAATACTATATATTTATGTTTATTTATTGACATTTGGATATTTAGACAAATAATTACTTCATATTAGTACATTGATATTGAACATTCAGACAACTAATTACTTGATATTGACAGTTAAGATACCCTATGAGACTCGGGATGATACCTATAACAATTCTAACAATACCATATACTTCTAAATCTGTTCGAGCATTTAGAAGTTATGATTGAATAAAGAAACGGAAAACATTCATAGATGAACCCTGAACACATTACACTCCTTTTTTGTTGGGCAGTCGTGTAATAACGAAACGCACAGGGAACGAACATGGCCAAGCAGGTGGGGCGCGGGCCCTGCGAAGAAATCAAATATCAAAGACAAGCATAGACAAGAAACTTTAGGAATTAAATCCGTTTAAAAATTTTAAGAAACGCAGTACCACACGAATAGGAACGGTTCCTTATATTTAAAAAAAAAATAAGATTAGGCTTGTGAGAAACGGAATACTGGCCTGTATGGGCCAGTAATGGTTGTTTCTGTTATGGTGCTTCTAAACGGGCCACATTGTCGCTGCAATATGTGGCTGCAAAACATTGTCCGGCGACATTGCTAGCAATAAAAGCCATACTATGCAATATACGAAAATATTTTTAATATATCCCGGCCATATATGGCCGGCCAGGCATGATCCGGGAAGCCATTGAAATAAGAAGAACTCCGAACTTCAATAGAGATGACGGCTACAAACTCTCTTCTACGTGGAACCCTCTTCTTAAAATGTTCCCGCCGCCAAACGCCGAACGCAAAGACGTAAAACAGGATACAGTGAGTGTTGTGTGCAAGACGGATTTTAAAAATTCCCGCGCTCCGAGCCCGGCCCCCCACCACCGTTATAACCTACGCAGTGGCGACAGCGGTTTGCGGCCTACCCGCAAAACAACGGACTGACAGCTCTTCAGTCTACCCTAGACAACGGCGGCTGCAACGTCACCGAAACGTCGGGTCCTACAAATTTCACGCGGTAAATTCGTTTTCTATCCTATTTATAATGTCAAACAACCGCGATAGTCTTCGATCGCTTCGCAATCGGAAATACTGCAATATTGCCCGGTTTTATTGCTGTTTCGTTTTGCGCCATAAGTGCGTCCCTTTCTAATGCACGGCACGACGCACGCCATCTTCATTTTGTATTAATATCATCTAATGATTATTTTTTTGATCTACAAAATATTATTATCTATTCTGATATGTTAACTACAATTGCGTGAAATAATTTATATCATGTACCTATTAGTGTATTTAAATGTGTATATACATCATTAATAGATAATTGTATTGTGAATTTATTATTAACTAGCTGACCCGGCGAACTTCGTACCGCCTAACGGTCAATGAATGTCGTGTTACAGATTAGCTGAACTTAATTTATGATTTTATGGAAGTAATACAATGAATACAAAATAAATATTAAATTAACTACTTTATTAAGATAATAACACAAAAAGAAATATAAAAGTACAAAAAATAAGTATATCAATCGCGTGTCAGCAAGACATGATTGAATTAAACTATTTATATATTGTGCAGCATGGGATGCACTCGGTTTAATTCTCTTCATTGAAGCACCTTGTGATATACGATTTTTTTTGTTTTTTTATCAGGTGCAAGAACAAATAAAGCGGATGATTTGCCGACACGTGAATATGTCACGTACAATTGACCGTGAGAAAAACACGGATTTACATTTTGTATGGGAAAATGTTTTTTCTTTTATTTTTATTTTTCGACAATTTTCCCATTTTTGTTTTTAATAGTTATTCTGCTATTCGGGACGGAGACAAACACAACAATTAAAAAACCATGAAAACCGGTCCAGTCGTTCTCGAATTATAAGTGTTCGAACAAACCCGACTTTGTTTTATATATATAGATAGTGAATTCATGGAGAAGATCTTTCAGTTGGTATTCATATAATCGAAAACATTCAGGCTAAGATATCTAAAGTATCACGCTTATTGAAGTCAGGTCGAATCCACATTTTCGTCTTTTTTTGTTGTTTTAAATTTTCATTTAAAACAATATAAAGCCGCTGCGACACGTATGATTTCGTCGGTCATTGTTGCCCGATTGTGTAGCCCGTTTACGAGTCAAAATGATGGGACATACCTTTGCAGATATAAAGCCGAGAATCGCCGGGCTATATAGTTTCCAGCCACATGCTGCAATAAAATGTTGCAGTGATGGTCGGGCTATAGGGTCTGATATTGCAGCCACATATTACAGCGAAAATGTGGCCCGTTTAGGAGCCCCATTAGCCAAATGCCTCATCTTATTATAGTAGGGCCAAAATCAACGTGCATCTGGAGTCATAAATCATTAGGCCGGACCTCTCGCTCACACTCGCTGTCTTTCGCTCGCACTATGGGGATGCGTGTTTTAAAAATAATAATAGCAGTATCGATGGATTATCGATGTATCGATGGAATATCGATGGACTATGATGGATCGATGGTTGGATCGATATAGATGCCAAGAGATATCGATGGATATTATAGATTATGATGAAAATTTTCGTAATAATTTGTAATGATTGCTTTAGTTAGTTTTAAACTCATTTATTAAGAAAAATTTTCGTAAATACAAACTAACGTATACATGAATAATGAAGTGAAATAACAGTTTAAAGAATATTAAAAATATAATTTAAGTTTTTAAGAGAATAAATTATTTGATTTGATTTGAGTAAATTATCGATAAGCAACGTCGACTTGTTGGACATCCTTACGCGCACCATCCGGCCTAATGATTTATGACTCCAGGTGCACGTTGATTTTGGCCGTACTATAGTTCTTCGTACATTTCTCATTTATTTTAAAAGGACGGGCACGTTGTGAAATCTTACCGTAATTCTTTATTCGCAATAAATGCGCATGACTAATATTCCAAGCTAAACAGTTAGGCAATTAGTGTCGTCGACCACGAACATTGCATACAATTAACCAAAGTGCATTTTTATTACCTAGCAAATTTGACTTTCGAAGCGACGATGTATTAAAGTACGGGCTAAAGGAACGTTCCGATGGGGTAATAAACCGAGCTGTCAATAAGGATGCGGCTAACGTCGACGTTACTTATCGATGAATTACGCATGATGAAGCAGTATTATACACCTCAAAAATCAAAATCAAAATCAAAATGTTCTTTATTCATATAGACACAATTAAATATTATTTTTAATTTATGTTCTTATGATGCGTCCAAGCCTTACTCCCAAGCCGTTTTGTCATTTACATAATCAGATATTGTATAGTATGCTTTTTTATACAATTTTGCTTTGATGGTAGCTTTAAACTTATTTACAGATAGTTCTCTAATAGCATGAGGAAGTTTGTTATAGAAGCGTATACATTGTCCCAAAAAAGAATTGCTTATTTTGTGGAGACGAGTAGCACGTACAACAAGGTTATGCTTATGTCTAGTATTAAAATTATGAGTGTCGCTTTTTATTTTAAACTTGTCAATATTCTTGTGGACATACAACAGATTTTCGTATATATATTGTGATGCAACAGTAAGAATATTTATCTCTTTGAATTTTTCTCAAAGTGAAACTCGAGGACCAAGTTTATATATAGCTCTTACAGCACGTTTCTGTAGTATAAAGATGTTATTGATGTCCGCACAGCTTCCCCAGAGAAGAATCCCATAGGAGATAATGCTATGAAAGTAACTAAAGTATACTATTATTGCTGTATCTACATCAGTCAGCCGCCTTATTGTTTTAACTGCGTATGCCGCAGAGCTAAGTTTTCCTGACATTTTCTCAATTTGTGGGCCCCATTGTAATTTGGAGTCAATTGTTATCCCTAGAAACACAGTTGAAGCAACAGGCTCCAGTCTAGTTCCATTTATTTCTACATTGGTTTGTACCTGCTTAACATTAACATCTGCATTTATTATAGTACCGATTGCTATATTTATTAATATGTTCGGTTTAAGTATTATTTTAGAATTAGAGTAATTAAATAATGACCTAATTATGTGATGTGAGTTATTAAAGGAGTACTTAATAGATAATTGATTATCATAGCATGGCATATAATAGGTAATTATTAACTTCTAAACAGTCATTAGTAAAATGTTATCGTGAAATTTTGTAATAATGAGTCCCACATATGTATATTATAAAATGCTACGCGGATAAAACATCATTACTTGCCTATCAGTTGAGCAATGGAGACCATATTTTCTAACCTGGAGCTATTGAAGTTGAAGGGTTGATATTAACATGCAGACTCGGTGCTTTATACATAACATTTTGTCATTTTTTGACGAACTGAAAAGTGACCCGACAAAAGTTTAGATGACAATTTCAATCCTACTACTATATAAACGCGAAAGTTTGTAAGAATGTATGTATGGATGTTTGTTACTCTTTCGCGCAAAAACTACTGAATGGATTTTGACGAAACTTTACAATAATATAGCTTACACATCAGAATAACATATAGGCTATAATTTATAAAGATATATAGTTTTCTATCATCATTATCACAATTTTCCATCACAACTCGGGTAAACCCGCGGGGCGCAGATAGTAATATAATAATTTGATAGATAATCTGCGAAATTTATGACACGCATCCCTACAAGCAGGTATTAAAAGGGGCGAGCCGGTCTAATGCTTTATTGCCTCACCGGAACGTTCCTTTGGCCCGCACGATGGGGAGCCAGCGACAAAAAAGTGAAAAAGTTTTGTAAAAGCTGGTACTTTCAGATCAGACAATATTTTGACCATAGGATGCCGGAATAGAGTCAGCAGGCCAGTTTCTGGGACACCTGGCGCTGGCGTACCTAATAGGAAAGGTGTAATTTTAAATAGTACCTCCAAAGTATTATGGAAAAGCTGAAAATTCATCAGTAGACAGTGGATGCAATAAAGAACCCGAAAGAAACGATCAGTCTGCTTAACAGTAGAACGCGTAAGCATTACTCCATCATCATCATCATCATCATCATCATTATCAGGCGGTAGACGTCTACTGATGGACATAGGCCTCCCCCATAGAACGCCATGACGAGCGGTCTTGTGCCGCCTCCATCCACCTACTTCCTGCGACCTTCGCTATGTCATCGGTCTATCTTGTGGGGGGCCGTCCCACACAGCGTCTGCCGGTTCGTGGTCGCTATTCGAAAACCTTTTCTCCCCTACGGTTGTCGGTTCTGCGAGCTATATGGCCTGCCCATTGCCATTTCAAGTTGGCAATTTTACAAGGTATATCAATGACAATGACCTTGGTTCTTCTGCGGAATTCCTCATTTCGGATCCTATCACGCAGTGAAACTCCAAGCATTGCTCTCTCCATGGCTCGTTGCGCAACTTTGAGCATGAGGCCAATAGTTAGCGACCACGTCTCAGTACCACATCACTGGCATATGTACATGTCACAAAAATGCACTCCATATGTACATGTCACTAAAATTAAGTCCCTGCAAATACGGCGGTATGTATTTGTCAATAACTATTACGCATCGATCTAATGTGGAGCGCAATTTAATGGACTTAATTTTTGTGACAGTAGTGCTGACGCCACGCATACTAATGTTAAGCAGTCTGACCATTTGTTTCGAGCTATGTATTGCATACAGCTTTTTCAAACACTTTGGGGGTACTAATTAAAATTACAACTTTCCTATCACGCCAGCGCCAGGGGTCCCGGAGTCTGGCATGCTGACTCTACCCCAGCATTCTAGGGCCAAAATACTGTCTGATCTGAAAGTATCAGCTTTTACAAAACTCTTGCACTTTTTTTGTCTCTGCCTCTTGCACTAGTATATGTAAATTTCGTAAATTGTGACAATCTTTCGATCTACTAACTGACTAAGTGCTGATGTATTATGAACGCGTATTTTTTTTTCGAGATAAAGACGCATATATAATTATTGAACCACCCCCCCCCTCCTTGAGACGATTTAGACAATTTCCAGACTGGAGTCTGTCTGTGTGTGTGTCCGTTTATGTGTGTGTGTCTACTATAGCGTCCAAACGCTACAACCGATTGTGCTGAAATTTGGCATGCAGGCCAAACGCCGCACCGGCTTAGTTACGCCACTATTGGGCCCGATTGCGTTTCTCCGTGAAATAAAATAGGAACTTAGTTCAACCGAACGAAAGCAATACGTTAGAACGGAATATGAAATGAACTGTCGTTGATTTTCCCGCACCAAAATTACCTGTCAAACTTATAGACGCCCGAATAAGTTTGAACACATTTCGTGCATTGTTCGATTGAGCTGATTTACCTTCGGTGGGTAGTTTTAATGCGAAAAAGTGACAACCGTTCATTTCACATTCCGCTCTGGCGTACTGCTCTATCTCGTTCACATGAACTGATTTCCGATTTTAGTTCAGAAGAAACGCAATCGAGCCCAGTGGCGTAACCAAGCCGGTGCGAGCCACGGTAGTTCGGGGCCCAAAACGGAACTTCTATTTAGGGTCGACAGTCCATTCAACTCTGCTAGGAAGCTAAGTAAGCCGAAAAGATAAATGTCTCAAAACTGATCGATGATTTTTCACAATGCAAATCAAGACGAAGACCATTTTAGAAATTTATGTGTTCATATTTATTACAACACTCGTAAATTAGGTAGTTTTTTCAAATGTGTAAATATACAAATAAAAAAAATATTGTATTAAAAAAATCCCCTAAAATCACGCTTTTGGGCTATGATACGATATTCACATACACACGGCTATGATACGATATTCCATCATGGAATGCCAGTGCCTATCTTCCGGCTTCATCATCAGACCTTGAAACCTAATCGTGGTCAAAGTTCATTCCAAGACTTTTCTAACAAGTCCAAACACAGCTATGATACGATGTTCCATCATAAAGTTCCAGTTCATATCTTCCGACTCCATCATCAGATCAGTTCGACAGTACCATATTATTGTATTGTCATCAGAACTACATACAGCTGCCAATTTTCATGACGCTACGATCCTTGGAAGATAGTTAAATTAGTTACCTTAGATTCCATTACATAGTTACATACAGGTCGACCTAAATTTGTAATGTGGTATTTTTTGTCTTACTACTCAAAATAAGTTTTCTACTCAAAATAAAGTAACAAAAACTGACATTATTGTTTTATTTTTGACCAACATTCAAAGATCAAGCATGTTTGTCAAGCATCGCGTCGGGGGCTGGGAGGGGATCGTAAACTGCAGGGTATATGCAAATATATTTTTTAATATTTACCATAAATGCCTAATTTTGTAGTTGTAGGGTATACCAGAGAGTCATGTTAATTAGACGCAATTAATTGATAAATGACGTGATTCCCTAATATAAACTATAAAATTAGGCAAATTTGGTAAATATTAAAAAAAATGCAAATTTCCTGCGGTTTACGACCCCTTCCCAGCCCGAAACGCGATGCTTGACAAGCATGATTGGTCGTCTAGAGAGCCCCTAAAAGTAAAGGTCGTATCAGTATAGGAACAAATGTTTCGAACATTCCCCCGCAACAATTTTTCTGTGTGATCCCTCGTGTCCCGCTGAAGCTAATCGAAAAGCACTTCTTAGGGGCTCCCTAGACGATCAAGGATGCTTGATAAGCATCGCAAACCGCAGGAAATATGCATTTTTTTTATATTTACCAAATATGCCTAATTTTTAGTTTATACCAGGGATTAACATTAATTAGAGGTAATTGATTGATGAATGACGTGACTCCCTAGTATAAAATACAACATTAGGCATTTTTTGGTAAATATTGTAAAAAAATATTTGCATTTTTCCTGCGGTTTACGATTACCTCACAGCCCGCGACGCGATGCTTGTCAAGCATGCTTGATCGTTTAGGGAGCCCCTTACGAAACATGTTCGAGGTCGAAACTCCGAATGAATACACCGATTTACTATATATATAGCTGCAATATAAATACTTATATACAGTAGCTAGGTAAACAGTAATTAAATTATATATTTACCCGAAGTAAGTAAGTAGGGGGAAGGGCCTTTTGTTCAATTTTTAACCAAGGCCCATTTTTCTAACTACGCCACTGCTAATGCCTGCATCTTTTGGTCATGAAAAGAGTTGAAAAGATTGTGGTTGAAATCGGTCTACCAGGGGGCGCGCTAGTCATACCTCAATCTCGAAATATTGGACTTGATATTTTTTTATTATACAAAATAATCTACAAGTTTTTTATAGGCCTTTATTACCGAGAAAATATAGGTTTGAGAAGAAATAAATTGAGTTGTGGACATTAATTGTATTTTCTTCTTATTCATTTCTAAAACTTTCAGTGTGACCCGCGTATATAGAGTTTGATTTTAAAACAGTTGGAACATTAAAAAAACTAATGTTTTTTAACAATTTTACCAGATTTTTTTCTAATTACAAATCTAAAAAATGTATAATTCTTTCAGAAGTGTGTATGCGTCATGAAATTTGTCTACCAAAAAGTATGAATATCTCTTTTTTTATTTATAAAATAAGCCAGTGTGTAGGAATCGCTACTCTTGGAATAGTCAAATGAATTTTGACATGATAATGTGGTACACCATTGTTTTTACGAAACGTTTTTTTTTTTAATAAACGATAAAATAGCGGCGTTGCAAGCTCGCCAACTACCACAGAAAGCGTGAAAATTGCACTGTTTCAACTTACCTCTGTTTAAACCCTCCTAAGTCTCTCCTACTAGTATAATTAATTTTTGTACAGAATGACTGTTTTTTTTAAATTGTAGAAACTACTAATATTATATATTTTAATAAAAGTATAAAACATTTTTTTAAATAATTGTAACTGCTAAATTGCCCAAATAGGTATACATGAAAAATACAGATATTCAAAACATAAAAATGAATAGTTAGTTATAAAATAGTCAAATTAGAACTGTTATCTACAAATAGGAAATTACAACAATGAAAATAGCACAATAGAAATATTCAAGACATTTTTTTACATATTAATCCGATTATCTTTATGACTTCTCATCTCTAATGGACTACTAAAGCTTATTTTCTCATCCATTTGGCTTAAAATGTATCCTAGCACAACCCCTTTCTTAATAGGGCACGGAACCCTCGGCGCGCGAGTCAAACTCGCACTTATGTGGCTATTTTTTTAAATACAAATCATTAACACGCACAATTTTAATATCATACATGATACAAATGCCCATTCATCAGTTCAGCGTCAGCTCTTCTCGGCGGAACTGTGAAGTCAATGTCGTCAGCACAAAGTAAATGTCTGCTTCGGCTACATGTTTTATTGCATTGGTCCAAGATTTAGTAGCAGTAATGAGCTAACATTAACCGACGTTACTCGTGACTCATAAGCCGTGTCTACTGTCTTTGCAGTTATGGTCTGTCGGTGTATGAGAGAGGTCGGCGTCCAAGCTATTTGGATAATATTTTACATGCACTACGACTATCTTCTCGCGAAGCCGCGTTCACTGAAAAAGTTATTAAACGTTTGGTACAAAGAAGTGAAAAAATCTATGAAGGTTTATTAAAACTACGAGTGAAGTGGCGTGCATGTTGATTGGTGAGTTGTTGAGTTAACGTCCTTTTTGCGGGTGAGTTTTAAGGTCCGGACACACTGTATGGCACGTCACGCGAGCTCATGGGCTATCATGTCGAAAAATTATTGTCAGATCATTGATTATACTTTCAATTCCATAATACGATTTGGCAACCCTTTCGCGCCGGCGAAATGCAAGTGGCGCTGATAGCATTGCCGACGAAACTATTGGCAATTTAGGAATACAATAGGTATTGCTACTTTGCGTATTAAAAAAAAAGAAACACACTACTAAATGAAATCATTTTAACACTAAATCTGATAGAAATTCGTTGTTTTTTTTATATGATTATAAATTAGTTTTTATGTTCGGTTTAAAAAAAAAACAAACCTAACCTACCGCCCTATAGGTGTTTATGAATTATAAAAAAAAACTAACTTAAATTGCTGAAATGTAGGCTTTTGACACTTCATTAAATGCCTGTATCTCTCTTATTTATTGAGTCTGACCAAAGATTAATGCAAATTCGGAATCAACGTGGTAAATATTGTCCATTGACTTTAAAAAATCAGTTAAAATAAACAATATAGAACTGGTAGCACTAGCAATTTTCGCTATACTAATGTTTGTTTTTAAAGATTCTAATGTTTGTTTTAAAAGTATGCATGTCCCTGTTTTTCTTTTTTTTTGTACGTTACTTTATTAAATAAATAAATTTAAAAAAAAAATCTTTAAATTAATGAAAATTGATTTTTTTTTATCAATTACATTTATTTCCGCAGCTAAATCAGATTTGCGGAAAAATCTCCCAGCAGTGTTTCTATCATTTGAAGAGCCATAACCTGGCTTAGGCTTATCGATTATTAGACCCAATTTCTCCTTAAATTCTAACTGAATATGTTTTTTTCTTTCTTCATATATTTTCTTGTATTCGGCGTTCCTCACACGACCCGTCCACACTAGCGCTCTGAGAAAACCGCGCGCCCCTTTGTATTCGTTCGAAAAACCGACAAATTTTGGATCGCTCCGTGCGTGACATGAAATGCTCGAAGCGTGCTCATGAAATGCACAGTTCACACGCGCCAGGCGTCCAGACTATGAGAATTTGTTACAAAGTGTGTTACATTGCATGATACATTGCACTAATGTGAACGGCAAATTCTTTCATTTCATGTTAACTTTCGTCAGTCTGTACGCAGCATAACACTGCCGTCGTAAATGAAAACACAGTAACTTGAAAAAAGACGTTTAGAGAAAAACGCGGTTAAAAGTCCAATTGTTAAATATTTGTTTTCATGAACAAAGTAATCAATATAGTATATTTCTATTAGTCATTAATGTTAAAAATAGTTAGAACTTCAATTCTGCATAAAAATATATATTAAATTATAATGGTTTAATTAATTAAATTAGATATTGTGTTTTAAATTAGGAAAATAATTTGATAAATTTTATATTTTTAAGCTATAACACCGTAACTGAGTGGTTACTGTGTTATAGGTAAATTTTACTCATTACTATGTTCTAACCATGTAAAATAAATATATATATTTTTAAATAAATAAAAAACTGCAGGCACCGTAAACACAGTAATTGAGATACTGTAATTAATTCGTGTATACCTACATTATCTTTTAGCAAAATTTTACCTAAAACCAGAGTAACTGAAGAAGCCGTGTTGTAACCAAACAAAAATATTTCTTAAATCCTTATAGGTATTAAAAAAGATCACAGTAAATAATAGGTTACTGTATTTTAACTTTAAAAATTATACATACTGTGTTTTTTATTAAAAATATTCTGTTTTTTTTAATACTGTGTTTTTATCTAAGGTATCTCGGTAACTATCCATCGACAGACAAACCGAAAAAATTGCCTTATATTACTCCAACTCGTGATTTTAAAGAACCAAACTTGTATAAACACAGTAAATGAAGTTACTGTGTTTTCATTTACGACGGCAGATCACCCGTCTAAGTATCTGCGTTCAATCCACGGTTGAAAGAATAATCAAATATCGTTATACCTTCTGGGGTGGCAGGCGGGTTCGCCTGTGGTAAATTACAAGTCCAAAGTGTGGTCTTATAACTGCCTAGACAAGTAATGTAAGTAGGGTGACCACCACATGTCCCGTTATGTGGCACGATTTAATTATGCGTGATCAACCGCCCACAGAGCGACTTGATCGAGCCGTTTCCCGGCATAATCGCGGTGGGCGCTAACGCGACAACTCGGCGAATCTCTACGAAAGCGTAAACACGACACGAACGAGACGGAGGTACGCGGAACATCCGAACACGCTCTATCTCCACTTGTTATCTGTAATTCCTGCACGCGAGCCGGCTCGCAGGGGAGACATCAATGTTCAGTGACATTACATAAAATGCATATTATAACCAGACTAGATTATCCTGCTAAAATAATAAGATAGAACATGCTGGACCAAATCACATGGCCGACAAAAGATTACGATAGAATAGCAGGCCTTTTTGTAGCAGGCGAAAAATGTGAGTTTTATTTTCCCGGCAGAAGTGTTGTGAACTCGCTAAAAAAATATTTCGAGATGAAGACGGATATACTATATACATTTCGACCCCCCACCCCCCCTCCGAGGCAATAAAGACCATTCTCAGATTGAAGTCTTTCTGTGTGTATGTATTCCTCCACGATATCGAGACTACTTCAACTAACTCAAATATTCATAATAGGCGAAATTAGGAGGACTTGCGTCATTTTAAGGTGCGACTGAGTAAGGTTCGGAATAGCTTTCTCTGCCAATCTTACTTATTCTACAACAAACTTCCATTACACATCAGGGGCCTTGGGGAGGTTCACTTTAAGAAAAAGGTACGGGATATCACGAAAATATCAATTTTTCGCAGCTCTATTGACCTACTTGACTAATATTATTCCTTATTCTTTCTATTATTGACTATTTTACAATTGCGTTTTTTTCTACTAACTATTGGCTATTGACTATAATTATTATTACTGATTTGTTTGTATTTGTGTTTTTTCTTTAAAATAACTTCCCGTATGATAATTTGTGAAATTATCCTATATTTGTTTGATTATTTAGTAGGTACTATTGTCGACATGAAAATTTTACGAAATTATGTAAGAATTTTGATGGAAAATATTGGAATAGAAAATCTGCGGTTGGATGTTCAACGTCCATACATTGCAATACCGACGTTCATACGTTATACCTTAATAGGTATTTTTTTAAATATTGTACTTGTTATTCTTGTTAGTTTTGACATAACCAAGTGTAGGAATTCCTATCAACTGGTTTAAAATCCACATCTTGAAAATTTGGTTGGAAAATCCCTTATACGAGCGACATAAAAAAAATCGGTTGTGTCACCCCAAAATTCTCCCGGCAAGCGGCAACCCTCCCTCGCGCGCTAAACCCCCTAAACACCCCCTAAATCTCACCCCATCCCCTCTTCGCACTTCTGTGTGTCTGTGTGTATTCCTCCACGAGCTATCGTTGTCGCGCTGAACGCTGTCGGCGCGTTGACGTGCCAATTTTTATAACGGGATAAAAATAAAATTTAAATTTAAAATAATTCCGGTAATTGATGAGCGCAACTACGTTTTGTAGACAAACGCAGAAACTATAAATAAATTTAGAATGAAAAAGAAAAAAAAAATATTGATCAATAGTAGGTTATTGGAAAAAAAATATTTCTACTCGTTTTGCTGAAGCGATTAATTCCTTCAAATAAAACACGACATTATTTTCGTAAATCCATATGTTCTTCGGTCATCTAACAGTAGAAAGTCGCCAACAGCGCCGAAGTCCGTTATTGCATCAAAAGATGATGAAGTATGTAGTATGTAATATGGATGATATGAAGGTTACATTGCTGATTAGGTCGTGTTACTACTTACTCTTACAAGTGGTACACAAATAAGGCTAATATAAAGTACGGTGGCGTCTAAAAAATAAATTCTTTTTTGTTTGTTTTGGTGACTCTGCCGTGTTTCTTCAAAACACGGTGGGTTATAACTTCCGGTTATAAAGCTGGCGCCCAACGTGGGGCCCAAACGCTTCATCCAATTGAGCTGAAATTTGGCATGCAGGCATCATTTGGTCATGGCAAAAGTTTCAAAGATTGTGCTTGAAATCGGTCCACCGTGGCGCGCTGGTCATACTTCAATCTCGAAATATAGGACTTAGATATTTGGAATTCGGTACACAGATTAGTCATTGGGTCTTAACTACAATTTGATGTTTTAGTTGGAATGTTTCTTATACAAACGACACAAATAATTTTTAATCTCCACCATAATAAAAAAATACTACACATATCGGAAAAATGCCCTTTGAATGCTACGAAAAATATCACAAATATGGTACGAAAATACTACGACAAATACGGGGGGGAGGGGTTTGGGGTTGGCGCGGGGGGGGGGGGGGGGGGGGTTGCAGGTGAAGGGGGAGGGAGAGGGTGTGGTGATGGGGGAGAGGAAAGAGCGTGACCCAAACGATTTTTTTAAAATTTATTTATTTAGAAATAAAAATATAATTAATGTACTTATGAAAAATGGTAGTACATTTATGGTGATAATGCGTAACATAGTTAGTTAGTTAGTTTTCCTTGGCTATTTCCCGCACTAGGCCTTTTGATTGGGCCGTTGTGCGTGGCTCATGTTTCTATTTATGTTACTCCAGCCAACCCAGGCTGTCCCAGAAGGTTAGCAGCCTGTTTAGGTTGCTACAGGCCTCCGGGACAGATGCTGGAGATTGTAGTATTCTTGCCCGTTGCTCTGCCACGCTCCTGCATTCCATGAGCACATGCTGTGGCGTTTCTTCTTCCTCCATGCATCCTCTGCATAGAGGGCTGTCTGTCACACCTATGGTAAACAAGTGTTTGTTTAGGGGACAGTGGCCTGTCATAGTACCTATGACTTTGCGGATTTTGTCCCTTTTTAATCTGGAATGCGTAGCATTACGTCTCTCATAATTACCTGTTATCGTAACAGATTGACAAATTTACTTATTTGCTAAGTTTATAATATTTATTTATTTAGAAATAAAAATATAAATAATGTACTTACGAAAAGTGATAGTACATTTATGGTGATAATGCGTAACATTACGTCTCTCATAATTCCCTGTTATCGTAACAGATTGACAAATTTACTTATTTGCTAAGTTTATAATATTTCATTAATTAATAACATTATTCCACTGGCTTAATTATAACATATAACCCATCAAAAGAAATCACCAATATAATAAAATTTTTTTTTTTTAAACACGCACATAAAATACAAAAATGTATATAATTTAATAAATTTAATTTTCGTAATAAAATTATAGATTTAAAATCTTTGTATATTCATATGCATGCACTTAATGTGTAAAACCTTTTACAGATAATCCATTTCTTTAGTGCTATGACATGCCCTTTTCCCTTTAACTCTTAAATATTTGCAGATAAGGGATTGTTCAATACCGCCTGCTTACAAAAAATAATTCTTCTAGAGATTATATACGAGTAGGTATAAGACGTCGTGGAAAACTATAACATATTTTATCCCTAAATCTAATATGACTACTATATTTCCCATATTATTACATTTTCTAAACATTACTATATTACAATAATTCTATATCTAAATATATCTAAAAATTTTAAAGTTTCTAAAAATTTAATATTTTCCATACTCATTAGTATTACATTTTTTAAACATTTCTTGTCTACTCATATTAGGTAATGCAAATGCAATATGAACGTAATGCACTAATATTTATCAGCAAGCGGCCTTACAAAATACTCCTTAAAACTGTGTCTAATCCGAAAAACAAACGCGATAAATTTGCATCGCTATCGATAACTCTTAGTGACCATAAGCACAATAACAATCGTTTACGTTTTATATAGGTAAAATTACAACTTTAACCAGTATTGTCAAATGAGAGCGCCTGAGTTAGATTTTGAATTTAACACATTACTGAATTAGCTGAAATCCGTCGAATTCGACGATCACTTTATTAATAGTAATGTTTCAAAAATAAACGGAAACATACTTCTTATTTACGTTCAACTAATATTCTTTAAAATTAGTTTTTTTACTATATTGAGTTTAAAAAATCGGTTTGGTCTCCCCAAGACTTTCCCGGCAAGCAAACAATCCCCCTCGCGCGCCAAACATCCTAAACCCCCCAACACCACCCCCAACTGCTCCTCAAACACCCCCTCCACCACTTCCCTCTCCCTCTGACTCCTCCGCCCCTTTCCCCACCCTGTCCCTAACCCTCCCCTTTTCCTACACCCCCTTTACAACCCCCAACCCTTTGTCTCTCACCCTCTTCTCCCCCATCCAGACCCCCTCTCCCTAGTCCCCCAACTCAACCCATCATTTCCCAACTACCCCCTCCTCCCGCCTCCACTCCCTCCATCATCCTCTATCCACCCTCTCCCGCCCCTCGCCCTTTCCAAATACAGCACATGGCATTATAATTTTACTATTTCTATTACTATTTCTTATTACTGGTTTTTTTTTTAATTATTACCATATGCTATTTTTCTCTATTTACTGACTATTATTGCAATTTTAATTTTACTGTATTTTATTATTATTATTATTTTTATAATATTTTTACTGGTTATATTTTGATTTCTTTGTTACTTTTTTTTCTTTCAACATGATTATGAAGTAGGTATTATATATCATTAAAATAAATCCTGAAATACAAACCTACTACCTATTTATAGGACTTATAAGTTTTTTTTGTCAGTAATAATACTTTGACAAGTGTGCGCACAATACAAAACTTACAGTTAACCTAGTCGTGTCTACCTTGGTACGGGTTTCGGCCTAGTTAGGCAGACTTTGTAATTTACCATTTTAAATATTGCTTTCGAAAATATATTTATTCTTATTTTTCGTTGTAGGAGTATAATACATATACAATAAATAATCTAATAATATATGGGTATACAATAAATATTACCTCGTATAATCACATGTGGGTGAGTGGGAAATGAATCTTTTCTTAATTTCAATGACAGGTCGCAACATTTTTTCCAGGAGATGACGGTTTCGCTCAGCTTTGGATTAGAATTATTTTTCCTATCCATTCTCTCCGCATTGCTCCACATTCTGTTGGTTTTAACTATCAGTAGTAGGGAGATTACACTATCAACATTTTTCTTTCGAGTGCTGTTTCTAACAATGTCTAATAAAATATATTTTGTCACACGCTCTGGTATTGGTATAGTTAGCCGGTTTAAAAATGAGATTATATCGGCCTTTTACTTTCGCGGCTTGTCAACCGACGATAAAGGAAAGTATCGTGAACGTGCTTAATTTTGTTTTCGAAATGAAAGCAGAAATTTCCATTATGAGCCCCCCTGAGACGATTAAGATTATTTACAGATGAAGTCTCTCTGTGTCTCTGTCTGTCTGTGTCTCTGTGTATTCCTCCACGATGAGCCTAAATGCTTAATCCGATTGAGCTGAAATTTGGCATGCATGCATCATTTGGTCGTGGCAAGAGTTGTGGATGAAATCTGTCCACCAGGAGGCGTACTAGTCCTATTTCAATCTCAAAATATTGTACCTAGAGACTTGATTTTTTACACAGATGCATTATTGGCCAAAAATCACATTGCGAAATTTTGGTTGGAATATCTCATATACAAGCTAAACTAATGATATTTTAATTCCGCCATACATTTAAATGAAATATTAACGCCATCTGTTGGTGCTTTTCCCAACCCCGACCTTAGCCGAGAAACGAAACGCGCCGCCCGAGACGGTTGCTCACAAACTCAACCGGGTTCGTTCGCCGGCCGAGAGATCTCATCGATCTTATTTATGAAATTAATATTCAGATAAAGTTAGTCCTTGGCTACTTGCATGAAAAAGACCTATTTGAAATTATTTGAGTGATAACGATGCAAAAAATGGCAACTCAGCTGTGCGTCGGTGTGGAAGTCCTAAACGATAGTCCTAAAAATAAATAGAACTAGGTTTGTTAGTCAGTGTGAGTTTTTAATTAGTGACATCCTTGTATTGGGTGAATCAGTACGACGAAATCAGCAACTTTTGATTAAAAAAATCTTGGAAAAAAACAAAAAAATATATTTTGAAAATTTTTTTTTTCGTTTTGTTTCCCATTTGTAAATCCTATTTATTAAAAACAAGCATTTCAAACACTTCTCAAATCTCTATTTAACAGTCAATTTCTACAAAATTTCAAATTAAAAACAAAACTAAAAATATTTTTTTCCAAAAAAAAGTATTTTTTTTTCGTTTTTTTGTTGTTGTTTACAACGTTTTACTTATTCACCCACAGAAAAAAAACTGTGCAGTAATAACACCCCATATATATATATATATATATATATATATATATATATATATATATATATATATATATATATATATATATATATATATATATATATATATATATATATATATATATATATATATATATATATATATATATATATATATATATATATATATATATATATATATATATATATATATATATATATATATATATATATATATATATATATATATATATAAATAAATATATATATATATATATATATATATATATATATATATATATATATATATATATATATATATATATATATATATATATATTCATATATATATATATATATATATATATATATATATATATATATATATATATATATATATATATAGTCGATCTATAATGTTCCTTTCTCAATTAATTGCAGAATTCCTGAAAAACCCTAATCAAAATGAGGTGGCTGGACTGTTTGCTGGTGACGTGTTTGCTGTTGGTTGGAGTGCGGGAGACAAAGCAGAACCTCAACGACAACGAGGTGGACGACGAGGATTCGAATCCCTTCATGGAGATGGCTTCGGCGTTCATGCAGAACGCGCAAGGGATGCAGGGCGGAGAGGGCCTGGGTCAGCTGGGAAGCCTGGTGGGAACGCTCATGCAGGGAGATGCTGGGAAACAGCTGGGGGAGATGTTCCTCGGAGGAGGGAAGAGCGGAGGCGCCGGAGACGTGCTCTCAAGTGAGTCATGATGTTCATTATATCAATATCTGAATGAAAATGACAAGGAGTTTATTAAAAAAATATAGTTAAGTGTTTTGTCATCACCTATATTTAACACCAACCCCTAGAATGTGTAACGTCCCTTCCGGGATGCAAAAGGTACGGCCGAGTTTTTACTTCACACGTTTAGGGGTTAAAAGGCCGTGGCGGCCGTGGCGGCCAAAAGCTATATGAAGCATAATTTTGTGGCCTGGTTGTGAGAACACGAAAAAGAATTTTAATACAATTATGCCGGATTTTAAAAACCCGGTCCTTAGGCTATCATTTCGCCAAAACGAAATTGGTAAATTATTTCCATATTAATTGTAAAATATTTTTATTCTGTTACTATTTTCCAAAAAAATAAAAACGAGCGAGATTTGTCTTCAGTTTTTGAAAAACCTAGAGACGATTCTCAATATTAAAAAAATACTATTTACACCAGCGTATGGTCTATTTGCATAGAACCAGGACAGTTTTTGGAACTTCCATACAAAAAATATAAGAAAAAAATGTTTGAAACTACGTAATTTCCAGAAATGTTATAGGTGAGGTGAACATTATTTTTTTTCTATTTATTAAAGATACTTTTGAGTGATATAAAAAATAACACAGTGATCCTAAGTTATTTTATTATTGTGTTCTAATTTTTACTTTAAATATCAAATATAACTTTAAATATTAATAAATTATCAAATAAATAACTATTCATTTGATAATATATTGCATTATAATTGAAAAGCCAAATCGACTATATTAGACGACAAGCGAAGCCGAAAGCGTCATTCTTAATTGGCCACTGCCAACGGTGGGACGTATTCCCTTGTCGCCGCGGTATACCTATACATCTTTATGTATATATCGAAAGCGCGCGGGCGCGTGGCATTGCAAAAATATCTAAATTTTTAGTCGCGTAAGGGAGAGAAGGGAGCCTTAAATTTACACAGGTAACAACAAACAGACAGCACTTAATCCCAAAAATAAATTATTAGTTTTAAAAAAAAACACTAAAAACACGCTTTTATAAATGCACGTAAAAACCACGATATTCCATCATGGAATGCAAGTTCCTGTCTTCCGGCTTCATCATCAGATCTTGATCGAACTTAATCGTAGTCAAAGTTCATTACAAGACCTTTCTAACAAGTCCAAACGCGGCTATGATACGATATTCCATCATGGAATGCCAGTGCCTATCTTCCGGCTTCATCATCAGACCTTGAAACATAATCGTGGTCAAAGTTCCATCAAAATGTTCCATCATGAAGTTCCAGTTCATATCTTCCGACTCCATCATCAGATCAGTTCGACAGTACCATATTATTGTATTGTCATCAGAACTACATACAGCTGCCAATTTTCATGACGCTACGATCCTTGGAAGATGGTTAAATTAGTTACCTTAGATTCCAGTACATAGTTAGTTACATACAGGTCGACCTAATAAAAGCGTGTTAATGAGAATAAGTTTTGCACAGAAACACTTATCTTACACTTATCTCCTCGAATTTTCAACAAAATGAATAGTGTCTTTCCTACAGGATTGATACCTAGGACAAGTCACATGGTAAATAACAATCTAAGAAAGCCACTTTTGTCTATGTGTCGACCAGAAATTGATACTAAAATAATACACAAAATTTTAACATAAAAAAACCGACACCAATTTTATTAAATAATTGCAGCAGCCATGTTATGGTGAGACTTTGTGGCGCAATCATAATTGAATGCGTATAAAAAATTTCGTGTCTGTGCTGTTGACCGTTGAAAAGTTCCCTCTTTGGAAGCCAACCCTGGGTGCCGCAGTCCTATCTTGGTAAAACTATTGATTATCCGGTGTATCAATGGTAAAACTTAGAACGGGCTGTCGTAATTGAATGCATATACAAAATTTCGTGTCTGTTCTGTTGACCGTTGAGGAGACCCCTCATCGGGAGTCAACCCTGAATGTAGAATCAGGTTATGCTTACCATAAAAACGCATTGTAATCAAAACTGAACCAACATGTAAATTTTCAACTTCATTTGATAATATTTAACGAGTTCCCTCAATTCCTCATGGATTCAATCATCAGAACTGGATTTTGATAAAAATGGGACCAATGTGGAAGTATACCCTTTTTAATAAAAAAAGAATTTTCCAAATCGGTTCATTGATAACGGGAGTTATGAGGTAACAAACATTAAAAAAAGAAACAGCCGAATTTCCTCCTTTTTTGAGCTTTTTTGAAGTCTGTTAAAAATGACCTGCGTTATCAAAATAATTCCGCTCAACCCAAGACCGCGATCCTTTCCAAGTCAGTATATCATCTATTCCCTGGTTGAAGTATAGTTTTCGTTTATGGCTACATTATTTTTTTCTGAAAACAGTAAAATTTTTAATCGTTGTGATTTATCGTTGTGAAGACGAAAATGTCTATGTTGAACCCCTCAGTCGATTAAGGCCATTTAAAGATGGAAGTCTACCTGTGTGTAGGCCTGTAGGCATTCCTCCACAATAAGCCCTCAAACGCTTAATCCGATTGAGGTAAAATTTGACAGGAATCATTTGGTCATAGCAAGATAAATTTGGTACACAGATGCGTCGTTGGGCTGGAACCACACTGTGAAATTTTGGTTGCTATATCTCTATACAAAGTGACACAAATAATTTTTAAATTCCGCCGTATTTAAGAAAATGCTACGTCATATTGGAAAGAAGCCATTTTAATACCAAGGAAGTACTACAAATATACTACATTTGCGATCCTAATCACTTGACGGGGGTGAGGGGAAGGGGGGGGTGGTTAACGGGAAGGGGGTCGGTGAATTGGGGGGTTGGTCCGCGGTGGTGTGGGGGCTCGTCTGCTTTCCGGGAAAGTCTTGGGGAGAAAAAACCGTTTCTTTGTTTGTGTGTTTTTTTACCGACGCTACGCTACGAGGACAACACTGAAAGTTGCGGAAAAAAATATGCTTGCATGCCAAATTTCAGCTCAATCGGATGAAGTGGTCGGGCGCTATCGCGGAGAAATTCACACACACACGCAGAGACACACAGACAGACTTCAGTCTGGAGTCAGGAAATGACTGGAGGGGGTCAAAATGTATATATCCGCCTTTATCTCGAGAATAAAAATACGCATTCACTATACTTTACCTTCTCGTCGGTTGGTAGACCGGTAAAGTCATAGATGTAGTAAGTATAATACATCTATGGGTAAAGTAAACCAACGACTAATATCTATTCAAACGAACTAAAAAAACTGAAACAGAGCACAAATAAGTACCTACTAAAGCCAATCAAATACGGCACGTAGGATACGACCAGCTAGTTACGAAATACACAAGAATCGAACAATATTGGCAATTGTTATTTTTAATTTCTGCTACTGCTATGCAATTTTATGCACGGCGATGTTGCTCAATTTTGATAATAAATTATATGAAGAAACATATTGCTACACAACATTTATGGCTTTTTTCAAGGAAAATTATCCAGTTCTTAGTTACAGTCCAGGCTAGGAAGACTATTTCCTAATATTAATTAGTACCTAATGAAACTAATATTAAATACATAATGACAAGTTTATATCCCATTTCAATTTTACTAGGTAAGAATACAGTTCCCGATAAAGGTTTTATATATAATTATGAGTGTGGTTCGGTTAGTACTGAGTGCTATGATTTATTTCCTGGCTGACAAAAGAAGGGTTATATTTTTACTGCATATGTATGTATTACCGTTATTTGTGAGTGTCTTCTTGTGAGTGTCTTATTTGTGAGTGTCTTATCTCTTTAACCATTTATGCAGTAAAAAGGAAATTATATGCTGTAAAAGGGAAAAGTCTTTTGTTTTACACACTTGAGACGATAAATTTACTTATTTTGATATGAATTCATAATTGTTGATAATATGACCAATAAACATGACCTAACGATTTAAATTATTTTTTAATGTAAAATACTACTTTTTGTGACTTAAATATAAAAGTTAGACATATGCTGTCGCTGACTTTTTTGTAGGCATTATCAAGCTCTACAATTTTTCTCTAGAACATTATCATATATCTCTCATCGTTAAGGCAGCGTTAGTTAGAAACGTTTTCATTCGACCGTTTTTTCTCCGACTTACTTTGCAAATCCGACTACCACGAAAAAGTCTTTTAATTTTTCGGATTAATATATAGCCTATGACACTCACAAATACCGTGGCTTTCTATTGGTAAAAGAATTTTCAAAATCGGTTCAGTGGATCCAGAGATTACTTCCTACAACCTCACAAACTTTACCTCTTTATAATATTAGTATAGATTGTATTTAGGTATGTGTGCTATATTATTACAATTTAATTCTTTTTCTTCTCGAAGTGCCTCTCCATTACTGGAGGTTGGCCGTTAGCTCTGAATACATTTGTCGATCTTGCGCCATCCGGAAAAGCTGTTCCGTACTGGTGATCCCGGTCCAGTTTTCCACCCGGGGTTTCTAAGCACCCCTGACCCATTAAAGGGCCGCCGGGCACTCGGGGCCATGGCTATTTTTGAGTTTTCCATTGCTAACTACTAGGGATATATAGTGCAGTGGTCTACCGTTACCTTCTGCACCAGACATTTTAGGTCTATTTAGGACCTTAGGCCGCTGAGACCTTTTCAACCGGTTAACCAGTTGGGAATGGATATACCGCCATTGACTCGGTCTTTTGCTATATACTTTTGCTTCCCATTATAATTAGTCCGATATGCAAACGGCGATCGAGTACATTCGGGACGCGTCCTGTGTCAACCGCAGGTTAATATAGACTGCATAATTGCACTTTATTTACTACATTTAATAATTATAATTTATATTTATTGTTGAGGAATTTTTAAAATATGCTGGCACTATGAATTTAAATTTGGATTAGGTACATTTAATAGGTACATTTAATACTTCTAAAAACTAGATGTTCATTACGTTAATTAAGTTATAATATCAACATTGACGTTGCTTATTTTAGTTATTTACTTAGAACCGCCTAGATACAGGCCAGCACAGTCCTAGTTAGGTTGACACTGATTGAGCATTTGGCACATTTGTGGTAAATTTTTCCAAGTTTCTTTATAACATCGATAACAATGTGGCCAAATATACAACAAAAGAAACGGTTGTGTCACCTCAAGGTTTTCCCGTCGAATAGCTAAGGACTGATTTCATGTGAATATCAATTTCATAAATAAAATCGATGAGCGCCCTCTCTCGGCCGTCGGACGAACGGCGGGGTTGTGCCAAGCGCAAAGAGATGGCGTTAATATTAGATTCAAATGTATACCGGAATTTCAATATTATTAGTGTAGCTGGCATACGAGATATTCCAACCGAAATTTCACAATTTGATTGGGACCCATTTTTACACAACTGCCCAACAAAGAAGAATTGTAATGTGTACAGGGTTGATCTATGTATGTTTTCCGTTTCTTTATTCTACCGTAAGGTCTAATCGCTTTAACCGATTTAGAAGTGTGTGGTATTGTTAAAATCATTATGTCACCCCGAGTGTCATAGTGGCACCTTAACTGTCTAAATATTAAGTAAGTAGTTGTCTAATTGTCGAGGGTGGTTGTAACCAACATTACATTACATTTATATTACATTTACGTCGTGTCCAATTGGCGGTTAAAAACCGCTCTTGGACGTGTCAAAATATTTGTGTTTTAAGTAGTAAGTATCATTACTACTTTAATCATTACTTAACATACATATAATCATTAAAATATATATATAGTATCTAAGAAACTTAGGAACCTACTAAAAGTTATTCGTCGTAGAATCGTATTACAAAACAAATTAAAGGCTTATTTAATAAAATAGTCAATAATTCTAATCACATAATAATTAAACCTACTAAACACACAATAATTAAAATAGTCAGTAAAAAGTTGAATAATCAAAGCAGAAGCCTAACAATTGAAATAGTCAATATATCCAATATATACGTACCAAAAACTGTACATAATAACATCCAAAGTAGTAAGTAAATTTTTAAATAATCAAACTAAAGCTAAATCTTACATTTAATTACTAAAAGTAGGTACATATATAATTATCATTCAAATTGGTACAATATTTGCAAAGTCATGGCCCTCGAATTCGGTCAGATTATAGAAAGGGTGGCCTATCAGCATCTCCTTAATGTTTTTTAAAAATTGTTTGTCCTCCAGTTGTTTGACAGTGGTAGGGAGAAAACTGTAGAATTTAATGCTAAGGTATAAGTAGCTCTTCTGTACTTTTGCCAGTCTTGTTCGGGGCACGCATAAAAGGGAATTACCGCGTGTATGGTGAGAGTGAATGTCCGCTCTAGTTGCGGTTTCTGTTAGGTGCTGTCTGGCATACATTAAGCACTGGTATATGAACGCCGAATACATGGTCATTATCTTTGCCTTACTGAAGTATGCTCTGCATAACAAGGGTGGTTGTAGCAGAGTATGCGGGGAGGGGATGTCCACTTGCCGGGAAAGTCTTGGGATGGCTCAACCGATTTTTATATTATAATTGCACATAATTGTCGCGATCGCCCATTCGCGGTATTGTGCGGGCGCCCGTGAGTTGGCCAGGGATAAGCCACATAAGAGAAGATGTGTTTGTACCGCTCGCAGCGTTCGAGCGCTCATTGCGGAAAGGCAGTTACTAGATATATCCGGTCAGGATTACGCAAACATTTACACGTCACGCATTTGCTTACGTCATTTCTTCTTGCACAACGCTCGCATGTTCCGTGTCATACTGACGTCAACGGGACCTATTGGTTGATATACAAGCACTTTTACTTTCCATGCCGAAAAGGGAAAGTATTGTAAACGCGTATTTTTTCGAGACGATGCTCATTTTAAGCCTCCGCTCAGATGATTAAGACCATTTCCTTATGGAAGTCTGCCTGTTTGTCTGTTTGTGTGTCATATATAGCGAGCGGTTTCGTGCAGCTTGGGTCACAAGATCCACTTTGTTCTCAGATCGGCTCAACTCACGATTCAGCTCCTATTCAGAAGCCTCCTCGTGCGGAAGGCTACCCCGGGAGGGACCCTTGCGGCTCAGGCCACACGGCTGGTGAACCGGTTTCTCCTGGTGGGATTACAACCCGGCGCTACTGAACGGTTTGCACACCGTTCGGCGACGCCTATCGGTTGTGCATTCTGTCTAATTGCTGACGGAGTCGGGAAACTATGGAAATATACTGACTCCTAAGCAGTGGTGGTGGATGTTGACCTGTCGTCAACTACTCTTGAAATGACCATGATTAGTTATTATGATAAGCTACCTGATCCTGAATTCAAGCAATTCGTGCAAAATATGCCTTTGGTCCGCGATAGATTCAAACAGAATCACCGCTGAACAAACGGCAGGTAGAGGTCGCGCAATTGACTTCGAACCTGTGACCATTCGGGAGGTTAAAGGTATCCTGTAGGTTAATTCCAGACAGAGATATCCTTCCAAAACTGGTAGTCAGGGGCGAGGCTGCCCACTACATTGCCAAAGTACCTTTCCAGTACCTCGCCGTAAGGCGTTGGCCTCTTTCAGGCAGGTGGCGTAACTAGACAGTTGATTGTTTTTCGTCCCAAGTCTTCTGCGCTCGCCTCACGGGAGAAACAACGATCCAATATTGTTAAAACTTCCTGAGGTGACGGGTTCGCCCGTTGTAATTGACAGCTTTAGTTGTTTGTGCATCTGTGTGTCTTCTAACATCTCCACCAATGCGCCCAATCTTTTAAACCGTTAAAGCTGAAATTTGGCAAGCAGGCATAATTTGGTCAGGGTAATAAATAAAAAAGGTTGTGGTTGAAGTCTTGAAGTCAAAGTTGAAGTCACTCTAGACATATTTCAATCTCAGAATATTGGACTTACTCGTATATACTTAAAGTTTGGTACTCAGATGCTTGTTTGGCCGAAAACACATTGAATTTTCGCCGATCGTATTATTGCGTAAACGGTTGAATAGAACTTGTCTAACGCTATATTTAGCATTAAACACGTTTGATTAGCATTAAAACGACAATAGTTATTGGTTTACGTAAACAACTAAATATTAAATAAAATCGACTTACAACAAAACTACAGTTTTCAATTCTAGCGTTAATAATGACGTATTAACAATTTATTACATTTTCAGATTATAACATTTTAAATTCAAAACTTGCTCAAGATGTCGAAAAGTGAGACAGGAGTTGTATTCAATAAAAAATAACATTTAGGTTTCTGGGATCAGAATAAACGAATTTATAATTTTTGAAACATATTAAATAAATTCAAATTAAAATATCCGATATCTCTCATCGGTTTTTCAAACCTCGGCACTAGGATAAATTATTTGTGTATTTGCGCCATATGTGTCCCATAATTTAAAAATGATTTTAATTATTATCGAATACGAATAATTCATCAATTATATATTACCATGTTATTAAAGGCAAAAAAATATTATTGTCAAAAAATATAGCGTATTTTTTATTTAACCTTTGTCTGACGAGGTGATTTTTCGTAACTTAACTGACGTGGTTAGGTCCAGCAGACTCCAATAATATTTTATTATTATTTGTTTAACTATTTCAAATTGTAGTTATATATTTTATTAATCCTGTTTATGGTTTACCACTAAATGACTTTTGCAAAGGAAAACCCCTCTCAAGTTTTAATTTAATATTTTTTTTAAATATGTTAGTAAACATGCCAAATATAAAAGTATTTTATGAGGGGTGCAGTAATTTTTTTTTTATAAATTAGGGAATATTATTTTCTAAAAAAAAATTATATTTTCATTAAATATAAGAGTATTTCTATGTGATCAATATAAAAACTCCAGAAAAAATTAAAAAAATCGAAAAATGTAGTCATTTGAATTTGTTATTTTTCTATAATATTTTTGTATCTGATTACAGAATCTAAAATCTAATTGAAAGTATGTATGTATAGTTAAAAAAACACTTTAATAATGAATGAATTATATATATTTTATTTCTGTATTAATTTACATTCATTGTGCATTCAGTACATATGTATATTTTTTTAACATCCCAGGCAAATTGGTTCGTGACACTCACAGCATGCGAACCTAGTTTTTCCTTTAAGTCGGCTAGGGCAGATGACACAGTACTTCCTGGAATTACTTGGATCCTCGTATACTCTATGTGGTGCTGGAGGTAGATCTTTTCCAAAAATTCTACTTATGGTCATTTTCAATTCGCGTGGCAGTCTGTCGTTATACACACGAAGTTTTAGTTGTGGCAGTACCAACGTTCTAGACAAGCTTTTCAAAAAGTTACCTCTTGATATGTTTTCAGGATTCAATGAGCTTTGATACAGAACTTAAGCGTTCACACCACTTATATCTAAAGTTCGATAAAAACATGTCATTGGACATCGTCGCGTTCTTCGACTACATGTATAGTTTGAGCATTTCTTGTCGACTTCGTCAACGCCTCCTTTTGTGTTATTGTAGTCTGCGATCATCAGGGGTTTGCCGGTTAGTGGATCAGTGTCTTAGCTAGGTGCATTGGTGATATCATAATGATGGCTTTGTTTGGCTTTGTAACATGAGAAAGCATGGTGAAATCTTTCGTGAATCCATTCAACGACGTACTTCTCGTGTCTTCGATGGTTGAAACTCTAACGGTATATCTCTTTTAGTTTTTTTCATCGTTCCTAGATAAGTGATTTATTTTTCCTTTAGCTTATTCATCAATTCTATAGAGCTAAATCAATTGTCAGCTGTGATATTTCTTTGTGTAAATTATATTTGCGATAAATTAAAAAATAGCAATACGTATACTGACAGCGAAATAACATAACTACTGAGGTGGAGTCTGATAGGATCTATGGAAAAGTTATCATTATAACTGACCTTAGGTCTGACAGACTCCGCTCGCTCTCTCTGGAGCACAGTGTCGACGTCACAGTGGTGCAGACGCTACTGGCCGGAGCCATCAGTGGCCGGAGCGGGAGGGTGAGTTGCGATTAGTTGCGAAGCTAGCGAGCGAGACAGAATGATCAAAACGCGCGTTCAAGAAATACAGGCATATACACAGGCGCGGAGTCTGAGAGACTCCCACCACGTCAGTTAAAGGTTAAATATAGTAATAATAATAATAATAAAACGCTTTATTCTTAATAAAAGGCGAGCTAATGAAAATAAGAAAGGAAAATATCGCAAATGACCAACGATCTCTTGTGATTTTAAATAAACAGTTAAAATATTTGTGGCGTCTTTTTCGATTTAATTTTTTTCTTTTACATGTTCTTTTATTAAGCGCTTCCTATCTTTAAATTTAAATCAAACAAACTGTATGTGAGATATCATCGAAATTTTTTATTCGTTTGAAAGACCTATTGATGCGATTTTGTGTGGAATATAACATCGTTCAAATGTCCGCCACGGCTTCTCTGGGTGGAGCGCATCCGAAATGTCTAATTTTCCATGACTCTGGCGCATAAACCAGGCTGAATTTGACCGATGCCATGGGTTATGTTTGCTTTGAGGATCGCTGTGGTTTGTGGCTTATTCGCATACACGTGCGACTTAAGAAAACCCCACAAGAAAAAGTCTAACGGGGTCAAATCGTAACATCTCGGTGGCCAGTTCACATCACCTCCACGTGAGATGACCATGTCCTCAAATTGCTCGTGCAGAATATCCAATGTGGCATGAGCTGTGTGGCACGTAGTGCCGTCCTGTTGAAACCACATGTCGTTGGTGTCCAGATCATCCAATTCGAGCCAAAAGAAGTTGGTAATCATCGACCTATAGCGCTCGCCGTTGACAGTGATGGCCTGGCCAACGTCGTTCTCAAAGAAATATAGAGCCGCCAACCTACATAAAATCCACACCAAACAGTGACTTTTTCGGGATGCATTGGACGCTCTTGGATCTCATGTGGATTGGTATCGTCCCAAATTCGACAATTTTGTTTGTTCACGTACCCATTCATCCAGAAATGGGCCTCATCGCTGAAGATGATTTTTCGATGAAAATTAGGGTCAGTTGCCAACTGCTCCAGAGCCCATTCAGCGTCGTTGTCTATCATCGTTTACCTTCAGTTCCTGGTCAGTTAAATTTTGTACGGATACAGGCCCAAGTCACGATGCAAAATTCGCTAAGGTGTGGTCTGTGAAAGGCCGAGTTCTTGTGAGTGACGCGAAATCGACTGCCTCAGATTCTCCTATATACTCTCACGGACAGCGGTGATGTTTTCGGCAGATCTTGCGTCTCTTCGACGTACGGGTGTTGGTCGATTGTTTACTGAACCAGTGGACTCAAATTTATCCACCACATTGCGAATAGTCCTCTCGGTAGGACGATTATGGCGACCGTAAAATGAGCAAGCGCGCGGTACGTTGCCCAAACAGAACACCCATTTTGATAATACAATTTTATTATCTGCACGTGTTGTTGAATGCTATATCCGTCCATGGTGATTTGGCAAAACAAACTGAATAAATGACAACTAATTTGACAGATGTAGCTTCAACAAGATGGCCGCTATCAACTGTCAAAGTTCGGAAGTCTCTCTTGGAAGACCCTTTAGTATGTGGTAATAATATTAAAATGGGTCGGTGGTAAAAATATCAAAATCTGGTGCAATCGAGTGAAGTTCGTTTAAGCGCCGCAAAGCACGGCGTTAATCCCATTAACGCAAAAAAAAAACAAGACATATCTCGTCTAACGCCATACATACCTACCTAATATACATAATGTATTTTATGATCACATAATCGCATGGCCGACCACCCAGACTGAAAATAACGATGAAGAGGATTAAAGAATAAAAGTAGCTTGAATATGAGGGACGATGGTTTAAAGTAGTTCTGATCCATAAGACACATATACCACTTTACATTCAATTGGACACATGTCCATTTTTTGCAAAAAAAAAATACAAATAAACTAAATAACGTAACGACTATTTTTAATTTGAGTTTGATAGCTATTTTTAAATACTATTAAACTAAAAAATATTCCATTTATAATTGCCTATAATTTAGCAATAAAACAATTATTTGTCTCTCCTGAAAACCTAGCATTTTGGACATGTGCTTAAATGAATATAACTGATTCAATTGGACAGTTAAGGAAACCTATGACACTCGAAATCACATAACGATTCTAACACTACCACACACTTTTAAATCGCTTCAAGTGTTTGGAAGTTTTGGTGGAATAAAGAAACGGAAAACATACATAGGAACGCTGAACACATTACACTCCATTTGTGTTGGGCAACCGTGTAAAAATATGTCAAAATATTTTTTCCAGTATTTGCGCATGTTAGGTAAATGCTTGCAGTATGAACGTAGTTTTCAAATTATGTCAAAACACTTTTAAGTGACTGGTGTCAGGACAATGTTGTTTGTTTGTTTGTTTGTACTTTTTATTGTGAAAATGTCACAAGGGCGGGTTTATTGTCATTTGACAATCTCTAACAACCAACCCTACTATGACGTGTTATATGTATGTGTGCGTGTAACATGTGTGTAAGTGTGTGTCTTGTTATTGCATTCGATCGACAGAATTGGAAATGCAATTCCGTTAATTTGATCCCAACAGAAAATGGTGACCCAGCCGGGAATCGAATCCGGGACCTTACAATGTAAGATCAGGCAACCTAACCACTATGCAATTTTCCTCTTCTTGTAAGTTAAAATAATCGTAAAATGTCGATTGGATACACTTCGGTGCCTTAAAGTAGACACTTCGGTGCCTTTGTGGTAGATCCTATTAAGCAATGTTTAACCAAGAGTAACCGTATTAGCGAACGGTAAAAACTGCAGTTTTTTATTATACTTAACTCATTGGCAATTTATTATTCTTGTGGATGCAATAGTTTATAATCGCGGCTTCGCTCGCGTGGATTTTCCGAATATGTAAAGCCACATACTTAAGTAATAAAACAACAGTACTTGTGAAATCAATCGATATTAGAGAATAGCGCAGTAAAACCACAGAGGTTTTTGAATTGTACCGGCACTTCGTCAATAGGCCAAATAAGTAACGATCGTTGCGTCAATAGGCCAAATAAGTAACGATCGTTGCCATGGTCGTACAATCATTATTGAACAAGGAACTAACACCCGAAACTATAGTCGATGCTTAAACTTCAACTCGTGCTTGAGTAATCTGTATAATAAATATGTAAAATCTGATCAACTTCTTTGCAACGCACGACAATTTATTTAGTATCACTTATCTATTTTTCTTAATTAAATTTTATTAAATTACAACTATAAATGTATATATTTATTACATAGCTATATTTTTTATAAAATTGGTATATTTATGTGTATATACAGGTGGTGGGTCCAAATAATTTATTTTAAAAAACACTTCATTTCTTAAAATTGCATAAAAATATGCACATCTAGAGACGGGCCAAATTATCGCCTAGTTAGATGTGCTATTGGCAGTAAAGGTCATGTAAGATGTGTTAAACCTCCCTATATTAATTATTAAATAATTTATATAATTATTATAAGATTACATGACCTATGAATGAACTGTATACCTAATCCTATGTACCTAAATAAAAAAAATAAAATAAATGCTTCTATATTATAGTCGAGTCAGTAATGCTTAACCCTTCAGGCCTCGACCCCTCAGCCGATTGACAAGTTGATGTCTCAAAAAATTTTTGTAAAAATTAGTAAAAAAATGAATTACGACACTGTCTTACCAAAATATTAATTACTGCCAAACCACTTTACCCATAATTAAAATATAACATATTAACATAATAAAACATAATAAAATAAAACAAATTAAATTAAAACGGGGCCGTCACGCTGAATCGTGTTGTGGCCGATATCGCCCAATTGGGGCTCTAGGGGTTAAGCATGGGCTCAAGCCAATTATCTCATGGATAATGTTTGAGCAATGCTTAGAAATGTCTATTACATTACTCAGCACCCGTTTCTTGGTTGTATGGAGGGTTTTTACCTATTTTCTTGCATTGTTCTTATCGACCTTTCCGAACGACCTTTTGATTTATAAATTTTATTGGCGTTGCTGTTGGATTGGATATATTTATGGACATTTTAAGGACGACTTGATTTGGCAACTATTTGTATTCCTGCATATATAGAGCGGGGGTGGTTGCCTACCTTACGGCGACTGCTCTTGAAATGACCATTGGCCATCCGATCCCGGTTCAGAGTCGGGCAAAGGACGCCTTGGTCCGCGATAGATTCGGTGCACACCGTTTCACCGCTTCGTAAGGGAGAGGACCGCGCAAGCGACCTCAAACTCGGAACCAATCGAGAGACCGGAGAAATCTGGTCACAATTGCAAGCAAGGGCGCGAGTGTCGGCCCGCCAGGTAACATTACTGGCTATCTCGCGGTAGAGGCGTTGGTCTCTTGCGGGCTGTGGCGTAGCTAGACGTCGGATTTGTAATGTCCAAAGTCTTCTACGCTCACTGCACGGTCGATAGAACGAAGAATAGTTAAAACGTCCTGCGGTGACGGGTTCGCCCGTTGTGGTTGACATCTCAATATGTGCATTTACCGCTTTGTGCGTTTGGTTCTTTCAAAATGAGCGTTTTTTTTATCGAAGTCAAATGTTATACGATAATTATAAACGAGAATGGCGGGTGTTCACGGAGAGTACCTACTTTTTTTAATGGCAGGTAATGAGTTAAAATTTGGGGTTTAGATATTATTTTAATTAAAAAAAAACACTGATAAAAGAATAGAAACAATGGGAATACAGCAAAATCTTTTTACTCGAAATATAAAAGTTTAGTTATGTATTTAGGAGCATTTTAGGAGAGACCAATATTCCACGTTTTGTGGCCAATAATTTTACATGTATCGCCAGATGAAATGGAAGGACAGCATTGCCTAGGAAAGTTGACTGTCTGTACAACACGATCGATGCTTGAATAATGCTTGATGATGGATGAACGATGCTTGAATAATGCTTGGTTAACGAATACTCCAGCGCTCGACTATATATACTAATATTAGCCATGATTGTTCATATTCCATATTAATCTTAATTTTCCATAATTTGACAAAATATGGCATGAAAGGCTAACATTGTCTTGGATAGTAGGTATGGTGATTGTTTTCTAGCTCAGCATGCAGAGTATACATCTTACGAAAGTTTTTTTGAATCTCTCTGCCGCCCGAAATATTGCTTCAAATTTATATTTTTTCCAATGCCATTGACAGAGCAGCGATACGATGCATTCATAAGGGTCGTCATATGGAGTATTACGAACAAGGAATGTGCTTTTTGTGGAACCCGCCTTGTTGCCTATTGGCACCATCTTCTAGGTAGGCATTTATAGCATCACGCAGTCACACACTCAGGCGGTCACCCATCCAAGTATTGACCAGCGCTTAACGCTGCTTAACTTCGGTAACAACGAGGAGAACCAGTGTCAACCTGGCTACGGACGCTACCGACAGTGCAGCAATTTCTATTCCTCGCTTCAAGTATACTGTACCAACATAGCCTCTTTCCATATCGATCATTGTCACATGCACCTACCCACCGGCTACTTTGAAAGCCGCCAACAATTCGTTGCAGTCAATGTTGTACTCTACTGCAATTCCTTTGAAGATACGACTGCTGACCTGATGATATATGTGAAGTCAAAACTCACGAACAGGCCATTTATTTTCAAAGGTTACTTTGTTTTCTATGATGGTTCCCACAGCCATTTGTTTGCGGTCGAGACGAGAGTTCTTTCCATCTGCGAGTTTAACTTGTCTGTTTCAACCGAATTACCTTCGTTGATACCATATTGATTGTCATGCGGGGGTGATGTTGTTTCCTTGAAGTATCTTTCTAACAATTTCTTCAATGCTTTAAGAAGGAAGGATCTTCCATTGCCCTCATTTAAACCATCATCAATTTTAAAATTCCCTGTACCTACTTACAACACACTTTTCTTTAAAATTGTTTTTTTTATTAAAAAACATGTATGGTTTTATTCCAGGTTTAAGCGGTCTCTTAACGAACAGCGAAGGTAAATTCGATCCAAGCGTCCTCGGCTCCATGGTCACAATGTTCGCCCAACAGGCTGGATCCCAACACAGATCCAAAAGTCGTGCCGGCCAAGACGGAGCTCCGGATCTCGACATCGGAAACCTCATGAACGTGGCATCGTCCTTCTTTGGCAGCGGGCAGGCTGGAGGAAATCAGCAGCAAGGCAACCCGATGGAACTGCTGAACATGCTCCCGATGCTCCTAAACACACTGCAGTCCTTCACGGGACCGGAAGCCGAGAGCAGAGCTCACGACCACGCCGACCATGCCTGGTTCCTTCCGCCCGTTTTGGAGAACCTGCATCTGGCCTGGGATCACTTCATCAACTCCGAATTGGGCGTTACGCTGTACCGCACGTCCGGATTGGAGAAGGTCATGAAGATATTCAGAGGGTCAGACGGGAATATCAACTACGAGTTCCTTTTGGATTCTATGGAGAATCTGTCGTTCAGAAGAAGGTGGATCAGACAGGCTACTGGATTTTTGACAGAGTGGGCAGTACATTTGGCTAAACCAGAAGTCCATACACAGTGAGTAATTTTTATATAAGTAATTATCAGCCTAGTTTCTTAATGGAACTTATGCCCAGGACACTAATAAAACGGTTATATTTCCATTGCTATGACATATTTCATGCTTTGACCTGGTTAACGGAAATGATTTATCTGGTCAGAATGTTGCATGTAGAAGACCATTTGTATGAATGTTGAATGTAGAGAGAACACTTGCATGTAGAGGAACAAGACCTATGATTGTTTACATTGCCAAGATTGACAAAACAGCATTTAAGGATCATTCAGCTAAATTAAGAGCTGGTCTCCACGGGCCACACGCCATCTACAATTTTGTCCTATATTTTTTCAGATACATTGCCTCAGCCCGCCGCATCATAAATGCCGTCTTCCAAAACCAAGGTTTTCCGAAAGAAGCTCAGTTCGACTCAAAGAGACCAGCCGATAGTATAAACGCAGCCGTCAACCATCTCATGGCACGATACTTCGACTCAAGATACGACGTGTCGATATATGTCAAACCAGCAATTGCATATCTATCGGTAAGTTTGGTCAATTTTACATATATTCTAAAATATTAAGTAAAATAATAGTAAAATAAGTAAAATAATAAAAATAGTAATAAGTAAAATATTATTACATATATTCATTGATTTTATAATCAATGATATACTCTAAAATAAGTCTTAAATATTAGTTCAACAAGTGTAGTTAGTTAGTTGTACTGGGCGTTCCTCCGCAAGTCGACATCCAGTGTGCCTATTTTGCGTTTCAACAAGTGTATCAGCGCGATAAGATATGCAAAAGAGTAGGAACCAAGCACACCTAATTTTCCCAGATGTGCGGTAGGACGATGTAATCCACACCTGATTGTATCCTCCTACCACAAACCTCTGGCTTTCCAAGTCAAAGTACCAAATTGACGACCTGCTCTAGATCTTTTTCCTATTCCTCTACCAATCGGATAAGTGAGTCGCTCTCGAGAGGTTGGTGTTCGAGTTGACGTCACTCCATGAATATACCTTCAAATCCGTTTTCTCCCATATAGATTAATGTCGAAATGACGAAAATGACATCACCATGCACACCAACACGATTGGGGGTTTCATCTAATGACTATGCACCTTGCTTTCTGCCACCATGCCTTCTCCTTCCAACTTAATGCTCTATTAGTTGGTCAGTGCTTTGGCCACTGCCTATGTCTTTCTCGCTCCTTCCTATAGGTACATTTTTCATTTGGTACAAGTAGTGCCGACTCGCTTACACCTTAGCGATGAGGGCCAACGAGTAGAGTAGGCATTATGCCCGCTCTACTTGTTGGCCAATGCTGGGCCACATCGTTAAGATGGAAGCGAGTCGACCCCACTGTGACGTGTGAGCTAACGGGCTCTGTTGCAGTTAAGCCACCAAGACCCATGTGTTTAGGTTTATCCGGCAGCCTCCAAGCAGAAGTGCGAGCCTGGGTGGGACTTTGATCTGCGGGCCAGTTTCCTTCGGAGTCAACCTTCTGTCACTCTTGGACGGTTTGCGCACCGTGCAGCGTCAACCAATCGACTGTGCATTCCGACTGATAAACCGGGGAGTCAAAAAACAGTATTCTTTCCTATAGAGCGGGGGTAGTTGTTAACCTTACAGCAACTGCTCTTGAAACGACCAATCGGCTACCCGATACCGGGTGAACCGCCGGGCAAAGGATGCCATGGTCCGAGATAGATTCGGTAGACACCGTATCACCGCTACGTAAGAGAGAGGAGCGCGCAAGCGACCTGTAACTAGTCGGGAGCCCGGAATAATCTGGCTGCAACTGGAAGTAAGAGCGCGAGTGTCGGATTCGCTGGGATAATAACCTAGCTATCTCGCCGTAAGGCGATGGCTTCTCGCGGGCGAGTGGCGTAACTAAACAGTGGACTGTTTTCGTCCCAAGTCTTCTATGCTCACCTCACGGGAGACAGAATGATCCAATATCATGATCACCCGTTGTAAATGACAGCTCCAGTTGAGATGTGTGAAAAATGTATGGGTAAGAGATAGATAGACATAGGCCATGGCAAATATGTTGGCCAACATATAAAGCGAGCGTTAGGCAGCTCGCTCTCAGGGTTGCTACTTTAGGAAATAACTTCCCGCGTGAAGTTGCCAGAGTGGTCTATTATTTTTCTGTGACAAGGTACAGACTACATACATACTATGATCTCATAAATAAATGCATTCACCCAAAACGGCTTATCTATTCATCCTCATGCTATGGAACCTAGAAGTTGGTGCTCGTGGCTTGCCTGACAAATCCAAGGTCTTGAATTGGAGGAATCCTAGAATTGTAGGAAAGGAATCCAAGGCGAAGAATTGTTCTCTTTAGGAAGATAATCAATTCCGTCTTGGAAAAACTTAAATCAGCAATTTCCTCATCATCACTTCAAGGATCGGTGAATTCCACGACAGTTCTTCTTTGATCTATTTATTTTTCTACAATGTTGTTTTTTCATTGCAGCAAATCATGAAGATGGCTCAGAAACAAGGTGATTACTTAAGCCGCGCAGACCACAACGCCCTCAGTGACAAAATCACTGATATGTTCAATCTGGAATTGATCGAACCCATACTGAGAGTATACAGAGCCTACAGACACGCCAAGAAAGCACCACACTGCCAAGCTCATCTCATGTGCCTCGTGAATAGGCATGACCCCAAGGAGAAAGCCTTAGGTAAGTACCTTCCAAATCAAAATCAAATCCCCCGTGAAGTGAGTGCAGAAGACTTGGACAAAACAGTCCACCGACAAGCTCCGCCACATGGACCATGGCATCTATCACGGACCATGGCATCCTTTGCCCGACTGTTCACCCGGAATCGGGTAGCCGATGGTCGTTTCAAAAGCAGTCGCTATAAGGTCCGCAACCACCCCCGCTCTATAGGAAACAGTACTGCTTCCAGACTCCCCCGACTGTTAATCAAAGTGACCAGGGAGCTAATGGGCCCATGATGAGGTGGCCACAATGACCCATGTGTTCAGGGTCGGTCACACTCACGGGTCAACACCCATCCGATGGCCTCCACGCATGGGGTGCGAGCCCGGGTAGGACACTGGGTCAACCAGTCTCCCCTGGGAATCAATCCTCTGGCGCTCCTGGACGGTCTGCGCACCGAGCGGCGCAAGCCAATCGATTGTGCCCTCCGACTAACAATCGGGGGAGTCTGGGAACTGTATTGTTTCCTATAGAGCGGGGGTAGTTGTCTACCTTACGGCGACTGCTCTTGAAATGACCATTGGCCATCCGATCCCGGTTCAGAGTCGGGCAAAGGACGCCTTGGTCCGCGACAGATTCGGTGCACTCTATTTCACCGCTTCGTAAGGGAGAGGACCGCGCAAGCGACCTCGAACTCTGAACCAATCGAGAGACCGGAGAAATCTGGTCACAATTGGAAGTGAGGGCGCGAGTATCTCGAGCCCGCCGGGTTTATTCCTGGCTCACTCGCGGTAAGGCGTTGGACTCTCACGGGTTGTGGCGTAGCTGGACGTAGGATTGTACTGTCCAAAGTCTTCTACGTTCACTGCAGGGCGACAGAACGACTAATCGTTAAAACGTCCTGTGGTGACGGGCTCTCCCGTTGTAGTCGACACCGCAAGATGTTAATCAAAGTGCTGGGTGGGTAGTCGTCGCTGACGCACGCGTTCGCGACACTTCTCCGCCTCGTAGTTGTTTTCACCGTCGTTTTTACCAGTTTTTCTGGTGTTTTTGCTTTGTTTCTGTGACCGGACTGTTGACGCTTCGTTTCCTGTCGAAGTTTCTTCCACAGGGCGGAAAAAAGTGAATTCCCGAGATTAATAAACTTCGACAGCTGTCAGTGAAAGTGTACCTACTGTGGTTTCCTTGCTGGCGAGTGTGCCGCGGGTGGCCCTCTGGGCGGGGCTTGAAGACAATCGCCCCCGCTGCGTGCCGGGGTAGCGGCCGCCACTGTGGGGCGCAGGCCTGCGCAGGCCTGCGGTGTGTGAGCTATTTAGCTGTGAGCAGTGTGAAAGGGCGTTTCTCGCGCGCTAAGTTTTAAGTTTTTGACCTGCGGCCGTGTGCGCGCCGCTGCCGTGAACCTCCTAATCTACGTGGGCGCGGGCGCGCCCTTGCCCCGTGGGCTCGACGGTCCCGTGAGGGATCTGGAGGATTCCTCCGTTAAATCGTCCCGTGTGAGCAGTGCGACAACGCGTTTCCTCGCGTTTCCCCGATGGCGAGTAGTGACCCGGGCGGTGGCGGCGATCCCTTCAGGAGGTGGCCCCGCATCCCCCGGTCGCCCACCCTCCCGACCCGCCGCCCCCCGCCCCCTCGTGCTCCGGTAGGCGAAGTAGCGGCGGCGGGTCCCACGGGTGCGGTTGCGGTTTATTTATTTTTTATTTATTTATTTATTGGAATTATTAAATTAACCATTTTACAATAAATATAATATTAAAACAAATGGCAAAAACTTTCCTCTTTCATTCACTGGCTAGTGCTGCCCAACTGGGATATACCCGTTCCAGGGCAAGCAATTTGTATTTTTACATTTAAAACGAGGGTCGTTGAACCAACCAAACACAATAATAATAATAATAATTTTAAAATATATATAATTGCCGTTCTGGCGTCGCCGTTCTGGTTGCCGTTCTGGCGTCGCCGGAGAGAGGGGCTGGGGCCTTCCCGCCCCTCCCTGGGCCTGAGAGGGTGAGAGGGGTTGTGGTGGGCGGCGGGAAATCACCCCCCCCCCCCCCCCCATCCACACCCCAACTCGAGATTGTGCCAAGGGCTGATATCTCTGCTGCGGACAGGATCGGCAAGAAGAGGAAGCTGAAAAAGAGGTCGCCACCACAGATGACAAATAGGAGAAATGACCAGCTCACGGACGATGATGAGACGGACACCGCGAGCGGAGCGACCTCCGAAGCCTCCTCCATCGTACGAGCTGCTGCCCCGGCGTCTGCGCCGGTTACTGTGAGTGGTGCTGCGGTTTCGAGCCGGCTGGCTGCCTCGTCGATGGCTGTCAACTTCGTCGAGGAGGTTGAGAGTGCCTTGTCGAGGTTGAGCGACATCGCGAGGGAGGGCGACAGCTCGAAGCGGAGCACGCTCACCCTGAGCCAGAAAGACAGGATGTCGAGGGAGTCGTCTGGCATCCTCGGCCTCGTCTCGAGGCTTGCCTACGAGCTTGCTGCCGCCCATGGACGGCTTGGGCTCTCAGATGAGCTGTCTGGAGGGGTGAGGTCGGTGATGGCCTCAGTTAGGGAGCTGGCTGCAAGACCGGCCCCTGAGGTGGCGCCGTCGCCCTCGACCTTTGCCTTGAGGGGGTTCGGGGACGCCCTCAAACGCGGCATTAATCTACAGGTGGCCGGCAATAAGGTGAGGGAGGTTCTGCCGAAGCGTCCCACTGTCTTAATCTACACCGAAAAGGAGAGCGCCTCTGCGTCATCCGAGTCGACCAAAGCGGCTCTCTTCAAGGCTCTGGACCCTTCGGCCGACGGTTTCCGCCCAGTCACCGTGCGGAAGGTAGGACGGGCCGGCATCCTGGTCCAGACCTCAACTCCTGGGGGCCTGGAGAGGATGAAGGCTGCGGGCGAAAAGCTTCGCGGTGCAGGGCTGAAGGCTGTTGAGCCTCAGGGCCGTCTCCCGCGGATTGTACCTCTGAATGGCGGTACCGTACCTCTAATATAGACTGGGACCGTTTCGGAGAGTCTCTGTCTACGGGGCTTGCCAGCTTCCCTCCTCCACACAGCAGCTCGGCCGAGGAACTCAGTGTCTCCCTCAACGAAGCCAACTCCTCGGCCTGTGAGTCGGTTCTGGGTCGAAAGAAACCCCGCGGTGGCTTCGCGGCCCCGTGGTCCCCCCCCCCCCCCCCGAGCGTGAAGAGGAATTGCGTGGCAATCTCCGTTCCGCCCGAAGCGTCTACCACGCCGCTATTAGGCGTGCTAAGATGGACTCCTGGAGAAAGTGGGTCTCAGACGTTGGGAACGAAAACCCATGGGACATGAGGACTGCGGTAGACAAGGGCGCGGATAATACCTATCTATCCAGTATAGTTGAAGGTGTTTATTGGATCCCGGTTCAGAGTCGGGCAAAGGATGCCTTGGTCCACGATAGATTCGGTATACTCCGTTTCACCGCTTCGTAAGGGAGAGGACCGCGCAAGCGACCTCGAACTCGGAACCAATCGAGAGACCGGAGAAATATGGTCACAATTGGTAGTTAGGGCGCGAGTGCCGCCCGCCAGGTAACATACCTGGCTACTCGCGGTAAGGCGTTGGACTCTAACGGGTTGTGGCGTAGCTAGACGTCGGATTTGTTATGTCCAAAGTCTTCTACGCTCACTGCACGGTCGATAGAACGATGAATCGTTAAAACGTCCTGCGGTGACGGATTCGCCCGTTGTGGTTGACATCTCAACGCCAGGAGCGCCAGAGGATTGATTCCCAGGGGAGACTGGTTGACCCAGTGTCCTACCCAGGCTCCGCACCCCATGCGTGGAGGCCATCGGATGGGTGTTGACCCGTGAGTGTGACCGACCCTGAAACAGAATGGGTCTTCGTGGCCAACTCAGCAAGGGCCCATTAGCTCCCACTCCCACTCTGACTAACAGTCGGGGGAGTCTGGAATCAGTACTGTTTCCTATAGAGCGGGGTTGGTTGCGGACCTTACGGCGACTGCTCTTGAAATGACCATCGGCCATCCGATCCTGGGTGAACAGCCGGGCAAAGGACGCTGAGGTCCGCGATAGATTCTGTAAACACCGTTTCACCGCTTCGTAAGGGAGAGGACCGCGCAAGCGACCTCGAACTCGTAACCAATCGAGAGACCGGAGTAATCTGGTAACAATTGGAAGTAAGGGCGTGAGTGTAAGCCCGCCGGGTAACACTCCTGGCTATCTCGCGGTTAAGGCGTTGGCCTCTTACGGGCTTGTGGCGTAGCTAGACGGTGGACTGTTTTGTCCCCAAGTCTTCTGCGCTCACTTCCAGGGAGATAGAACGACTAATCATTAAAACTTCCTGAGGTGACGGGCTAGCCCACTGTAGTCGACAACCCAAGTTGTTATAATACCTACACACTGTGTTATTCAGTCAACATAGACATAAGTTGAAAATAAATAATAATTATTACCCAACACCAAATTGCTCTTCTTCGTGAACGAAAATTGGAGATTAGTTCGTGTGGACGAGACGGGGCAATACGCTAGAGCGTAATTTCAAACGAACGGTGGTCACTTTTTCGTAAAGCGTTGGCCTCTGACAGGCGAGTGCCATAACTTGACAGTGGACTGTAACCTCACGGGAGACAGAACGATCCAATATCGTTAAAACTTCCTGAGGTGGCGGGTTCGCCCGTTGTAGTTGACAGCTCTAGTTGTCTGTGTACTGTGACCCCGGTTCCTTTTTTTAAAAATATAATTACAAGATATCAAAATCCAGGCGAGTTAAACTCGCACTTAACTGATTATTTTCCGTTACAGGGATTCCCGGATTCAAACAAGGACTTACAAAACTTAGTAGTTTAGTGGCATCAGCCGCTCTTAGTTATCATGGTGGAAATGGATTCTGGGACCTTTACAATGCAGTTCTGCAAGATATCGATTGCCAGGTAAGACATTTCTTTTTCTTCTTTTTCTTTTAATGGCTTCACCCAAAGAAAGTGATTTCTGCCAGGTGTAACATTACAATCAACGGAAACTTATTTTTGTCAGTTTACATGCCTGAATTAAATGAAACAAATAACTGACTGGAACATCAAATCGGATAATAATTAAATACCCAGTGAAGAGGAGGATAAAATACATATATTTAACATAAACACATTACAAAAGATTTTGTAGATGTTAGGTGACTTCAGAGATAAACAAAATCTTTGCTAAGAGCGCGTTGAATTTCGAAGTCTAAGAGGTCCGAAATAAAGTTCGGGTAATTATTATAAGTTTCGCCAGATAATGCTATCAGCACCAACTGCATGTCGCCGGCATAGAAAAATTGCCAAAACGTACTATGACATTGAGCATTCTAATAGCTACTAATATCAATTATATATAGCTACTAATACCTTTTTTTTATCATTTGTTGTGTGGGGCTTTTCTAAGGTCTTTATAAGCCTTGTAGCACTGCGACCATTGCTGATCTATTGTATTCGCCACCTACTATAGTTCTGCGCTAAGCGTCGTGTCATTTAAGTACCGCAACAGGCTTTTGGCGCCAGATTGTTTTACCTCCTCAGGTTGGAGGTAATGACCACCCAAGTGGATGTATCTTTTTCGCATCAGCGGGCCACACTCGCACACGAGGTACAGAGGAGTTTCCTCTGCCCCTTGGCAGAACCTGCACATTTTTGTGTCTCGGAGCTTGAGGTTGTACCTCACCAGTATGTGTAGATTGTTCTTATTTAGCGATAAGGCCTCACGGGCCGTCTTAGGGTCGTAGGCCTTAATTAGCGCTTTGGATTGATTCAACCCTGGCGTGTTGTTCCAGTGGTTGACGGATTGTTCTAAACATATTTGTTTGAGAATTAGGTTTGTAGCAAGGTTCAGGGCCGTAAAACGTTCCCTTTGTACTAATAGCTTACTTAAAGCTACTAATAGCTTACTTAATAGCTACTAATATAAAATATAATCAACAATAATATTTATTTTGTTCAATATCTGGCTAATTTAAAATGTTATTATTTTACATTGTCTATTTGAAAAAAAAACATTTTTTTACAGGCGAAATATCCAGCAGACTGTGCAGACTTCCACCATGATGAAAGCAAGGTGACGACAGAATACTACCATAATGAACTATAAAGAAAACTCATTCAAATATAATTTTAACTGTGTATGAAAATTAAGGAATAAAATTGTGAGTTTGGACATCCTATTGTTAGATAATTAGATATCCTATTGCTCTATGATATCCTACTATAGCAGTTGCTACAACGAATATAATAGGTGAAAAAGAACGGTTGAAAATATTGTAAATAAATTTAGCGGTAAGATTTTGCAATATTATAAATAAGACAATAAGATTAAAAGAATAAATACTTATTTTATTTAAATCTCACTTCAGGTTGTGATGATTGTACATAAAAAAGTTTTCTTTTTAGGTTTAGATTCTTTTAATGTCAGTTTTTTGTATGGTTTAATATTATTTTTAATTTGATGTCGTTTACAATGAATAAATATGATTTGGATAGAATTTTTGTTTCAATTGTGAAAATTGGTAACTTTAATCATGGTAGTCTGTTTAGCAATCTATATATATAAAACAAAGTCGGGTTTGTTGGAACACTTAAAACTCGAGAACAGCTGGACCGTTTTTCATGGTTTTTGATTTGTAGTATTTGTCTCCGTCCCGAATAGCAGAATAACTATTAAAAACAAAAAATGGAAATTTAAATAAAAGAAAAACATTTTCTCATGCAAAATGTAAATCCGTGTTTTTCCCATGGTCAGTTGTACGTGGCATGTTCACGTGTCCGTCTGTCCAAATCCTCTGCTTTATTTGTTCTTGCGCCTGATAAAAAAAAACAAAAAATGTCGTGTATCACAAGGTGCTTCAATGAAGAGAATTAAACCGAGTGCATCCCATGCTGCACAATATGTAAATAGTTTAATTCAATCATGTCTTGCTGACACGCGATTGGTAGGTATACTTAATGTTTGTACTTTCATATTTCTTTTTGTGTTATTATCTTAATAAAGTAGTGAACTTAACATTTACTTTGTATTCATTGTATTACTTTCATAAAATCATAAATTAAGTTCAGCTAATCTGTAACACGACATTCATTGACTGTTAGGCGGTACGAAGTTCGCCGGGTCAGTCAGTAATTTAATAAAATATACATAGAAAGTGAAAATCAAAATAATGTATAAAAATAAGTTAACATTAAAAAACACATTTTTAAAACCAAGCTTTTATTAAAATGCTCGTTTCTCAGCCAACCTTGGATGCGGCAGCTACGTCATAGTGTAAGAACGGGCTATCATAATTAAAGTTCAAAGTTTATTTATTCCAAAAAAAAAAAACCGGCGAGGGTATAGAACTTACAATTAATAAATACATTTTTTATAATATTCATATTTTAAACATATCATATATCTGCCAAAAATAAAATTAAATCACGTTAGAAATCTGAAAGTCAATAAACTATACAAAATCAACCATTACATTGTCTAAATATTAAAAAGAGCATTAAGAAATATCAAAAATAGAAATACCAAATCCAAAAAAAACAAGAGTATAAATCTATAAATAAAATAGAAAAAATAATAGAATGGCAAATCCATTGAATGATCTCGCAAATAAATAAATAAATAATAATAATAATCAAGGAGTCCAATTTGGAAAGACTCAAATAAGAATCAGAGTAAATATATAAAAATAAAAGCAATAATTCCTAAATCATGTTACATAGTCAGTAAGTAAATTTTCTATAAAATGAAGTGTTCATAAAAGGATTAAAATGGAAGTTAAAAAAAAATAAAAAAATAAACAAGTATATGACTGTTTCTTTCTTTTCTCACATATAACTTTATTTATATTTTTTAATCGAATTTTATATTATATTTATTGCCGATTTAATAATGGAATTTCATTTTATTTATTATATATTTTTAATATTTTTTTATTATTATTATTTTTTATTTTATTCTGAAGACCACATTTTAGGGCAATTTAGTGTCATTAGCTTTTTACTAAAACTTGGACATTTGTAGGCAACCAAGCAATCAAGCAAACTTGATTGTAATATTGGAGTCCTGTCCACCCTAGAACGGGCTAGTCCCAGTTGGGTGACAGAAACAAATAAGCAAAAGGTTTAGGTTTCGCCATTCGGTTCCTGTTATTTTTGTAAGCTAATCAATGTTTTATAGTAATTAATTCTTAAATAAATAAATAATAAATATAGTCCGTGCCATATAGACATTGGTAAGTTTCTTAATTAGGGCATATGTTTGTATATTTTTTAATTCCTCTATTAACCTGTTATAAAATTATATGCTCTGTACTGAGTTGTCCTTTGAAATTTTGATGTTGCAGGTATGAGTATACATCGATTTGTGCTTTGTATTGTGGGAATGTATGTGGGCAAGAGTTTGGTTCTTTCCTTTATTTTTATAGAATTCGCACAGGCTTTCGTGAATAAGTATAGCATAAACGGTGGGGATGTTTAGTTCACGAAATAGTGGAATTGAATGCTTATGCAAGATATCGTTTATATGCTGTCGACGGTTGAGGAGTCCCCTCGTTAAAAACCAACCCTGGGTGCAGCAACCCTGTCGCGGAGAAACTTAGAACAGGCTATCACAATTGAATGCGCATACAAAATTGTGTGTCCGTGCTGTTAACCGTGGAAAAGTAGCCTCATTGGGAGCCGAACCTGGTTGTAAAATCAGGTCATGCTCACTACAAAAATGCATTATCATCGAAACTGAACCAACGTCTAAAATTTTAAACTTCATATGATAAGAGGAAGTGGTTCTAATTCAGCTTGCAAGAATTGACCTGAACAAACAATACTAACTAACCTACCAACACTACGAGGTAAATAAAAGCTTGTAATAACAAAGACTATGTAATAAAAGACTATGTCTACTTACCTTGCGGCGACAGCCAATCGGTTATGCACTCTGACTAATTACTGAAGGAGTCGGGAGACTATGGAAATATACTGTTTCATAAGCAGCGGGGGTGGATGTTGACCTGTCGTCACCCTCTCTTTAAACGACCAGTCGGCTACCTAGTCCTAAGTTCAGAGCCGAGCAAAAGATGCCATGGTCCGCGATAGATTGCAACTGAATCATCGCTTATTATATTCAGTATTCAGTATTCAATTTATTCATTCAGAATATACAATAAAAGCATGAATTATGAATTAAAGCTTATTATCGCATATTAGAATTCGTCAGGTGCTAGTAATATATTAATATATGTAGATATAAAACTATTAAAGCATAAATATTAATTCGACAATAGCGTTGACTAAAGTCGGCTCTACAAGGCAGACAAATACAATATATTTTTTTTTAAAATAGAGCTGAATCCATGTACATGAATATACATATAAAATAGATAATTATTATAAGAATATTAATAGTCATCTTAGGCACTTTATACAAAAAATAATCACACAATAGAAAGTATAAAAACAAAATTGGAAAAAAACAACGTATGTATATGATTAGGTATGTTACGTTACACATTGTAATCTACATATTAAATATTAAATTCATAATATTATTATTAAACAGTAATCTTCACTAAAATAAGGTACCCGAAAGTTAGATATCAATGTTATTCCCATTTGAAAGAATTGGCATGCTCAAAAAAATCACCCAGCTTACAGAAAGCATGTGTGGATTGCAGCTTTTGTTTAATAAATCTTTTAAACGCCTTTGTTTCCATCTTTCTTGTGGAGCGTGGTAGCTGGTTAAAGAGCTTATAGCTCAAATATCCAAAGGACTTTTGTGTCTGCGTAAGGTATAGGTACTTTAGGCAGGATAACATCCGGTATACGGTAGGTAGGGGACCGCGCAAGCAGCCTTGAGTCCGTAATAAGTTGGGTGGCCTTGAGTCCGTAATCAGTGAGTCCGTAATCAGTGTATACTAATGGTTAAATCCAGACGGAGATATCCTGCCAAAACTGGTAGCCAGGGGGCGAGGTGGCCTGCTGGCTTACCCTCAGTGGCTCGCTGTAAGGCGTTGGACTCTGGTGGGTTCGTGGATTTGCTGGACAGTAACTTTGTATCGTTATAAAGTCTTCTACGCTCGCCTCATGGGAGACAGAACGATCAATATCGTTAAAACCTCCTGGGGTGACGGGTTCGCCCATTGTAGTTAACTTCTCCAAGTGTTCCATAAGTCTTCGCGTTCACTCAATGAGAAATAGGAGACAACCTGATGTCGTTAAAACTGTTTGTTTCTACCCTTTATTGCGAAATTTCACAATGGGCGGGTTTATTGTCATATGACGATTTCTTACAACCAACCCTACTATGACGTGTTATCTGTATGTATGCGTGTGACATGTGTGTAAGTGTGTGTCTTGTTATTGCATTCGATCGACAGCATTGAAAATGCAATTCCATTAATTAGATCCCAACGGAAAATGGTGACCCAGCCGGGAATCGAACCCGGGACCTTACAACGTAAGATCAGGCGACTTAACCACTAGGCCACCGGGCCGTTCTGAACTCCCCGGGATGTCGGGTTCGCCCATTGTGTTGACGACACCCCCAGCTGACTCCGTTTATTTTGCAGTCAAAATTGTGCTTTGGTCAAAATTAAATCAAAATCAAGTTTTACCATAACCTTTTAATGAAAATAAGAAGAATACATTGCTATTTCCGTTTCGTAAATGTTAAGTAGACGCGATCTGCAGGGCATAAAATAAAAGCGGTCGGAGAAATAGTAATTTTCGGCACCGTCTTTTCGTTGACATCCACTTTATAGTTTTTCAATACCGATATTACTCCCATCATATATTGAACATAAGCAAAAATATATCCTGAAATGAGAAAATATGTTAAAATTGAATATAATATAAAATTACCCATTTTTACACGACTGCCCAAAAATGGAGTGTTATCTGCTTAGGATTCATCTACGTATGTATTCCATTTCTTGATTTCAGAGTAACTTTTAAAGCTTGAACTGATTTAGAAGTATGTAGTATTGTTAGAATCGTTATGCCATCCTGTGTGATAGGCATGGCCGTGCCCAGGGGGGGGTCCGAGGGGTCCGGACCCCCCCCGAAATGAAATGGATTTACACTAGATAGAATCGACTTTCCAAAATGAAATAGATTTACACTAGATAAATTCGACTTTTTGGTGCAAAAAATACATTAGGGGTATTCTGCTAAGCTATGTTATCGGGTTATCGGGTTGAAATCGAGGAAGAAATAACAGCAGTACGATATTTCACTTACAGTAGAAATCTATAGGTACGATAACAGACCCTTGATGTCGGACTGTCGGACCGACATATCCCCCGCAGACTAGTGTCAACTAGTAGAGTTGGACACTCGCATTCATCTCAGCGTCGTGTTTCGTCATATCATCAAAAGCTCTGTTAGCGGAGAGCGCTCAGAACGTTTCCGAGGCGTTCACGGGTATGTTTTTAGGTGTTAGCATTGATTTTATGTAATATAAAATCAATGGTGTTAGTTTTATATCTATTAGTTTTACTCATATCGAACAGAGCGTAGAGCTGTCAAAAGACTCAAGACACAAATGTTTGTCTCCATCGCTTGAGTCAATTATTGGACGATTGGCATGGCCAGCGACCTGCTATTACACGGTGTAACGAACGTTTGACGTACGTGATACGTCTGATGTTTGAACAGTTACCTACCTAAAATAATTTAAAAAACGGATAATGAGGACGATGTTGTTCCTGTTGCCGCGACAGTAGTCAGTCAGTCATGTTGTTTTGCTGCAAATTACTCCAAAATAAAGTTAAAAGCCTATTAGGAAGTGGTTGATGGTGTGTATAAATAAAAATAGGACTATACCAAAAAATTTCTTTAGGTTTTTAGGTTTAAAAACGAAAATGTTAGTTAGTAGTTAGTACCTACAGTATTTTCAGTGGCGGGCTTCTTCCATCTTAATGTAAGGGTAATAAAATTGAATTTGAATTAGCCGGTCTTTTTTTTTTGGACCCCCCCCCGAAAAAAAAATCTGGGCACGGCCTTGGTGATAGGGTACCTTAACTGTCCAAATATCAAGTCTACGCCGGCTTATCGGCTACCCCGGGTAAGACTCCCGTGTCTTAGGCCTCAGAGCTTGTGGACTGGCTTCTCCCGACGGTTTGCGCACCGGTCGGCGAAGCCAATCGGTTGTGCATTCTGACTAATTGCTGAACTGGAGACTATGGAAATACACTGTTTCCTAAGCAGTTTAGAGTTTCAAGGCGATAGGTGAGGGCAGCAAACCCCGCCCACCGCCCGGGCAGTTATAACGACGAGGGTCGTCTTGTCTGCCCGGGATGTCGTGCTACGACAACCCTGCGCGTACCAGAAGGGTAGAACGCGCATGGGGTGAAATAGGGTAAACCACACCCCCCGTACCGCCCCGAGAACCCATTTATTTATAATAATAAAAGAATTTACAAAGTAAAAATTTACAAAAATAATACTAAATTTACCATATTCACAAAATAAAAATAAAAAAATAAAACAACAAATAACAAATTTAGGGCCGGTAAGTGGGGTAGAGGACGTTCCAGAAACGATGATGGTGGAGGCGCACGGTCCGTGGGCAGGTCTCGGAGCAGCCACGGGGGGGAGGAATCCCTGGATCCTGCAAAGAACGAAACGCCCTTCGGGGCGGTAAAGAGACGGACACAAAGACGGGCACTTCGGGCTGGAAGTAGCCGCCGAATCACGCCACCAAGGAAGAGGGTACCCCCTGGGGGGTATCCCGAGGCCTCATGCTTTCCCAAGAAGCCACCCAGTGCTCCACAAGCTCGCCAAACGACTGGAAGCAGCTCCTACAACTGACCAGATCCGGGTACCAAATCGGAGAGCGCCCAACGCACGCGCCCACTGCATCCATCAATTTCTCCCGTGCAGCCGCTAGAATTGGGCAAGACCAAATTACGTGTTCCGCAGTTTGGCGACCATACCCACAGGCGCATCGGGGGTCATCGGCAAGTCCAAAGTCAAATAGTTTGGCTCTGAACTCTCCGTGGCCCCCAACCAGCTGCGTGGTATGGTGGTCGAACCGCAGAAACGAATTTGCCATCCGCACTGCGACGGACGGGAAAAAGCAATGGGTGAGGCGGCCCGTACCCCCGGCGTCCCATCTAGCCTGCCAGACACGCAAGGACTCCACCCGAATCAGGCGGGCAAACTCCCCAGCTCGGTGCGCCACCGGGTCGATCGACAGGCCATGAAGGACTACCGGCTCGCCCCGGCGGTACCGCGACAACGCCGCACGCTCCAGAATCTCCAGGTCAATCGGCAGAACGCCAGCGATGACGGGTAACGCAAGAGTGGACGTCGTTCTGTACGCCCCGGTCAGGGCCACGAGAGGGATGCGCTGTCCGCGCAGCAGCGCGACACGCGTCGCCTCAGGAACAGCAGACTCCGTCCAAGCGCGTGCGGCATAAGTCGCACGCGGGACGAAGACGCCCTTATAGATAGTCATGACCGCCGGGAAACGAATTCCCCAGTCGGCCCGACTCACTCCGCGGAGCGCAAAGAATAGATCCCGGGATTTTTCGGCTGTAATCTTTGCGTGCGAAAGAAAGGAAAGGGAAGCCGTAAGCGTCACCCCCAGGTATCGAACGGTGGCCGGGAAGGATACCGGGCGACCGTTCATCCTGATGACAGGGTTCCGCTTAAGATGTCCCTTCAGGAGAAGCGCCTGAGTTTTCGTCGGAGAGAAGGTGAGTCTGTTTCGCTGACCCCATCCGAGGATCAGGTCCAGCGAGTCAGCCACCCTTCTCTCGACCTCAGCGCGACTCCTGCCGCCCACCAGGAGAAGAGCGTCGTCTGCATAAGCGCTGACGGTGCACCCCTCCGGGTAAGGTAGACCGAGGAAATCATCAAAGAGAATGTTCCAAAGGCTAGGACCCAACACTGACCCCTGTGGACAGCCCATGGTCGGGGTTTTGGTGACGCTGGTCGGGCCGTACCTCAGAGTGACAGATCTGTCTGAAAAGTAGCTCCTCACTACTTTCAACAAATTGTTCGGGCACAGGCGGGCGCGAAGCTTGCATATAAGCATCGGCCACCACGCGTTGTCGAATGCACCGGAGATATCCAAAAATACGCCTACCACGTAGCGGCCGTCGTAGTTGCGGACCCAGTTTTTCGCAAACAGGATGGCGTCCTCCGTGCTTTTCCCTCGGGTAAAGCCAAACTGACGCTCGTTCTGGGGAGACAGAGTCCTCTCCAGCCGTTCGCGCACAAGCACTTCGAGCACCTTACCCATTATGGGAAGGAGCGTGATGGGCCTGTACGCTTTCGGATCCGAGCGCGGCTTGTCGTTACCTTTGGGAATCACCCGCAGGAGGCCAGCCTTCCAGCATAATGGGAAATGACCGTCCCTAATGCATTTCTGCATCAGGACAGTCACCTCCCATCTTGCGAATTCCCACACCCGCTTCACTATATCAGACGTAAAGTTGTCTATCCCCGGTGCCTTTCTGCGCGATAGCGACCCGATGACGGTGCCGACCTCGTCCGCTGTTACCTCTGACAGATCAGGTACGCGCGAGTCTACGGCACTAAGCCGCCGCAACTGCGCGTGGTGGGGATCGTCATTGTCATTCCGATCCGATGGACACAAAGAACCGAGGAGAACTGAAAGAGTGCCTTCGGTGTCAAGCGGGGCGGAAGTACCCTCGACAATGCTAGAGAGGTAGTTCCCACCCCGCTTGGCACCTTTGTCGATGACGTTCTTCATGTCCCATGGGTTTGCATTCCCAACTTCGCTAACCCATGTACGCCAGGAATCAGTCTTGGCACGCCTAATAGCGGCGTGGTAGACGCTCCGAGCCGATCTCAGGGACTCCCGAAGTACCTCAACACGCTCAGGGGGAAGAGAACCCCTGCGGGCTTCCCCCATGCGGCGGTACGCTTGCCGGAAGCACCTGCGGAGGTCGGATATTTCCGGAGACCACCACGGGGCCGTAAAGCCGCCGAAGGGCCTCCTCCGACCGAGGACCGACTCGCAGGCCGAGGCAACTGCCTCATGAAGTGCAACACTAAGTGCCTCGGCCGAATTGGAGTGAGGGGACGGGAACCGGGAGAGCCTCTCACAGAGGGACTCCCCAAAACGGTCCCAGTCCACATCCGAGGTGCGGTACGCCCATTCCGAGGGGGACGGGGGATTCACACGGCGGCCAATGTCGAAGGTCACTAGTCTATGGTCTGAGGAAGACGACGATTCGTGGACGGTCCAGTTCATCATCTCCCGGGCGAATCCAGGGGAGCACAGCGTCAAATCCACATTGCTGGACACATTTTGCGATATTATATATTATTTTCCCATACATATATATTACAATGTTGTGTTAATATTCATGAATATTTAATATTGCTTATTTTTCCACTCAAAATTGATTGAATTTAAAGTGACTTCATTTTTGTTTTTTAGTCTTTAATTGCATACATATTTTTGTTTCTAGATTTAATTTTACTTTTAATTTGTTTAAAAAACACATATATTAGATTTAAAAATCTTGGAAAATTAAATCAAATGCGTCAGTTCGCGAGTCAACAAACATGTAACGGTTGGTATAACACAGCACAGCCAGAGACAGACCTTCTAGGTCTAGGTCTAGTCGGTTGTGCGGTTTGGCCTCATATCAGATATGCTAGCTTATTTATATGCATAGAGCTATGGTTTTCGCCATATTAATGTTTGATTTTAATGATTCTTCATGTACAACAGTATGTATGTCCTTGTATTATTATTTTTTATGTTATAAATAAAATAATTAAAAATAGCAATTTCAAAAAATACAATAGTTTACTTTCTGTAACGGCAGTCATGTTTTTTTATTCTTTTTAATATCTTTACTCCTATCTTACCGATACAAGAGCGAGGTCCAGCCCCAAAGGGCATGTAAGTAAATGATTGACGTTCCGTTTCAGCATCAGGTGAAAATCGTTCAGGCAAGAATTTTTCAGGTTCCGGGAAGTACTTAGGATCGTGATGTATGGAATACACCGGTATGTTTATTATAACTCCTTTATCCAGTTTTATATCAGTGTCCCTTAACGTGCAAGGTTCCGTGCAAGCCCTATTTATTAGCATAGCAGGTGGGTACAATCTCATAATCTCCCACATTATCAACTTTAAATATGTCATCTCTTTCAGTGTTTCATATGAGATTTTCCGATCGTGTTTAAGTGATACTTTTTCAATTTCTTCGTAAAGCTTCGTTTGGATCTCTTGATTCTTGGCCAATTCGTAAAAAGTCATAGTCAGAGAAACCGACGTGGATTCGTATCCGCCAACGAAGATAGCAAAAGCTTGCGCTGCTAATAGCTCATCGGTTATTTTGATTTTATCTCCCTGTAAATATCCCACTGTTTTGAGCTGGATTAGTTGATCGATGAAATCGTGTCTGGCCGACAGTTTATATTCCCTGGCTTTGAACACTGTTTTCACCAAATCAATAAAGAATTTCTCTTCTTCGACAGTGTTTATACGCATTCGAAACAGATTGAATAAAAACGGAGACAATTGCGAGAATACCAATCTGAAGATTCGATAAAACGACGGATCTAGTATCTGCCCACCCATAGCTACGAAAGGGGACTTATCATAGGTAGAGGAATTCATTTCAATACCAAATACACACGATCCGATGATATCAGTTGTGAACTTCGCCGTTAGCTCTTTAACATCACAAATATTTGATTGCCCTATAATTTCGCTTAGATAATGTTGAAAATCATTAGAGACCTCGTCTACCAGGGGAAACATGTTGCGTATTTTTCCTGCAGAGAAAGCAGGCGTCAATTTATTACGAAGCCATCTCCATATATCGCCACTTTCAAACGCTAAATGCTTGGTCAACGCCTCGCGGTCTGTTTTCATAGTAATGCCTCTGTCTACGAAGTAGCTGAAGTCCTTCACAAATATATTTTTAATTATATCAGGATCTTTCACTAGTAACGTCGGCGTTCTCGCCAAAAAGCCACCGACAAGCTTTTCATTCGGGTGGTTATTGTATATTTTATGCAACAATAACCCCGCATGTTCTTTTAATCGTATGTCATTGCCAGCTGTCCCCACAAAGATGTACGGTTTGTCGTAAATGACATTTCTCTTCTTCCAGTAATCGTATGTATTCGTCAAATACCGGTACAGTAAAACACACGCGGTAATTAAAAACGCAATAAACACAGTAGACATTTCGACATTAGATACACAAGACCGCGAACCATCCTCTCGGATAACTCGCTGCGGTATAAAAAGATCACGCGATTTTTAAACCTGTTTATTGTGTTGATACCTGTTTGCGTTTATTTCTAAATAATATATGGGGACTTTTCGTGATTTCCTATCAGGGGCGGACCGTGCGTTTGTGGGGCCCTGGGCTAACTATTACTTGGGGGCCTGCCTAATTAATCAACTAATTGCCATTTTGTCAAAAAACTTTTTTGATAATGATGTCTAGGTCACGGTACACAATATAGGACAGAAAGAGGACAATACAATATTTTATTTCTTTAATATAACAGACACACAAACACAACTGTAAGACATTTAACTTTTCACTAAAAATAGACAAATCGATTAGCGTAAGAAAACGTTGCTACTAAACAACACTAATGCTATTGTTACTAAACAACATTAATACTAATTGTAATAATATCTTAATTAGTAGCTTAATTAAGCAAGTATTGATATTAATTGTAAAGCTAGTTATTATAAGTAAAATTTAAACAAACATTACCTATTGACAAGGCACTAGCCTCGGTAGGAACTCGGTTCACAGGCTGGGGCCCTTTATATCCACGGGGCCCTGGGCTGCAGCCCAAAAAGCCCTTTATAGATCCGCCCCTGTTTCCTATTAGCATTGATTTTTAAAATCAATGCTAATAGGAAACAGGGGCGGAAATTGTGTTAAGTGATTACGATAGCAAATGGTGTGGTATTTTTGTAGAATTAACATTACTATTTTACCATGTACTGTAGTATTTTGTAGTACTGTAGTAAAAAAAAAAAACTCGGAGGAAACTACCGACTCGGCGCTAGTCAAGAGCCAGCGACAAAAAAGTGCAAGAGTTTTGGAAAATCTGATACCTTCATATCAGACAATATTATGACCATAGAGAACAGGGGTAGAGTCAGCAGGCCAGATTCCGGGACACATGCCGCTGGCGTACTAGTACCTACGTCAGCGAAAGATGTGATTTTAATTATTTTATTTATTTATTTATTACGTTATATTTGTATTCATTTTTGTTAGGACTTCATTTTAGGGCAATTTCGTTTTATTAGCATCTTACCAAAACTTTTACAATATAATTTATTGTAATATTAGAGCCCTGTCCAATCCCCAGAATCAAATAAGCAAAAGGTGAAGGTTTTGCCATTCGTTTCCTGTTATTTTTGTAAGCAAAAATTAATTTCTAAATAAATAAAATAAAATTGGTACCCCCAAAGTGTTTTGGAAAATCTGCATAGGTTAGCTCTAAAATATTGCCTGCAGGCAATAAGCTCGCCTTTTCTTAAGAATAAAGAGTTTTATTATTATTATTATTATTAAAATTCATCATTTAATAGTGGATGCAATAAAGAACTCAAAACGTATGGTCAGACTGCCTCATAATCGAACGCGTGGCGTCAGCATCTCCATTAATGTCACGCATCGGTCTATGACTCATCGGTCTATTATGCCGCGCAATATAATGGTCGAAATGCCGCACAATAACGGTATGGAGATGCTGACGCCACGCGTTTGATTACGAAGCAGTCTGATCATATCTTTCGAGGTATTCTATGGCCAATGGTTTGATCTAAAAGTATCAGCTTTTCCAAAATTCTTGCACTTTTTTGTCGCTGACTCCCCAACTACACGGGCGGAGTGGGGAGGGCAGGTGCAGCGGACGGCACGGACTGTTCAGTCTGTCGTACTCGTTTAAGTAGTTCTATCAAAATTAGTTCTATCATATCGTCTTTAAAAGCTACACAGCAAAAAAACCGCTGTATGTAAAAAAATACTACAGTACATGGTAAAATAGTCATTTTAATTCTACAAAAATACCACACATGTACTACATTTGCTATCGTAAAGGTGGGTACTGACCAACGTTACGAGGTGTAATGTAACATTCGCATACGAGCATGTTCGCATCGAGCATGTTCGCTGTGTTCTAAAATCGGCGTAACATGCTCGTCAAAACTCTGTGTTCCGCTTTCGCCGCCAGTTCACTCAAGATGGCCGACAGTGAGGACGTGTTGGTATCTTTGATTCTACTTAATTATTGTTTCATCCAAATTAAGAAGAAGAAAAAACGTTACTGGACATCAAACTTATTTAAAAACAGAGGCGTATGTGGTGGTTTGTCATTGATAGCAATATTAAAAAACCAAATGATTACTGGACAGTATAAAAACTTTGTACGCATGTCTCCGATCGATTTTGAAGAACTCTTGAATTTAATTGGACCAAAAGTACGTAAAAAAGATACAAATTATAGAAAAGCAATCAGTGTCACGGAACGATTAGCACTAACGCTTCGTTTTTATGCTACAGGAGATTCCTATACTAGTATGCAATATCTTTTCAAGATATCAAAGCAACGAATAGGATTTATAGTGAAAGAGGTCAGCGAAGCCCTTATTGGAGCATTAAAAGAATATGTAAAGGTATGTACTGTTTTAATTATTTCAGAAAAAGTAGTCATTACACATCAAATTAATTAATTAAATCACCAAATTCTGATAGAAATTGTTCACTCATAGCTGGTGACCCATAGTCATTTTCATCGGACGTATTTGATGCAGGTGTTTCAGGGCTTTGCTGTGGCATCGATGAGGCTCTTGAAGTTGTTGGTCGTGTAGAGTATCCTTGTGAAGAATTGCAGATAGTCATGCCAACATAGTCATACTCACCGCGATCAGCACTAAACAATATATTTGATATGTAATGCTGCACATGCATTTTTGTTGACTTTGAATAAGATCTTAATTTATTTGCCAAATAAATATCATAGGCTTCACATTCGTCAAGTTTGTGCGAAGTTGACTCCGTTTGCTCGGTTTTCTTTGTTAAAATATCGAAAGTAGATGCCATTATCTCTTCCGGGGTTGGGGCTACTGCTTTCTTGCTTTTTGGAGGCCGAGGGCAATCATTGTCGCTTTTTTTGGCAGGCGGAGGGCAATCATCAGGCGGTTGTTCTGAAGCACCTTCACGTTCACGTAGCTGAAAATAAATATAAATCGTTATTTCAGATGCCAGAAACACCGGAGCAATGGCTGGTTGTAGCAAATGACTATGATACTTTGTGGAATTTTCCACATTGCTTAGGCGCAATCGACGGTAAACATATTGTACTGCAGTCACCGATCAACTGTGGAAGTGAATTTTATAATTACAAGGGTTTCTTCAGCATCGTATTACTGGCAGTTGTTGACGCGAAATATAACTTTTTGTATGTAAACATTGGATGTCAAGGAAGAATATCTGATGGAGGGGTTTTCAACAACTGTGAATTAAACGAAAAACTAAAAAATAATGCACTAAACATCCCTCAACCCACTGCGTTGCCAGCAAGAACAGAAGAAATTCCATTTTACTTTGTTGGCGATGAAGCTTTAGCTCTTTCCGAAAATATGTTGAAAGTATATGCAGGATATCATGAACGTGGTTCTAAAGAAAGAATATATAACTACCGACTTTGCAGAGCTCGTAGAGTGGTGGAAAATGTGTTCGGTATATTATCTGCAGTGTTTAGAGTTTTGCGGAAACCAATGTTGTTAGAACCGAAAACCGCGACATCTGTGGTAACAGCAATAACATGCCTTCACAATTTTTTAAGGAAAGGTAATAATGCTCATGTATATACCCCTGCAGGTAGCTTTGACGAAGAATCGAACGGCCAGGTCATATTAGGAAACTGGAGAGAATGTAATAATGATATGACTAGTATGTTACCCTTGCAAATAAGACCGCGAAGGGCTACAAGATCTGCTCACAATATTCGTAATGAAGTTGCTGAATACTGCATTCAGCAAGGGTCTGTAAGGTGGCAAGAAAATTATGCTTAAAATGGACTTACAGTATCAGTTGTGGCACGAGGTGTATTTCTATCCAGTAGAAATATCATAGCTTTGTATGCAAACCAAGTACTATGGTACACTTCTTCTGCACCTGAAATTTAAGTTGAAATTAGCAATCGTAATCTATGCTAGCAAAATAATTGTAAAATTATATTTAAATATAAAACCAAATTGTATCTCTCACTTGTACCACCCGCACTAACCCGGGATTAACCGTTAATACAGAGTTAATATTGCAAAACGGTCACGCCACCAAAAAATCTTAATAAAACTTAATAAATAATTACATACCTTTTCCTGTACCAGTTGATTGTTTAATTTTTTGTTTTTCCCTCCTCAATGATGCCAGTAAACTTGTCATTTTCTTTTTACACGTTTCTCTTTCGCTGTCGAGTAACGAAGCCAATCTATCCCAAGCGTCTTCTTTCTTTAATTTGTTATAATGCTCTGGATGAGCTGGGTTCCACAACAATGATTCTTCTGTGTATTTTTCTATAAAATACAGAGTTTTTTCTTTGTTCCACTCCATGTTTCAAGTAATAAATGAAATAATTACGAGAGGAAAGACTCGCGCGCGACGTGCGACGCAGCGCGTGCGCTCGTGACGACTTGCAACAGCGTACTGACTGAACCGCGTAACAGTCAAAGGATTCGCCAAAAAACCGACAGGCGGGTGGAGCACTCAAAGCGAGCAACGAGCGGCTCGTTGCTCGCTGGTTTCCCCGTAACACGACGTACTGACTGCACGAATGCTCGCTGTGTAACATGTTACATTACACCTCGTAACGTTGGTCAGTACCCACCTTAACACAATCGCCGGGTGGGGAGGGAGTAGTTGATGGGGAGTGGAAGGGGGCGGGGGATTAGTAGAGGCGGGTGGGAGTTGGGGCTTAGCATTTGGAGAGGATATTTAGGTGTGGTTACGGAGGGGATTAGGGGGGTTGTTGGGGGAGTGGCGTGGGGGTAGAGGGCTTGAGAGGGAGGGGGGTTGGGCGAAGGGGTTTGACGCGCGCGAGGGGGTTGTCTACTTGCCGGGAAAATATTGGGTGACATAATAGTTTTTTTAATTTAACTTATTACTTACATTGTACTTAGTTTCGTGCAGAATTTGAGTTTACAGCTGGTATTTTTATTAATCATACTTTTGAGTGCTTTCTTACAATGGAAAAATTAGTTCAATAAAAAAAATAGTTTTTCAAAAGAAATTTCGTGAAAATTTTGCAGACCTACCGCGAATCATGTACTTATGTCAACAACATACATATGGGGTTTTTTTTAAAGTGTACTAAATTTAGATAGATTTTTTTTGTAGATAGTTAATTTTATTCCTCTTGGTAATGGTTTTAGAAATGTTTGCCAGTGCATGTAAAATATTCCTCGCTAAATCAAATAATTTATTGTCCTAAATATTAATACATAGTTGTATAGAAAATTGTATTACATTTACATTTGGCTGTGATATGATTGAATTCTTCATTAATGATCAAATTCTTCTATTAATAATCAAAACATTAAAGGTTACTTGTAAGAATTAAGAAGGTATTATTGTAGAATTAAATCGAGTCTCACTATTTAGTTTACCAGATAAAAAATACAGAGTAATTAATTCTTTAAAATACCGATAAAAATAGTTTTTTTTTGTATAAAATTAATAAATGTAATGTCAAAAATAACAAAAAAAAAATGTGACGGTTGTCAAAAAGTGAAATAAAATGTCTTAGTGATTATATTGCAAATAAAAATAGTGAAGGTATAATTAATATGTGCCTACCTAATAATAGAAATAGTCAATACATTTTAGTCAAATTTAAAATCGTTTTAAAACCTATTACAGAAAGAGATATAGTCGAGATGCATACAGTTTTTAGAGATCGTTAATGTCGTACAATTCTCTTTCAATGAGATTTAATTTGAGTTTATTTCTTCGCGGCATATTTTTTTTTATACTAGAGGGTAGCTTATTGTAGCATATAATTCTGACGTAGTTCGGATCCCTTTTAAAAAGTTCTAGATTTGGACGAGGAAGAATCGGATTATTTCTCCCCGTGGTAAAGTTTTTATGGATATCTGAATGTATCGGCAGCTGAGCTAGGTTTTTTAAGATCAATTTTACGCATTCTAAAACGTATAGAGATGGAAGGGTGAGGATTTTAAGCCTTCTGAAAAGACCACGGCATGATTTTACATAACCCAGATTACTTAAAATTCGAATTCCCCGTTTTTGCAATGAAAAAACATGTTGCCTAGTAAAGGTTTATACTTTATTTCCATTTGGGGCTTTATCAATGAAATGATACTATAGTCGACAGAATTATTGTTGTAAAAGCCTTAAAACTTTATAACTAAAACGTTAGACAGTGGTACAAGTAGTAAAAAAAAACTATCTATAATTGGTAAACTTATTTTGAAAACCGCCAATTTGCATATGAATGATCAAATCATTCAAAGAAGGCCGAGAATTGATAGTTGATTTGCCCTGTTCTTGTCGACCTTCAACGGCTACCAAATATAATATAAACACAGCATACAGCTACGAACGACAAAATATCGACAAAATCAAGAAGCTGGTACTAAAAAATGGTCGTATGACGAGTCTTTCTTGAATTTGGTATCTTGCTTTGGAAAAAAGATGACTAATTTTACAAGCAATCTTTACGGAATTAGCTTAACCCGGATTCTAAACGACGATACGATATGACGAGTCGGCGAACAAAACGATCTAAATCTTGGGCCGTTCTATCGATTAGTAAAACTAATTACTACGAAAACGACCTAGAAACCCTTGAAAAATGAGGCAGAAATCACCAATTTCGTTCGAGACGATCTATTGAAAATGGTAGATTATTTTGAATTAAAATATTTTTTTCAAAATGATCTAAATCTCATACTAAATCATAGCCCGTAAAAATATTTTCTTTCAAAACGGTCTAAATATAATTTTTTTTGGCACCTTTTCTTGTTTTTGTCGTGGTATCCCTAATTTACATATGGCAACGTTCACATTTGAGCATAGCTTCGGTAAAGTGAGTTACTGTGCAAATTGGTTTGGTGTAAATGGTGAAAAAAAAAGTCATCTGGTACCGTTGCGGCACTCAACGTCGGTCGAGACGTATTCATAATATTTCATAAAATTTATTATTTTGATTTTTTTTACATATTCATTAACCCCTGGGTGGCCACGCACGCCGATTGGCGTTTTTATTATTATCCACCCCTCACATGTGAGGCGTCCAATAATGGATGCTATGGCAAAATGTATACAAATTGTATATAAATTTATATAAATGTAAATATAAATGTAAATGTGCGCCGCTCTATAGTAATCCGCTCTATAGTAATGCTATAGCTCTATAGTAAACCCCGCACTATGTAAATGTAAATGTAAATAAAAATTTATATACATTTTGCCGTAGGCAAACCCGAGCTAATTGCCAGTCATTTGAGGGGTTATATCCGTATTTATTCAAATATCGGCCTTATTTCTCCTTCCACTGCGGTAAAACCTTGTCATTGAAGCCTGCCATTAAATAAGCCACCTTTATATATTAGTATGCTTGCATACACCTTCTACAAACAAATTTTCGAGGGCTTCGAAAATTTTGCTTGGAATGACTGGCTTCCGAAAGGTTAATTAGGGATTTAATATAGCCTAAATGTTTCAATTTCCTCTTTTAATAACACCAGTAGCAATCAAAACGGTATAATTCATGAATACAGTTGCGATCAAAACGATCTAAATATTCCCGTTTCAATCAAAACGATCTAAATGAAGAAAAAAATATTGCTTCTGTTCTTGCAATGAAAAATTACTTGCGAATGCTAGATCTTATACAAATCAGCCAAGGTATCAATTAATAAATTATTGGTTTTAAAAAAAAACACTAAAAACGCTTTTATAAATGCACATAAAAAAGCCGGTCCAAACACGGCTATGATACGATATTCCATCATGGAATGCCAGTGCCTATCTTCCGGCTTCATCACCAGACCTTGAAACCTAATCGTGGTCAAAGATCATTGCAAGACTTTCCTAACAAGTCCAAACACAGCTATGATACGATATTCCACCATGAAGTTCCAGTTCATATCTTCCGACTCCATCATCAGATCAGTTCGACAGTACCATATTATTGTATTGTCGTCAGAATTACATACAGCTGCCAATTTTCATGATGCTACAATCCTTGGAAGATGGTTAAATTAGTTACCTTAGATTCCATTATATAGTTAGTTACATACAGGTCGACCTAATATAAAAGCGTGTTAATAAAACAAAATATATAAATGAACAAATGGAAGTATGCTATTTAGTGTTTTGCCTCTCCTGTAAAATTGAGTCCAAGGCTTTTAGATCGTTTTGTTTGCCGACTCCTCATATACTAGACAAAGTTATTTCAGATTGTGTTATCTAAAAATCATAAACCCAAAAATGCTCGTTTCATCGATGTTTCTCCGGGTAGGGGAGCGCGGGGTAGTGAGAACGGGCGGGTTGTGACAGCGATGGGAATTGGACGGAACATATGCACAATGTACATTCGGGTGACTTTAAGCACTCGGCCGATTCCGTCAATCATCGAGAAAATTCGCTTGATGAGCAAGAGTCGTTAGTGCCCTGCGTTTAGTCACGAGGGACGATTGTGTGTTTTTCGCTCCGCGCTTATAATAAACTGCCGATTGCCAGCGTCCAGGTAAGCATGAATATATATTCGTATTGTAATATGTTTAAGATTATTACATACCTATATATGTTAGGTATGTAATAATCTTAAATATATGTTATGTATGCATAACATATATATAATATTTGTTATGCATTTTAAACTAAAAGTACAGATATAAGACCATATAAAATAATCAGATAATAAGGCTCTACTTTTTAAGTAATTTTAATGGGCACAATATTTGAAAAATGATGGCCTTCAAATTTGGCCAGAAGACCAGATTATAGAAAGGGTGGCCTATCAGCATCTCCTTGAGGTTTTTTTTAAATTTTATGTCCTTCTAACATTACCTTCTTTATAATATTAGAATTTATTATTTATTTATTTATTTATTATTTAAGAATTAATTACTATAAAACATTGATTTGGTTACAAAATAACACGAACCGAATGGCAAAACCTTAACCTATTGCTTATTTGATTCTGTCAACCAACTGGGACTAGCCCGTTCTAGGGTGGACAGGACTCTAATATTACAATCAATTATATACAAGTTTTAGTAAAAAAGCTAGTAGGGGAGAGTTGGATAATGGCGCGCGGTTGATAATACCGCGCCCCATCCTACACAAAAATATACTGCTTATTATTACAAACTGTCTTGGTCAAAACGTACCTAGTGGTGTATTACCCCGCCTCGCGCCGCGCCAGTGTGCTCCTAGCAACCGAACGAGTTACATGTGTCTCGAAGCGTTTCGCGTCAATTCATTATTATATTCCTACAACTTACAAATCGAGGTATGTATTAGTTTATTCAGTCTAAAACTATATCGTGCTGATGAAAATCATAGTAAAATGTCGTCTATTTTATGCCTAAGTTGTGATCAGGTTGCTTAAAATTTGATTTCTACGCATTGTTGTAACCTAAGACAAAATGGCGTTGTTTGATAATTGCGCGCTCAAGGCGCGGTATTATCAAACGGTTGGCGCGGTATTGTCAACTATAGTGTAGTATGGTAAAAATTGTATTCTTTTATAGATGGCTGCACCAGCACCTAAAAAAAGAAAGCATCATGGGATCCGCTCCAAATGAAGGCTGCCTCTAGCCTATGAGTATGCCACAGCTAAGAATATAAAAAACATATTTCCAGCAGAAAAAGGAATGGCTGGAAAATGTTGGGTATATTCTTTCCTTAAAAGAAATCCTGGCGTTTCTTTGCGTGCTCCGGAGCCAACAAGTATGAACAGGGTGTTGGGGTTTAACAAAACCGAAATCGGCATTTTCTTCCAGAATTTAGAGGCGCTTATGGATAAATATTTATTTCAACCAATTCGAATATATAACGTCGATGAAACGGGCGTGACTACGGTCCAGAGGCCTGGAAAAATATATGCACCAAAAGGTCTCAAACAGGTTGGCAAAATAACTAGCGGTGAACGTGGCCAAAATGTCACAGTTGTATGTGCATTTAGCGCATCAGGGATGTATGTTCCTCCAATGTTCATATACCCACGCCAAAGAGCAAAACCAAGTCTTGGGTTTGGAGGCCCAGTTGGAGCCATATATGAGTGCTCAAAATCTGGCTGGATCAATGAGGATCTTTTTATGAAATGGCTCCAACACTTTGCACAATATGTTAATGCAACCCCTGAAAACCCTACGCTACTGATCCTTGACAACCATGCCAGTCACTTGTCATTGAATGCCTATAAATTTTGTCGAGAAAATCAAATTACCATGCTGTCTTTGCCACCTCACACATCACATCGCATGCAACCTCTGGATGTCACCTTTTATGGCCCTCTAAAGACATCGTACTATAAAGAGTGTGACCTTTTCATGAAAAGCAACCCATTTGAAAAAATTACGCATGATGTTTTGGCTTCCATTTTTAATAAAGCGTATATGAGGGTAGCTTCAATCGACAAAGCTATCAAAGGCTTCGAAGTAACTGGAATTTACCCTTTGAACCCTCACATATTTGAAGATGATGAGTTTATATCTGATCCTATTATCGAAGATACAAGAAATTTAACCAACAATCAGGATACAGCACCTGCAGAAATATCTTCTGTGAATGAAATTCGACAGGTGACGAATGATGGGGGAGCTATTGCAAGTACGTCAACAGGTATTTTGGCAGAATTGAGTCCTATTCCTCAAAAGGTTCGAAAAATCAAGAGGCGTGTGACAACACAACATTCACAGGTTTTGACTGGCACTCCTTTAAAAGATCAATTAGAAGAAAAGGAGAGAAAGAGATCTGCAAAAGATAATAAGGGAAAACAAGTTCCAGGAAAGCAAGATAAAGGAAAACAAGTTAAAGGACAGCAAGGTAAAGGAAAACCGGCCCAACCAAAAACAAAGAAAAAGAAATCATACAAAAGACAAGTGAGGTTCAGCAGCAGTGAAGAGAGCAGTGATGAAGATGTTCCTTTTTCTAGATTATGTGACGACGACGACGACGATGACATCGAGAACGAGAACGACGCAGTCTGCGCCATCTGTGGAGAATTCGGGCGGGATGGGGAACTATGGTTCCGTTGTTGTGGTTGTTCGGCCTGGATACATGAGGAATGTAGTGGACAAATATCGGCGGAAAATTTCATTTGTGGTTATTGTTAATTTTTAGTCATAGTATTCTTTTATATTATTTTTTAACTTTCATATTATTAATGTTTAACATTTAATTTAATCTTTTTAATTAATAAACATGAAACCTGCTTATAAGGCGCGGTATTGTCAAACAGGGGCACGGTATTCTCAGTAGTAGTTGATAATGCCGCGCTTTACCACTTTTTGTTAATTTTCCTATATTTTTTATGTTTTAATTTAAATTCAAATTTACCAAATACAATTCGAAGCCAGATAAGTTTATCATCATTTTAATGTAGTTTCGGTCCCTTCAGATGCCACCAGTGCCATTTTATAATCCTTTTGCCTTAGGGGCTCGCCAATATCCGACTCTCCCCTAACACTAAATTGCCCTAAAATATGGTCTTCAAAAAAAATTAATTAATAGTAATAAAAAATATTAAAAGGTAATAATAGATAATAAATAAAATGCATTTCCATTACATAATCGGCAATAAATATCATATAAAATTCGATCAAATAATATAAATAAAGTTATATGTGAGAAACGAAAGAAAGAAAGAAAGAAACCATTGCATAAATGACCATCAGGGGTGGACCGTGCGTCTGTAGTGCCCTGGGCTAATATTACTTGGGGGCCTGCCTAATTAACCAACTAATTGCCATTTTGCCAAAAAATTGTTTTCGATAATGATGTCTAGGTCAATAGGTACACAATATAAGAAAGGTGGGGCCCTGGGCCCTGGCTAATATTACTTGGGGGCCTGCCTAATTAATCAACTAATTGCCGTTTTGCCAAAAAACTGTTTCGATAATGATGTCTAGGTCAATAGGTACACAATATAGGAAAGAAAGAGGACAATGTAATATTTTATTTGTTTATTATGACAAACAAACACAACTATAACACATTTAACTTTTTTTGATCTCAGGGTTGCCAACATTATGACAGGAATTTTTTAAATTTGAAATTTTGTTTGTAATTTACAATATTGTCCTTTATTTTCAATGGAGGCTGGGGCCCTTTATATCCACGGGGCCCTGGGCTGCAGCCCAAAAAGCCCGTATATAGATCCGCCCCTGATGACCATTATATATATATATATATATATATATATATATATATATATATATATATATATATATATATATATATATATATATATATATATATATATATATATATATATATATATATATATATATATATATATATATATATATATATATATATATATATATATATATATATATATATATATATATATATATATATATATATATATATATATATATATATATATATATATATATATATATATATATATATATATATATATATATATATATATATATATATATATATATATATATATATATATATATGTTCATTATTATGTTATACAAGTGTGTCCATTAATATAATACATGCCCATGTGATATATGTATGTCAATTAATACGATATATGTCCATTAATATGACATATGTGCCTAATCAAATGAGCCTAACCCAATATTTTTTTAAAAATAAAATTTCATAATATTATTTAATAACGAATATTTATTTACGTTAACATATTACACAATACAAACAACATTTCTAATATGCAATAAACAACATAACATATAGTGTTATTTTTTAAGAATGTATGTAATAATGTAATTTGATACATTTCTATTTTAGAAATTATGTACAAGATATGCTTATTAATTGAACACTGTCTATGCACAAATACTAGAATGTAAAACGGTCTTAACTCTATTAATATATCTAGTAGAGAGCACCAGTATTATTCAAAGGACAAGCCCGTCCCTTCCAAATGCTCGGCAGCCCAGTCGTCGAATCTCTTGGACATCTCCGGAGACATGTGGTTCTTCCAGTCCCCGATCTCGCCCTTGCGGATGAAGCGCAGGTTCGTCTGGTCCAAGTACTCCTTGCCGTAGGTCTTCTCTATGATGGGCTCCAGGTTGACGGCCTTGTTGGTCTTCATGTTTCTGAAGGAGAGGTGATTGTTGAGCAGCTCCACCTGCGCGTCGCTCATGTCCTTGTTGAGGAAGTTGGCCGTCTTCCTGATGACGTCGGGCAGGTTCCTCTTCATGTCCTCGTACCGGATGAAGAGGACGTTCGGATCATGTCTGCGCTCCCAGAATCCTGGGAAAAATCAGAGGAAAATTAGTCTAGAAGCAGAGGGAAATATGTTTATCAGTCGTGATCGGAAAACGGAAATTGCTAGACTAATTGAAGGCGTACGGGGAGTAATCATCTACCTATATCAACTTTTTAGTTTTTTCTACTATATTTTTTTTTACCTTAGCTATACATTTTAGCAAGGGTTTGAGTGAGATAAAATACAGATTTTATATAATACAGACATTAGACATTTTTATATTAATTTATTGAAATTTGAACATTTAAACAACTATTTACTAGATATTTTTAAAGTTAAGGTTTTACTCGGGACACTCGGGATCACATAACAATTCTAACAATACTACACTTCTTAATCGGTTCGTGTTTAGAAGTTATGGCGGATTAAAGAAACGGAAAACTTACATAGATAAACCCTGAACACGTTATACTCGTTTTTTGTTGGACAGTCGTTTAAAAATCAATGCTTTTATACATTTTATTTTAATTACCATTACAAAAATACATAAACACCATGCATAAATTCCATTACATACATACCATTAAATAATTACTATTACATACACACCATTACATACATACCATTATATGCATATATTACATACATACATACAATGACAACGCTATTCAAAGTATCCTTCAGTTTCATACATTCCCAAACAAGCTTCGTCTCGTTCAGAGATTTTAGACCTGCTTGACTGTTTGGTCACAGTATACCAAACAGTAGCTTTACTCTCGGGCTACAGGGCATTGCGGGAAGAGGGTGCGAGGAATGTGGGATGAGGGGTACGTCTCGACGAACGACGCAGGTAAAGGGCTGGCGAATTTTTCGAACGTTTGCATATCCCCGTGTGCCGAGTAGCGGACATCTGGCGGCCATACCCGAGCCTTAGGACTCGTGACGCTTCGATTTCAATTTTATTCTAAGAGAAGCTACAGTCTGGTATACTGTGGTTTGGTGAAGATTCCACCGCCACGCAATCCAATGGCATTGATTTCGCGGGCGCAAATTTCTATGACAGTAATGTCGGTGTCTTCAACAAGACCTTAGGGAGTTCCAATTTATATAACTAAACCTGTTTTCCTATTTATTTTCGACCTATCTGTAAATACTAGAGTAGTTGGGGAGTTAATGGACCCTTGCTGAGTTGGCCACGAAGACCCATTCTGTTCAGGGTTGGTCACACTCACGGGTCAACACCTATCCGAACGCGACGGCCTCCACGCACGAAGTGCGAGCCTGGATAGGACTCTGGCCTTACGGTCAGTTTACCCTGGGATTCAAACTTCTGGCGCTCCTGGGCGGACTGCGCACCGTGCGGCGTAAGCCAATCGACTGTGCACTCTGACTAACAGTCGGGGGAGTCTGGAAGCAGTACTGTTTCCTATAGAGCGGGGGTGGTTGCGGACCTCACGGCGACTGCTCTTGAAACGACCATCGGCTACCCGACCCTGAGTGAACAGCCGGGCAAAGGATGCTGTGGTCCGCGATAGTTTCGGTAAACACCGTCTCACCGCTTCGTAAGGGAGAGGACCGCGCAAGCGACCTCAAACTCGTAACCAATCGAGATACTGGAGTAATCTGGTCACAATTGGAAGTAAGGGCGTGAGTGTAGGCCCGCCGGGTAACACTCCTGGCTATCTCGCGGTTAAGGCGTTGGCCTCTTACGGGCTTGTGACGTAGCTAGATGGTGGACTGTTTTGTCCTCAAGTCTTCTGCGCTCACTCCAGGGAGATAGAACGACTAATCGTTAAAACTTCCTGAGGTGACAGGCTCACCCGCTGTAGTCGACAACCCAAGTTGTAGATACTAGAACATGCATTTGCCCAAAACTGTCCCTTGTCCAAAACTGGCAGTTCGGAACCTATTTCAAAACATTTCTTGCAGTTTATGCCTGATGCAAAATGAGGTATGAAATGGTATCAGTGGTCGTTACATCATGACCTTCTTGAAGCATTTTTAAATGACGTATGTAACTATAAAATAATTTAGGCATAAACTTAATCAATACCTAAGATATTGTTCCACACTTGTCCAAATGGGACTTTCCCCTCCAGGAACAGTTCGCAGAACTCCTCGAAGCTCCCCTTCAAATGGTGAACTAGGGTGAAGTAGTGGTAGTAAGACACACACATATCTTTAGGATTGCGTGCGGTATAGATCATCTGGAATTGGAGTAAACATGAATTAGATCTAAAATTTTATTTAAGCACGTTTGGAGATCGGTACACCAAAAAATAACTTGTATCTTAAAGGAATGGGAAGCCCCTCAGTAATATTAATGGTAAATAAGAAAGCTGGAAAGCTTACACCGAGGAATGCTTACATCTGAAGCTTACATCTGGAAAGCTTACACCGAGGAATCATTTGCCAATCATAGGCCAGCTCTTTAACTGGCTTGATATCCTAATTGAGGAATGCCAAAGCGTTACGGCAGTCACACTTGTCCCGCGTACGCAACGTACGCAACGCATGACACCTGGACCCTTGAATTTGAATGAAAACAGATTACTTATTACATTGTGATTATCATACGCAACGTTGCGTAGGATATGGGGTCCGACACCTAAGGGACTGGTCCCTTAGGTGTCGCAACTTTGCGTGGGATAAGTGTGTCTGCTTCCATATAAATTCAATAAATTATCGGACCCCTTAAGATTGTCAGTCTGCGAGACGCGCCTGCGCAGTACGCGCTTTTTGAATTTTGACAGCTGCGCGCTGTCAAAATTACTGGACTAGATTGATGGGCTGCCATTCTTCATACAAGTAATTCTAACGGTTGGCTACAATGCGAAGTTACCAGCCGTGTGGATGGTAATGAAAGTGGTATTTCTTCCTACAAAAGCTACATTATTATTTTTCTTTGAAAATCCGCATCTTATATATTACCTGATCTGTAACACGAACATTCGGCAATATGTGGAGCCGGCATTACACGTGTGAATTGTATTGTCCATTATGTCTACGTTCGCTCCATGGGAGACAGAATGGCACAATATCGTTATAATTCCCTGGGGTAGCGGGTTCACCCGTAGTAATTGACACCCCTCAATATTCTCAGATAGAAGCAGCAAAAACGCGAGTTTTGTAATACCAAAAAGAGCGATCGCGACGCGACCAGCGACGCGCTTCGTGGCTGCTGATCGGTAGTAGAAGCAATAGACTTACTTTCGGCTTTACAGATTCATCATTATTGAGTATATCCCTGGGCAGGAGTTGCCACGGAAGATGGCACCTGATATATCTTGGCTGGGGCATGTATCTCACCAGGTCAACGGACGTCCCCTTGATGACCTCATCGTGCCATGCGGAATGACCCTCTGCGAGAATGCAGGACAATTCCACGAGAGGGCAACGAATCTGTAGAATAGAATGAAATATCAATGTAATAACATGGACAAAAGGATTATAAGATTCATCTATAAAAGGATTGTGATAATAGTTTATCGGGTGATGATTATTATATAAAAATACATGCCACACAAAGAACGAGTCAAACAATCATAATAATTTATTTCTACTACTATATAGAAATGCTAATGGTGATATCAAACGTTCTTAGCTGTTCTTCTATAAATGGTACAACATTACTTATGAATGCATTTGTACATGAGGCATTTAATGCCGACATGTGATTAGTTTTATTTATCTCATATTACATACATTAACTAAGATTACACAAAGCAAATTTCATGAAGTCGCCATACACCTTTCTAAAGGAATAACTAAATTTTTAGATACTATATTTGACAAATTGCTGTTGAAATGAAACACACGAAGTATCGTTTTTCCAATGTTCAAAAGTTTTTAATATAAATAAAATGTTTTTAAAATAAATAAAAAAACAAGTGAATATATCAAAAAGAATAAAAACCACTACAGCCTTTAGAGAAAGGAAACTATTGTATTTAAAATTAGTTTTATTACGGTTTTTTATGAAATATTTTGTGGTTCATGTATTTATCCATATATAATATGCATGTAGATTTCCGGAATGTACTCAATCAGACCTTTCATTTGACACTAAACAATGTAAATTGATGTTAATTTATTGATTTTTGTATATTTGCACATTTAGACAATTATTTCCTTGATATTTGGACAGGTACCCTATCATACTCAGGATGACATAAGGATTCTAACAATACTACACACTTTTAAATCAGATTACTTTTAAACATACATATATGAACATAAGTATATGAACCCTAAACACGTTAAACTACTTATTGTTGGGCAGTAGTGTCAAAAAAAAACATATAATGATGTACATGTACTATAACATGTAATAAATACAGAAAATTAACTATTGTATTTGCAATTATTTTTATTATGGTTTTTATAAAAAAATGTGTGGTTTATGTATTTATCCATGTGTGTTTCCGGAATATACTCAATCAGACCTTTCATTTGACACTAAACACGATATATATATGTTAATTCATTGAAATTTGGACATTTCGACAACTACTTACTTGGCGTTTGTACAGTTAAGGTATCCTATGACACTCGGTATGACTTAACAATTCTAACAATACCACACACTTCTAAATAGGTTTAAGCGTTTAGATGTTATGGTGGAATAAAGAAACGTAAAACATATTTGAACCCTGAACACATTATACTCTTTTTTGTTAGGCTGTCTTGTAAAAAATGATGGTATAAATTAAATCAAAGCAACAAATTGATTCATCCCCAATTCCATGCAACCCGAGGAACGTCACACATCTAACTAGGATTATGCCTGTACCTATGTAGATGTGCAATTTACGATTTATTTTAAACTGCGAGCTGACATATTAAAATATAATTTATTAGTACAGGCTAGTAATAAAGTAATATAAAGTACCTAGAGATAAAAAAATACGCAATATATTTATACAATATTAATAACTAAATACAATAATAATGATAACAATAGATGATCTTTCATTGATACAATATTATTTTTAAAAACCACAATTCACTTCTACGGTTTTTTAAAAAACTATAGTTCTTTTTCTGTTCCAAAACGCCCCAACTTCAATAGCAATTTATTTGAAATTATCAATATTATTGAATATCTAGTGTATTGTACATTCGGGGTGCAATGTGCACTAGGCCTGCCTATGTGCAAATGTCGTTCTTACTGTCGAATATCGGTCGACAGGCCCTGTATATAGGCCTGTGACTTCTTCCACTTCTCGTACTGTTGGGTGGGACTTCGTGTGAGCCGGGTCCATTGGCCCGGCTTTCGAGCATATGGCGTCTCAGGGCTGTTCACCCTGAGGCAGGATTCTTAGAAGGTGTAAGAACAATCTTACACTCCTTTACTCGAGGTCCGTTTTGAGGAAAATATTTAGGAGCATAATATTTTTCTCTTTAGTGCTGATTTGGCACTCGTGTATCAGGTCCAGCAACTGAGACACCGAGGTATCACAAAATTTAAACCTTCTCCAGCCCTCGTGTTCTTATTTGCTAGTTGCATACTTGGTCATTTCTACACCGTGAGTTAGTTTTAATGACAACCTTTTAGGTGGGTGAATCAGTAAGAGCAGGTAAGCACCTTTTAATAAAATATTATAAAAATATATATTTTTTTGTAAATTTGAACATCTTGTAAAATAAAATTTTGACAAGCGTTGAGCACGCTGCTATATCTCCCGGTAGGTAAAATATCGCGAATATTGTTTTAAATTCGCGATATTTTACCTACCGCTAGATGGCGCAACACTCTTAACACATTTTATACTTTTTCGGGAAAACATATATTTTAATAATATATAAAAAAAACAAAAAACGATTTTTTTTTTATGATCAAAAGTTGTATATTTGCATAAAAGTTATACAACAAAAAAGATACCAAAATTACCAAAAAAAAAATATTATAAAAAAATGCCCTAACCCAAAAAAAATATTGGTTGAGCCTGTTATAATGACAATGACGGAATTTATAATGACAATGACAATTTTATTATTCCAGAACTTTTTTTAATGATCAATTAAATGAAAGGATTTTAAATTCAAAATTTTAATGAGAAAATTATGAATTTTACCTTACATATTTTTTTTATTTCTATCTGACAGAGAAATTTTTAAATGTATTTAATGCTATTGGAATTATAAAATTTAGAATTTAAAATTATTTATTTCTTCTCTTTTTATTTCATACTAGATGACCCGGTGAACTTCATAACCACCCAAAATTGATTTGATTGTAACTCTTCAAATCCAATTCATTGAAATCTATAATATGGCCGAATCATGTACGGTTTGAGTTTTTCGACTTTTCCGACTTTGTCAACTTTTTCGACGTTTTCGACTTTTTTCGGCTTTTTCGACTTTTTTGTTTTTTTTTTTTGACTTTTTCGACTTGACTTTTTCAACTTTTTCGACTTTTTGAAATTTTACACAATCGCACGGAATGAATAACAGTAATGGATGGCGCAGCTGTCAAACAATAGGATCGCCGCGAACGCCATCTATTGAAAGTAGCCCATTTCCCAAACTGACCAATTTGGATTTTTTCGATTTTCAGCTTCTTTAAATTTTTCCTAAATATTTTTTTTTGTAAACCACCCCTGAATCAATGCAAACAAAACAAAAAATAATAATTCAAATCGGTCGAGTCATTTTCGAGATCTTGCGAGACTAACGCACGGCGATTCATTTTTATATATAAGATGTTGATTTTATAATAATTGATTTTATAATAATTTGACATTTCACTTACCAAATAAGTAGAAATTGTTAATGTGTTAGGATAACAGGAAATTATGAGAAACGAAGGCTCATAAATGTTTCACCACGACTCGGATAATAAATATATTACGAACGTTTTTTTTACCGGTACACCATTTGATTGACCTTTATAATTTCATACCCTCCCCCGACCCCCCACCCCACCCCCTCCCCTTGACCCACTAAAGCTTTACAGATTGAAATTAACGATTGCTGGAAGAGAACACACACCTGATGGACTCCTCTTTATTAATGAATGATTACACGAATTTAAACACTTTTAAATATTAGAAAAATGTTAGAAAACTCGTAGAGGAATATTAGAAAAATATTTTCCAAAATTTCACTCATCAAAATATTTCTATATATCTATATAGGTACCTACAGCTATATACCTAGAGCTAAATATAAAATATTAAAAAGACTGTACCTGTTGTAAAGTTTGTGATGCTTTTTCAAAGTCAAGGTCGTGTCCTACCAGCCACACCATCTCCTGGGCCCACGTTGAGCCTGAAAGAAGTATGAATAAAATAAAAAACTTTAATGCTTATGAAATTATTTAATACATGGAGCATTCCATAAGTAATGCGACCATTTTTTCCAGACGCGACAATATACCGCAGGCCGCAGCGCCCTCTAACCTGCTGGTCAGGGTGGAGGGGGGTGTCAGCTTCATACCGCACCCATTCTCAGTCGGCTTGATGATCAGTGATTAGTGGTAGGCTTCGAGCTGCCGGAGAGTCAGGACGTTTGTTATCGTGAACCTGTTTTGAGTTTAATGTAACACGGGGCGATGGATTGTTTTTTCGAACAACGTTAGCCTATCAAATTTTGCGCTAAGCCTAGAAAGTCCGCCACTGAATCGTGACCATTAATTCAGCATGCCTTTGGGAGTGATGGCTTGTCGAAATCACAAGTTCTTCGATGGTACAAGTCGTTCAAGGAGGGCCGAGAGGATGTCGCCGATGAACCGCGCAGTAGACGATCGTCAACCTCTCTAATCGACGAAAATGGCCAACGATTTATTCGCCAGGTTCACCAGCCTCCCTACAGTCCTGACCTGGCTTACCCAGATTTTTTTCCCCGCTTAAAAGGTGTCCTGAAAGGGGAAACATTGGGACACGATTGAAAACATCCAGGCCCATGTTTCATTTGGCTCTAAAAGACATCCCGAAGAAGGCCTGAAAACACCGCCTCTAGAAATATATCGACTCAGGAGGGTGCTATTTTGAAGATTTTTAGCGAATTGTACAAATATGTTGAATATTTTTTTTAATGAATAAAGTCGCATTACTTATGGAGCACACCATGTATTATCGGTATCTTCCATTGGAGATTTAGCTGTGGTAGCAATAATGTCAGCGATTTAAAGCATAGGAATATACATAGGAATAAAAGGATTCTAGGTATCGAAAAGTTAAAATAAATGTATGATAGGAATTGAAAATTTTGAAAATCTTTCAATTTAAATTATGCATTAGGTACTAGATAACGTAACCATGATTCAACCAGTATTATTTAATAACTTTTTTACGTAGGTACACCTTTTACTGTTATCTAATCCTGAATGCGTTGCTTTGCAAATTATCACTTTTAAATACATTATCATTAGAGTAATGTGGCGATCAGGAGATAATGCCGGTCAGCGGTATTAAACGATGTAAACTCTTTTTTTTTTGAAAATACAGTGTAATGTGACAGAAGTACTCTTAATTTTGTGGTTTTTGGTCGAAAAATCCATGTTTTAAAACAGTGTTTTTCAATATTTTTTAGATGGCGACCCCCTTTTTGGAGAAACAAAAATAAAACTCTTACACGACCCCCTCTTAGACTGTAACTCAGTTCTCTCTACCCCCCCCCCCCTTACGTTATTTCACAGCTGTAACTGTAGATAAGCATCCAATAAATAAAGTTTTTGTAAAAGCACATTAATTTTAACTGTTTTTCACTTTCGAAGATGTACCTAACTGTTTACATCTTAGATCAACATAAAGCTTTGTGAAAGCAATAGCAAAATACGAAATGAATATATTTCTCTTTCGAAGCTGTAAATGTTTGCATATTATATAACTAAAGATTTTGTAACATTATCGAATAGCCTGCGGCTCTTCGGGGGTCGCGACCGACTGGTTGAAAACCACTGATTTAAAATATACGACAGTCCAATATTTTTAATGGTCGTCGATATCTTTCAATACTACTTTGCAAGTATTTTATGTTTCTAGAGAGTTTGATTGGTTTTGGGTGACGCAACAATATAAATAATGTTGACTTCTCGGGGTTTTGTTAGCTAGCTCGATTTTTACCAACCTGTTACAATGAATAAGTAGAAAGTGCGTGGATCATATTATATTTATAAAATTATATGTTTATATTTGGTTGAAACAATGTTTTGTACTTTAATTTCAGTCGTGTGTGACGTTAATTTCAGTCGTGTGTGATTTATATTTGGTTGAAACAATGTTTTGTACTTTAATTTCAGTCGTGTGTGATCAGTCAGTTGTGTCAGTTGTTGTATGAACCTATCCTGTGCACTTTCGTGAAAAACTAATAAAATAGTAAAGTGTTTGACTCAATCTGTAGAAGAGTAATGAACTGTGGAAGCCACATTTTTCGCTATTAAACCGAAGTCAATTGTTGTTCGCATATTAACGAAATAAACAAACTACCCCCAATCTAGTGTCAGATTGGGCTAGAGCTGTCCAGTTGTATTCCGATCCAAGTATCAGTTAAAAGTAGCTACAAATACGAATACCTTCTTCAAACGGCCATGCCCGCGTCGTTTGCAATTCACGCGCCGCTTGTTATTAATTATTAATTCAAATAATAAGAATTTCACCGCCTTGCCCCGCGACGTTTGCAATTCACGCACTGAAGTTTATTGTAATTCAGTCATCAGTGAGCATTAGTTCGGTTGACTCGAAATCATCTCATATCAGGGTTTCATTGATAGGAATCATTTGGATCTCAAAATGCAATGCGTGGCATGCGGTTCAAGTTTCAACGATGGAGTGCAGTGCAGCGTTTGTCGAAGTCACCTCGATTTCGGCTGTGCACAAATATCTAAAAAGCGGCCGGAGGAAGCTAGGCGTAGACAGACGGAACGCCTGGAGGTGCTTTACTTGCAGGGGCCTTTCTCCCATGCCAGCGGCGTCACCTGCATCATTGCCAGAACCAGCGCCGCTTGACGAAATCATCAAGGAAATTCGCGACATCAAGCGCCAACTTGTTGGACTGCCGACGCAGATTGAAGACTTCAAAACCTCTTAGAATGAGATGAAAGAGCTGAAAGCTAGTTGCGACTTCATGGGGAATCAGATGGTACAAAGTTCGCTAAGATGGAGTCAATGGTTTCCAAAATCGAAGGCTTGCAGTTATCAATCAATGTCCTGGAGAAAGACGTCGCTGAACTTAAAACTCAGCAGTCGGCTGCTGACCAGAGGTCCCGTCTCAACAATGTGGAAATCAACGGAGTTCCAGTGCGTAAAGATGAAAATCTTTTCTCAATAATTGATGCCGTTAGTAAAGTAATCAATTTTAGCCTTCCAAGGACGCAAATCGAATACCTACACAGAGTTCCAGTATATGGCTCCAACGACAAATCAATAATCGTGAGCTTCACTAACCGGTATGTTAAGGAGGAGTTCGTGGCAGCAGCGAGATTATGCAAGTCCCTTGCGGCCCCCGACATATAATAGGGTTCCGTGACTATGCTCGTCGCATCTATGTTAACGACCACCTCAACGCGGATTCCAAGTCCTTGCTAAACAAGACGAAGACCTTCGAGAACGAGTAAGGGCTCAAGTACGTCTGGGTGAAATACGGGAAAATCCATATCCGGAAAAATGACACTTTACCAGTGTTCATCGTCAACAATGTGTCTGATTTAAGCAAAGTTGTTTAATCTGTTTCTATGCTATTGTATACTTCCCATCGCTATTTAAGATGTACCTCTGTGAAACTATCGCATTTATCAGTGCAGTTCATTTCTTCGTATTGTATGTATTGAATTGCTTCGAAATAGTGTTATATACACCTGCTTCATACCTTCTCAGTATAAAATGTTTGTAACCTTTGCTTTCGCCGCTGCCCCGCTCACTCGCCGTTCACACGCGCAGGATGATCACGTCAGATACCGGTTTCCATACTGCATTTTCACTAGTCAGCTATGCTCGCCTATATCGGCTGCCTACCCTGATCGTACTAGTCGTTTTATATTTAATAATTCATTTATCACTCACAATGCTACTTACTAAATAAAATTAATCTCCGTGTTCCTTCCAAACTCAATAGATTTAACCCTGATCTTCATGTTACTCTTGTTGGTACCAACTATAGGCAAAATGCATTTCTGTGGCGATCAAGTGACAATTTCAATGATTTGATTAAACGCTTTGACTTTTATCTATTCTGTAAGAGTGTTAACTCAGCTAGGCAGCAGCTGAACAGTGAATTCTTTAGCATTAATTGTTGAATAGTTTTTGATGTATTTTTAATCGATAGCTTTAATTGAAAGGTCACATATGTTTCTACAACGCTACTTAAACGTGAAAACCTTTAATTGGCTCTCTGTTATCCTACTCCTCTTTTTGTTAAATTATAATTAACTGTTGGTTTTCCTAAAAATAAATAAATAAATAAATAAATAGGCGAGACAATCTACGAGGCTAGTTAAGATACTTTTTAAAATACTTAGCACGTGGGTTTAGCACAGTGGTATTCAACCGGTATGTCGCTAGGTTTTTGAGTTATTTTTTATCAGAGGAAGCACAACTTTTACATTTGTGGACTTACTAGGTAATGAATCGTACAGAAAGTCTGCTTTCGTGACGGAATTGCATGAGCATTTTATTAAATTAAACGCCAGTATGTAGATGCGAAATGAGAATATGGCTGACCATGAGATATGGCATGAGAATCTCATGAAATGAAAGGTTTTTTCGATAAATTATTTTGACGTGAAACGTCTTTTATATTGGTTAGTAAGGAGTCACGTTCAAAAACCATATTTATCGAAATAGTTGTATGTTATTACAAGATTGCTTATTACTTTGGAAGTATAGCACCTACCGGCATTATTTTAATACCATTATTTAGAAGATAGAAGCCATTACTCGGTAGTGCATTTGACGTCGGCGTAAATAGCACGGTGATCGCGCGCAGCACAACGCATTAGGAACTAAATTTACCATCGCGCGCTGTGTTTATTTAGTGATTGATTACTCAGCAATAATATGGCGCCACCGCGTACGATACGTAACGTACAAAACTGGCGCGCAAGAGCTCGGGTAGCAAAAGAGAGAGAGGGAGATGCCGGCCTTTGACGATCCGCTTTGACCTCGGTGCAACGTGCTCACAGGAAACGCGATAGATCGAGCCAAGCGCAATAACCACAGTCATCTACGAGTGCGGCGGGTTCATTGACGTAAGGCAGCGAGCTCCGCTATTTGATATTACTTTGATAGAACAAGACCAGCTCATCGACATCCATTAGAAAGAGCCAGGCTATTTCCGTGGCGTATTTCTCCAGACTGGCAAGGTTGCTTGACATCAAAATTAAGACAATTATATTGCCAAATTTAACCGAGTCAGCTTCTCTTGGTTGATTAGCGTCATAAATCCAATTAAAATCTTTGACGATCTATATTGTACTTTTTCAAGAAGATCTGTCCTAGTGTTGGGGAAGGGTTGCCTAAAGAATCTATGTCATTGATATTCAGTGTTGCGGTGACTACTGCAACGGGCGAACCCGTCACCCCTGCAGGCTATTATTATAGTATAACGATATGTGATCGTTCTCTCAGCCGCGGGATGAGTGTAGAAGACAGATACGAGATACACCTACTGTTTAGTTTCGCCAACATGGAGGCCAACGCCTTACGGCGAGGCACCGGAAAAGGTCACCAGCAGGCAGCCTCGCCCTCTAACTGCCAGTTTTGGAAGGATATCTCCGTCTGGAATTAACCTTCAGGATACCTCCATCCTCCCGACTGGTTATAGGTCCGAAGTCGCTTGCGCGGCCTCTACCTGTTGTGTTACAGCTGTAATTTAATTTAAATTTACCGCGAACCTGGGCGTCCTCTGCCCGTAGTGCCACACGGTATCGGGTGGCCTATAGGTTTTTTCAAGAGGGGCATGACAGGTAATCATCTTAGGAGACATTATACAAGTATTTACATAGTCTCCAGACACTTTCAGCAATTAGTCAGAATGCACAACCGACTGGCGTCGACGAATGTGCGCAAACCGATCCACCAGCCGTGAGGCCTGAGACGCGAGAGTCTTACCCTGAGCAGCCTTCCACACAAGGAGGCTTCTGAATAGGAGCTGACTCGTGAGTTGAGCCGATCCGAGAACAAAATGGATCTTATGGTCCAAGCTGCATGAAACCATTCGCTATCACCATTCCACCCACCTACTACCACCTATCATCCTTCATAATCAATGTTATTATGTAACTTACCGGTCCTCGGGTAGGAGCACATCCACACATCACTCTCGTGAATGGGCAACTCTAGGATATCCTGGCCGATCTCTTTGAAAGACTCCGGCAGCACCACTTTTCCAGGGTTGATTTCGATCATGCAGCCCACCCTCTGGAACATCTTGTCCAGCACCTCGGCCGCGCGGCCCCCCAGCGGGTTGAACGTCAGCTTGGCCGTCGGCGTCCGCATCTTGCCTTACAAATGCCTCACGAAAATACGATGGATTCAGCAAAGTTTGCCAATGTTCATGTTTTGGATATGAGCACTGTTTGCACTGATTCGACGCGACCGTGTCTCTTGGCTAGTGCGGTGATAATGCGTGTAATACCCGACGGTTCTGTAAAGGTAAATTGCATTTCACTTGCATTTCCTATAGCGGTGCACTTTCCCACTTTCGATTTACCGGACCGTACGACATGACGTCGGGGAGAGATTACACGTTAGCTAGTTACTCGTGGGCCACGACCGCGATATGCCAAAGGCGGACTAAGGGCCCTATTCCACGTGGACACTATGGTGGCGCAACCAGTCGCTCACCGTGGCGTTTTAGAGCTACTAAGTCGAGACACCAGAATCGCCACATTGCGGCCACAGTATTAAAATGGACATCGAAGAGTTAGTATGTACTTATGATGTATGTACGAAGGAAAAGAAAGTTAAATTAAAAAAAAAGAATATTAGAATAATCTACTAGTATAATAGGGTGAGGAAGTATCCCAAACAGGTGGTCTGCTTTGAATTTCGATAATAAACTTTTCTGTATCGAAATTATCCATCGTAGCGTACGCTGCAACTAAACAAACGTCTTGACAACAACAGTTTACGCGTGCGAAAGAAGAGCGTGCGGGGAAAGGGTTGGTCACTCGCAGCGCAACTGGCGGCTAAGCAAGTGACACGCTATACAGCGCTATACTATTTAATGGTAATGCGACCAGCGTGGTGGCGCTGCCAGTAATAATCCGTGGTTGCACAACTAAGCGAACACCAGGTGAGATACTCTCCATAGAGCTGTATACATTTTGTTGGTGGCGGCGACTGGTTGCGCCACCACGGTGTCCCGGTGGAATAGGGCCCTAAGAGAGATTGTTGCTCGGGCGGATTTCACTTATTGCCCCCACCACATCTATATAAATAACAAGTTAATAGTAAAAACACATTTTTTAAAACAAGCTTTTATTAAAATGCTCTGTCCCGAGCCAACCCAGGTTTCAGCAGCCATGTCATAGTGGAACGTAGTACGGGCTATCATAATTAAATGCGTATACAAAATTTCGTTTCTGTGCAGTTGACCGTTGATGAGTCTCTTCGTTGGAAGCCGACCCTTGGTACAGCAGCCCTATCGCGGTAAAATTAGAACGGAATATCATAACTAAATGCGTATACAATATTTCGTTTCTGTGCTGTTTACCGTTGAGGAGTCCCCTCGTTGGAAGCCAACCCCGAGTGCAGCAGCCCTATCAACGTGAAACATATAACAGGCTATCATAATTAAATGCGTATACAAAATTTTGTTTCTATGCTGTTGACCGTTGAGGAGTCCCCTCGTCGGGAACCAATCCTGGGTATAGCAGCCATGTCATGGTGAAATTTAGAATAGGCTGTCATAATTAAACGCGTCTACAAAATGGTGTGTCTGTGCTATTGACCGTCGAAGAGTAGCCTCGTTGGGAGCCGATCCTGGATGTAGAATCAGGACATGCTCACCATAAATATGCACTGTCATTGGAACTGAACCCACATTTAAAATTTCAACTTCATTGAATAAGAGGATGCGGTTATAATTCAGCTTGCAATATTAGACCTAAACCATTGATTACACTATAAAATCAATGCCTAAACGAACTAACATACATACATACATACTAACGGACATTGCAAGGTAAATAAAAGCTTGTAAATACGAAGCTTGTATACACACATATAGAGGTGTCCACACAACGGGCGAACTCGTCACCCCAGGAAGTTTTAACCAAATCAGGTCTGTCTATCGCCCGTGGAGTGACCGTGAAGACTTAGCGGACAAAAACGGTTCACTGTCTAAATTTGACGATCAGCCCGTGAGTCTAACAGCTTACCGCAAGGCACTGGGAAGTGAAACAAGCGGGACGACCTCACGTCCTTACTACAGGCCTCCAGTCTGGTCGATTGCGCTTGCTTAGGGAGCTAAGGGGCCCTTGCTGAGTTGGCCACGAAGACCCATTCTGTTCAGGGTTGGTCACACTCACGGGTCACACACCCATCCGACGGCCTCCACGCATGAAGTGCGAGCCTGGGTAGGACTCTGGCCTTATGGTTAGTTTCCCCTAGGAATCAACCTTCTGACCCTTCTGGTGGTCTGCGCTTCGTGCGGCATAAGCCAATCGATTGCGCACTCTGACTAACAGCCGGGGGAGTCTGGAAGCAGTACTGTTTCCTATAGAGCGAGGGTGGTTGCGGACCTTACGGCGACTGCTCTTGAAACGACCATCGGTTACCCGATCCTGGGTGAACAGCCGGGCAAAGGATGCCGTGGTCCGCAATAGACTCGGTATACACCGTTTCACCGCTTCGTAAGGGAGAGGACCGCGCAAGCGACGAACTCGTAACTAATCGAGAGACTGGAGTAATCTGGTCGCAATTGGAAGTAAGGGCGTGAGTGTAAGCCCGCTGGCTAACACTCCTGGCTATCTCGCGGTTAAGGCGTTGGCCACTTACGGGTTTGTGGCGGAGCTTGACGGTGGACTATTTTGTCCAAGTCTTCTGCGCTCACTCCAGAAAGATAGAACGACTAATCGTTAAAACTTCCTGAGGTGACGGACTCACCCGTTGTAGTTGACAACTCTAGTTGGTCGGTTGCGCGGCCTCTACCTGATGTTAGCGGCAATGCATATTGAGGTGTCGACTACAACGGGCGAGCCCGTCACCACAGCACGTTTTAACGATTAGTCTTTCTATCGACCTGCAGTAAGCGTAGAAGACTTTGGACAAAACAATCCAACGTCTAGCTACGCCACAACCCGTAAGAGACCAACGCCTTACCGCGAGATTGCCAGGTATGTTGCAGATACCTGGCGGGCGGCACTCGCGCCCTTACTACCAATTGTGACCAGATTTCTCAGGTCTCTCGATTGGTTCCGAGTTCGAGGTCGCTTGCGCAATCCTCTCCCTTACTAAGCGGTGAAACGGTGTATACCGAATCTATCGCGGACCAAGGCGTCCTTTGCCCGCCTCTCACGCCGGGATCGGATGGCCAATGGTCAATTCAAGAGCAGTCGCCGTAAGGTACGCAACCACCCCCGCTCTATAGGAAACAATACAGCTTCCAGACTCCCCCGACTGTTAGTCAGAGTGCACAATCGATTGGCTTGCGCCGCACGGTGCGCAGACCGTCCAGGAGCGCCAGGGGTTTGATTCCCAGGGGAAACTGACCGCGGCCAGAGTCCTACCCAGGTTCGCGCCCCGTGCGAGGAGGCCGTCGGATGGGTGTTGACCCGTGAGTGTGACCGACCCTGAACACATGGGTCTTCGTGGCCAACCCAACATGGGCCCGTTAGCTCCCATGTTGGGTTGGCCACGAAGCGGCAATGCGGCAATGCAGTTCGAATTTATCGCGGACCGTGGCGCCTTTTACCAGTAAAACTCACACGGGATCGGCTAGCACACGAAAGTGGGTGGACTACAGGCTGGGTCGCCATTTTCCGAAAGGAAAAAAATAATTGAATTACATTTCAATGCTTTGAATCGAATGTAATAACAAGACTCACATGTAGATACATGTTAAACGCACACATACATAAAAACACTTCATAGTATGGTTGGTTGTAAGAGATATTCGTATGATAATAAACCCTCGCATTACAAAATTTCGCAATAAAGAGTACACGCAAAACAAAATATATGAAAGTATAGCGTAAAAATTAAATAAAAATAAATAGCACTCTCATGAGCAACTTTCTTAAATGTAAACGCGTTTAATTCACCATTTATTTCCTCATTACTATCGACCCCAGGAAGTGTGATAGACAACCAGGACCAAGTTGCGTGCGCGTCGTAACGAGTTGCTGCTACAGCTTTTTTTTTATTACTTGTATTGGTTGATAACCATACCTTAGCCCGACTTAAACGGAAGCTGATTACGCGATAGTTGTTGTCGGAAGGAATGGTATTGATTTTCTTCTTCTTTCTCAAGTAGCTATGAAATAAGTGAACATCAAATCAAATAAAAAAACTGTTTTTTGGCAGACTAACTCACCACGTTATCAAAATCTTACAGATAAAAATCGATATGATGGAGAGAATTGGGTAGATAAACTTTTTTAAAATAATGCTTATATTCTTCAAAAAAAACATAAAATTTAAATTCTTTAGATACGGTCGTTCCCAGGTATCATGTCACCTTAAAAGTTGTCGTTTTATAGATAGGTTAATTATAAAGTGTATTAGATTGGTCAATGCCATAGTACGTTTTGGCAACTTTTATGTAGGTGGCGTTGATAGGATGGCCCGGGGAAATTAATAGCAATTTATTTGGCTATATATAGTAACATTGACAATGAATGGCTTTTAATAAAGATTATAAAAATCCAATAATAGTTAAAAGTAATGATAACAATAATAACATTCAAATTATTAGAGCCATCTATCGCATTACTTTGTAGACTGATTGAACCACACAAACAATACAGAGGTATAGAATGCAATTTATTAGTCTATATGAACAATCACTGGCAATACTCACTGATAGACTTTCGTCTTGAAGCTGAGCGGTATTTGTGACGAGAAGATATGGCGTAGTTTCCTCAACGCTGCCCATTCGTCGACAGACCTCCTTGTCGAAATTGAGTAGGCCTAGTTGGATCGTCTGACCTAAAAAACATATTGGTCGACAGCTTCAATAGTATCATTCCCAACATGTACCAAAATGGGTGCGACATGGGCATTCGACATGATTTTTGTCTCACCCATGTTCATTTGTGACCATGGCCAGTGATGACATTCGGAATTGAGACGTGGTTGTTAGCTATTGGCCTCATACAGAAACTCAACGTAGCGCAGCGAGCCATGGAGAGAGCTATGCTTGGAGTTTCATTGCGTGATGGGATCCGAAATGAGGAAATCCGCAGAAGAACCAAGGTTACAGACACAGCTCGTAAAATTACCAACTTAGAATGGCAATGGGCAGGCCATATAGGTAGCTCGCAGAACCGACAACCGTTAAGGGGAAAAGGTTCTTGAATGGCGACAACGAACCGGCAGACGCGTGTAGGACGCCCCCCCGCAAGATGGACCGTTGACATTGCCGCGGTCGCAGGAAGTAGGTCATCCGGCATTCTATGGAGGAGGCCTATGTCCAACGTTGACGTCTACCGGCTGATGATGATGATGATGATGATGATGATCTGAACTATTACTGTATGGAATTATCACCTGGAGTATGAAATTATTACCTATTGAAAAATGAGGGGCGATTCTTGAAAGATTTAGCATGCCACAATTGTCTTTAATCAATTTGATTTATATGGCAAAGTTAGCTGCCTTGGAATTCACCAACCGAAGTCAGTCCCACCATATAGTACTATTACTTTTCTGGGGGTTGAGCAGTGGATTCCGGACAAACGACCGGCTGTGGTAGGTTTAGGACAGCTGCCACATGTGGGCGTTCACCTTACCACCCATTCACTCCCCCTTCTAAGCCATAGAATTTGAGATGCGCAAATCCCGGTTTTAGATATTTTTTCTAAGGAGTTGATTATTTTCCTGGCAAGACCATGATCTTTAAAAAGGTGAAACAGAGATTTAGCTGGCAGGCCACGAGCGCCAACTTTCACCGCGTGAAGGTGAACAGTGAAGCCGTTACGGGTGACGGCATTTGCAAGATCATGGTATTTATTTAATTTGTACTTGTGGTCCTTTGGGATATTTGATTCCCATCGAACAGTTAATTCTACGATAAGAGCCATCTTCCGAGATAGAGAGTAAAGAGTTATATCTGGACGCAGGGCTGTGCATTAGTGTGCATCCGAGACTTTCGGGGAATTTATACTGCTTTGAGACCGAATCGACCTCCAGAAGCCAATCTGAAGCTTTCTCGATTATTGAGAAAGGTTTTGTGGTGAAATGTTTTTTGCCTTTACCTAGAGCCATCCCGCACAAACTGTATTGGGGGTTTGGAGAGTAGGTACTGTCAAACCATTGTTGGCTGAGAGGCTAATTACTACGCGAATAACAGCAAGGACTTTGTCGTGGCGGGAAGTGTCCGTCCTTGATTTAGAAGGCCGCCTTGCAGCCAGCTAGAATATGTCTGGCTGTAAAATAGGTATTGCTACAAAGGGGACATGAACTATCCTCGGCATAGCTCCAACGAGCGAGGTTACTGGGGTCTAGAAGCGTATGCTGAAAGGCATTTAAATAATATTTTATTTTGAAATAGAATACCGTAACGGCGTATTTTTAGAACACCATCTATTGGGCTACTGCACATAAGAGAAGATTAATCAATGTTTGGAATTATGAGTGCAAACCTTGCGTTTCATAGTAAAATCCTAGCTGCCGAAACGTATTACGGCATTTAATATAATATTCTATAAACAATGTTCTACCTACCATATATGGGAACAAAATGTCAATAATCAAATTAATTAATAATCATGAGCAATGCAATTCCATGCATTATTTATTGAACTAGCGCTTTGTTTTTGTCAGTATCAATCAAGTCCGCTCTGGTCGTATATGGAAATACGCGCAGTTTATCATCTGATAAAGCTATGGGGATTACGTTCCTACTAATGATATACAAAATTAGTACTTGTCTGTCACTTAGTAGTACTTGTCGCTAACCCGCTTAGTGAAGCGTTGGTATTAGCCGAAGGGTATTTGTTATATATATTTTTTTGTTGTGTGGGGCTTTTGTAAGGTCTTTATGAGTCTTGTAACACTGCGACCATTGCAGATCTATTGTGTTCGCCACCTACTATAGTTCTGCGCTAAACCTCAACAGGCTCAACATAATGAGTATTGACTACGCGGAGCATAATAAAATAATAAATAAATAAATACCAAGTGGAAAATTGTCCATCACAGTCCATCACATTTTTTATTTTTCAACAAGTTTATAAATTTGGTTATTTCCATCTCAGATCTGGGTTTCAGGAATATCTAGTTATTATTTTTTTCATTAATTCCAACTTTCATATGCTTTTGTAATTGGGGTCTGTATTGCAGATGCTAGACTTATAGGTTTTTTAATAAAGAATTTATTGAATTCGTTGCTCAAAACCGTGGCATTTTTTCGAGTTGTTTATTTGCTTTATTGAATAATAATGTGGTGAATCTCTTTGTCGATTTTCCGGTTTCGTCGTTTATATTAGACCATGCTTTTTTTACTTTATTTTTTGAGAATAAAATTTTCTTTTCGCTACGCGAATATCGTTTCTTAAACTCGAATATATTTTATTGAAGTGTTTGCGGTAAAATGGGTCAGATTTTAGGACTTTGTTTTTCAATGCCTTTCTTTCCATCCTACAGCGATACACAAGAACTGGAGTAATCCATTGATTGGTATGTTGGTATCGTTGGTAGGTTGGAGATAAACTTTTTCCTTACCGTTGGAAATGATTGTGAAAAGCAGTCATTTATCCGAGTGTGGAACAACTTATACGCCGTAGGTATTAGTGTCATCTATTGTCTGTAGATAGTCCCAGTTTACCGAATCAACCCATTTTCTAAACACGGTATGATTACTTTTACCGAAGTTCCTTTTTGTTCTAAATACATATATACTTCTGAATATGCTTGAAAATATCATTAATGTCAATAACATAAAATGCATAATCCGATAAGCCAGGATCTATGGTCTTTAGGCGCATATTCGGTATATATATTTACAATAATGTTATCGAGTAGGAATTCATTACCAGTGACCGGATCTATTCTGGTGGCAAAAATTAAATCCAGGAGCAGCGACGATATTGCCTTTATGTAAGATACGATTTATTTGAATGGCATTCTCTAGAGCCAGATGGACCTCTTCTCGTCAATTGTGTGGCATTATGTAGTATTATTGCGACTACAGTGGTATTTTATAGACGGAAAATTTAGTCTGTACTATTTGAGGAGTAGGCGATCAAAACGATCTAAAAGCGTTGAACTCAATTTTACAGGAGAGGCAAAAAACTAAATAGCATACTTCCATTTGTTTATTTGTATATTTTGTTTTTAGTTGATAATGAATATTATTTGAATATAATGAAATGAAAATCTCTTTATTGCACAATAAAATAAGGTACAATGGCGGACTTATTGCTACACTACAGCAATATCTTCCAGTCAACCAACATGCTGGTGTGAAAAGAAGAGTAGGCAACAAATTATAGCCTAAAATTAAATTTGAAATTATAGCATATAATATACATTGTGTGTGTATCTAAAGTAAAATGTAAATATATAAATAAATTTTTGAGTTTGACATATTATATGTATGTATATGTATATACATACATATTTTGATATATTAACAAATAAATAAATAAATAAATAAGTAAATAAATAAACTGCCAAAATAATGTAAGGAAAGGGAGGGGATAACGGAAAGGTTAGAATTTATGATTAATATTTATTGTGAAAGGAAGTGCTTTTTCAATGATTGCTTAAAGGTGAACAGCGAGCTAGCGCCTCGAATAGTTAAAGGAAGCTGATTCCACAGTCGAGCTGCATGTACGGAGAAGGAGTAGGAAGAAAAAGTGGTATTGTGTTTTGGGATACGTAGGATATTATTCTGACTTGAACGAAGTGGGAGACCATGACTTCCTAATCCGGTAAAAGCCTCGTTGAGGTAGGAGGGAGATGTAGGGTTGTGTAGGACATTATATAGAAGTGAAAGGATATGCAAATTTCTCCGGTCCCGTATACGAAGCCATTTGATATATGGATATATGAATATGTCTTCTTATAACCGGGTTGAGTGCCGCAACCGTACCAGATGACATTTTTTTCACCATTTACCCTACACCAAACCAATTTGCACAGTTACCTACTCACTTTACCGAAGCTATGATCAAATGTGAATGTTGCCTTATGTAAATTAGGGATACCACAACAAAAACAAGAAAAGGTGCCAAAAAATATATATTTAGACCATTTTGAAAGAAAACATTTTTACGGACTATGATTAATTATGAGATTTAGATAATTTTGAAAGAAATTAATTTTAATTCCAAATAATCAACCGTTTTCAACAAGTGATAGATCGTTTTGAATGAAATTGATTTCTACCTCATTTTTTTGAGGTTTCAAGGTCGTTTTGGTAGTAAATAGTTTTACCAATCGATAGAACGGCCCAAGGGGAACAGATTTAAAAAAACATGTTTGTGCCTGAAACCGATTTAGATCGTGTTCTTCGCCGACTCCTTATTTTGTAACTATGGCCCAGTGGTAAAATTTGTAGTACCTACGTATTCATTGATTATATTGCGTATTAGATTGCTCAATGTCGTACTATAATTTGGCTACCAGGATTTTACTACGAAATGCAACATGTAGGTAGATGGCACTCAAAGTTCCAAAAATTGATTAATCTATCGTTATGTTCAATATGGCGACTTTCGTGGTATAACAGTATAGCGGCGTACTGTAGATGGCGCTCTACACACGCCTATGTTGTATAAAATAATAATATAATAAACGAATATTCAAAATTGTTTGTTTATTACCTACTCTTTATTGTGAAATGTCACAATGGGCGGGTTTATTGTCATATGCCAATCTCTTACAACCAACCCTGCTATGACGTGTTATATATATGTGTGCGTGTAACATGTGTGTAAGTCTGTGTCTTGTTATTGCATTCCATCGACAGAATTGAAAATGCAATTCCGTTAATTTGATCCCAACGGAAAAAGGTGACCCAGCCGGGAATCGAACCCTGGACCTTACAATGTAAGATCAGGCGACCTAACCACTATGCCACCGGGCCCGTAAATAATTTGTTTGTGACTAATATAAATCATAGCTTAAATAATATTTACATAAATATGTTAATTATTGATTTGTTATAGGCCGCGCCAAATTTCTCGGTCTCTCGCTGAAATCAAAAAGGGATTAAAATCTTTTTTAAATGCTTAGGATTTTAATCCCTTTTTGGTTTCAGTGCATTAATTAGTGTTCAATAAATGCTATATGTGTCGGTGTGATCTAAGCATGTGGGCGAGAGACTGAGATCTGGCGCGGGCATTATACAGGTTTCAATAAGTAATAATTACACACTTTAAGTTCAGATAGACTAATAGATGACATTTATCTCACTGTATTTTAAAAAAATACTTTATTCATATACAGGATGAATTTTAATTAACCGGAATACTTAAAAGGGGTGAATCAGTACGAGCAATTAAACAAATTTTGAGAAATAATTGTGCCAAAAACGTGTTGTGTTTTTTTATTCGGTATTTTCCAAAATTTTTAATCAAAAGTTGCTTACCAGCTCGCATTGATTCGCCCCCTTGAAGGATGCCGGTTAATTTAAACTCAACCTGTATATTTTATACATATTGCCACATTGTATTTATTTGTCTGCCGTGTAAAGCCGACTTTAGTCAACGCTATTGTCGAATTAATATTTATGCTTTAATCGTTTTATATCTACATTTAAACTGACGAATTCTAATATGCGATAATTAGCTTTAATTCATAATTCATGCTTTTATTGTATATTCTGAATAAATAAATTGAATACTGAATACTGAATACTGAATTGTGACCGATGTCATAAATTAGATCGGAAAAATTAAACACGCAAATGTAGCAAATGCTCACTGCCCACCTAATAACTAGGACTGTAGGTACCTACTGTCCTGTATCTAGGCGGGTGGATATGTAGTGTAATCAGCCCCTGTAAAAAATGCGATATATGGCACTAATAATTGAATGTTATAATTGTTATCATTGGTTAAATTAATGGTTTTTTATATAAATCGGTGTTTTATAAAATAAACATTCATTATAAATGTGATTATAGATGGCCAAATAAATTACTATTAGTTTGGCCGTCAATGCTATCAGCGCCACCTGCATTTCGCCGTTTCAGAAGGGGTTGCCAAATCGTACTATGGAGTTGAACAATTTGATACGCTACAACATCAAATCTGCCGTCGTAAATGAAAACACAGTAACTTGAAAAAAGACGTTTTGAGAAAAACGCGGTCAAAGTTCAGTTGTAAAATATTTGTTTTCATGAACAAAGTAATCAATATAGATTATTTCTTTTAATCTCTAATGTTTAAAAATAGTTAAAACTTCAATTCTGCATACAAATATATATAAAATTATAATTGTTTAATTAATTAAATTAGATATTGTGTTTTAAATTAGGAAAATAATTTGGTAAATTTTATATTTTTAAGCTAAAATTCCGAACGTAGTGTTTACTGTGTTATAGGTAAATTTTACCCATTACTGTGTTCTAACCATGTAAAATAAATAAATATATTTTTAAATAAATAAAAAACTGCAGGCACCTTAAACACAGTAATTGAGATACTGTGATTAATTCGTGTATTAACTTTTAACAAAATTTCACCTAAAACCATAGTATCTGAAGAAGCCGTGTGGTAACCATACAAAAATATTTCTTAAATGCTTCTAAGTTTTTAAAAAGATCACAGTAATTAATAGGTTACTGTATTTTAACTTGAAAAAATACTTACTGTGTTTTTTTTATTAAAAATGCTGAGTTTTTATCTAAGGTATCTCGGTAACTATCCATCGACAGACAAACCGAAAAATTTGATTTTTCGGTTTGTCTGTCGATGGATTTTAAATAACTCCAACTCGTGATTTTAAAGAACCAACACAGTAAATGAAATTACTGTGTTGTCATTTACGACGGCAGAATTTCCTCTAATTATCAACGCTGGGAGCGTAGCGCTAAATGGTATTTTTTGCTGTTCACTGTAGTATTTTTCATTCCATAGTCTGGCCACACATCTGTCATCTTTGTTTTATTGATTTTGAGTTTTGACGTTTCTCACATCTTTTTCGTTCGTTGCGCGGCGCAGTGGTCGGCGCAGTGCTTGTGTCAGATCGGGCGGATCGTTCGCGTTTGTTGTGCATTTTCATCGCCAAAATACAAATACATGGTTTATTAAGGTTGCGCGTCGCGTGTTTTCAATGGATTGAAACGATAGCATTGGAATTAATACGGTTTGTCATCAATATGTGGTCGAACAATGCGCTGGCCGCTTCGAAGAAAGCTCCCGATAAATCGGCCAAGGAGAGAGACAGTGTATTCAATGATCTTATGCAGGAGTGCAGAACGAATGCCCCGGGCGCCAGGCTTGGCGCGAAGCTTCGCACGAATCTGGAAAGGTAGGAGAAAAATCGATATGTCATTGTTCGATGCATTTTTAGGGTTCCCTATTGGTGAGACCTTCGGTCATATCATACTGCGCAGTCGCCTTATAGATTTACGGATTTCAACAAAAAAATCCAAACACATTTTGTGTTTTGTTACGCGAGACTGCTTAACTATAGCAGTTCTACTTAATTGTGGTATTTGGAGCTGTTGTCTTTTAACAGGCGAACCCGAGACCGCAGGCTGTATTTTTTTGTTGTGTTAATGTTAAATGAATGAATCATATATTATTATTACACTTCTAGGGGGTGATCGGTGGATTCCGGACTAACGACCGGCTGTGGTAGGTTTAGGACAGCTGTCTTGCCCCATGTGAGCCTTACCACCTATTCACTCTCCCTTCGGAGCCATATAATTTGAGATGCAGAAATCGCGGTTTTAGATATTTTTTTCTAAGAAAGAGTTGATTATTTCTCTGAAAAGACCAAGATCTTTAAGAGGTGAAACAGATTTGGCTGGCAGGCCTTTGAGCGCCAACTTCCACCGCGTGATAGTGAAGCCGTTCTGGGTAATAATATTAATGAAAAAACTCTTTATTCTTAAGAAAAGGCGAGCTTATTGCCTGCGGCATTTGCGACATCATGGTATTTATTTCATTTGTACTCGTGGTCTTTTGGGTGGGATATTTGATTCCCATGGAACAGTTAATTCTACAATAAGGGCCACCTAGAAACCTCTGTATCATAGTTCAAATGTCATATAAATAATTGTTCTAATGTCTAAATAACAAATTATGATATTTTTTTGAGTTTAGTATAAAATGAAAGGTCTGATTTAGTACATTCCGAAAAAATATATGTATCTATATAGATAAATACAAATATAAAAAAAAAACGTTCTGTTATTACTTGAGCACCGAGGACAACCGACTGAGTGGGATGACTTTGGCGCGCAATCGTTTTGAGATACCTGCCGCACGGCGCGCAGCTCTGCGATGCCACACTCTGAAAGCCGGATCAATAGGCCCAGCTCTCATGAAGCCCCGCTCGACGGGCCTAGGACAAGGCCCGTCGACTGACCCACAGAATGCGCAATCATCTTTAAGCGCTGGATATTTATAGAGATAACACACGTCAACGGGGACGTAGCGGAGCTTCCGTAAATTGAATATTGTTTCAACGAATATTTTTTCAATGATTAACTTTATTCTCTAACAAACGTGCCTTTGAGCGTCAACAAATTGTTTTTAATAATTCTAAATGCAATGGTTTACTGTTTATAATGGCAGTCGTGTTTTTTAATTCTTTAAATTATTGTTCTTGTTTATAATTTTACTTGCTATTTGTATAATAAATATTTTTCCAGTAAATTCTGTTACAATTTCAATAGCTTTATTTTCATTCCATTATTTTTTTTTTTTTTAAATCCCTGCATAAATGTTGGACTTTATTTTGAGCCCTTCTCCCCATACTCTGAAGCCGCTCGCCGAGCGTATGCTTCTAACCCGCTGTGCAATCTAAAGTCTGGCTTCTATTGGTTGTGGCGACCGGCCAGTCACTTTGTGCATCACCATTATGCCGCGACTCGCCGAGTCGCTCGGGTTTAGAATAGATGTCGTATTAAGAATATAGAAAGTGTAAGTCGCCGCGACTAATGAGCCTCAGCATCTGACTTCTGACGTTTGGTTGGGCTGCGTCCATTCAATAAAATTCTCGATGCCCCAAAATTTCATTTAAAAAAACTCTGTCTTATGATAGATGGAAGTAGAGCGATGACATTTAATTCCTGCATCACAGCTGGTGTGTCTCAAACTGTTTACAGTTTGTGTTATTAATAATATTCAATTACTTATACCGTCTGATTTATTATCCTGGGCTGGCTTCCAATTTATTTCCTACTGTTCCGTATAAACTGATTATTGTGTAACTTCTCTGGCAGCAATTACTACTCTGTTTTAAATGAAACACACAACAACGGATATGCTCAAAGGTCTTGTCGCTCGCAGGGAATGCAAAGCTCTTAAAGTATGCAATTGATTGGCTGCCAAATTATCATTCATAAATGAATGAATGGGAGTAGCCGGAAGGAAAGGCAGGAAGATGACATTGTCTCCATTCTGGAGTTCAGCCATGGAAGCCAAGATATTTGAGAAGCTGATCAAAGATGTCGTGTTTCTACTCATTGAGATGACAAAAGATAATATTGATGGAGAACTCACTCAGTTAAAACACTAATATAAAGTGTTTGGGCGTGTGTAGTTAACGATAGGGGAGATGCAAAACTTGAATTATGGTATTGGGCATGTTTAAAACTGCCCTCCTTTAGGAGGTGGTACCTACTTAAAAGTAATGATTTAAATAAAAAGCAAATTGTAGTAATCTAATAATAAAAACCAATTTAGTCTCCTACAAAGTAATCCACTTGAAGCACACACTTATGCAATCTGTGTTTCCATTGGTCAATATATCTCTGGAACTCCTCGATTGAGATCTCCTTTAGTGCCGCATGTGAAGTTGTTTTCACCTCCTCCACATCGTCAAATCTCTTCCCTTTGAGGTATTTTTCATTGTCAGAAACAGAAGGAAGTCAGAGGAAGCCAGGTCGGGTAAGTAGGGTGGGTGGGGAACGACAGTGCATCTCTGAGAAGCCAAATATCGACGAACAGTCAAAGCTGTGTGGGGCACTTTTGGAACAAACTTTGCTACATCCCCAAATTGTCACTCAACATCCCTTGACAGGCACTCCAAATGACATCTGTCGCTTCTGAAGGTTCCGCAATAGTGATTCTGGGGTGTTCATTAATTTTTTTACTGATTTTTGCAACGTTTTCCAGGATGTAGCTTGTTAAAGGGCGATCAGCTCAAGGTTCGTCTTCCACACCTATTTGACCTCTATTGAAGCGTCTACACCACACATAAGCCCGTGTGTGACTCATTATATCATCCTTAGAGACTTCTCTAAGCATTTTATAAGCTTGAACTGCAGTTTTCTTTAAAAGGAAAGGAAACCTCAAACACACTCGTCGTTCTTTAGCAGAGGTTATAAATATAAAACAAGGCTTGAAAAAAAAACACTGCGCCACTCCTAGTACATTTACAGCGACGATGCTGGTTGTACTGACTCACAAGGACCTACTATGTTGACTCACGTTATGTAGCAGAAAAAATATCTAAAACTGCAATTCCCGCAACTCAAATTTTATGGCTTCGAAGGGAAAGTGAAGGGTAAGGTGAACACTCTTATGTAGCATGACAATTGTCCTAAACCTACCACAGCTGGTCCTTAGTCCGGAGTCCACCGCTCAGTTTCTTGGGCACACCTGTATAACTCGTAAAAAATAAGGAGATTCCTCCAGTTTTCCACCTAAGAAAGCCACAAATTTGCTTGTCTACCTGTCAGCACCAGCACCGTTCCCACGTTTGGGTTTACGGTTTTTTTTGAAAACCACATTTTTTTCCGCATGGATTATTGAACGTAAATGCCTTGTGCGTAGGCTCGGGCCAGAAAACATTTTTTTTGATGCATCCATCCTATTTTCGATTGAAATCTGAAATATTACTTATGGGGTAATGCAACCGATACCCATCGCGTTTTTGTGCTACAAAAGCAAGCCCTTAGGACAATTTTTGGTGTAAGCAGAGAAACATATTGCGCCCCTTTTTTATTAAAGCTGGTATCCTTACCATGTCGTCCATGTACATATATCAGTGCCTTTTATACGCCAAAGAGAGCTTCACTCCACTCGGCATAGCCATAATACGCGACATAAAAACAATGTGTTATTGCCTAAAGTACGCTTGACTAAATATCAAAAAACATTTTTATATATTAGTTTTAAATTGTTCAATGCTTTGCCGTCATCGACGAGAAGACTTGAGATGGCAGCATATAAAACCTGCTTGAAAAATCAGTTAGTCAAACATGCCCTTTACAAACTGGACGACTTTTATGATATTGCGTCCACAATTGCTTGATTATAAATAACCATATTATGACTATACTTTCGAACTAAGTTTTAGATTTTATTGACATTGTTTTTAATTACGCATGTTTCAGAATTTTTCTTTTTATGGTATTGATTATTATTTGTTTGATTATTGATTATTTTGTAAATTTGACTATTTTTAAGTAATCACCTCTGATTACAATTATTTTTTTTTCTTTTAATTAATCAAAGCGGTTTTATCATCCGGTAAATTATGATTGTAAAATTTGACATGTTCCTCAGTATTGTGAAATGCTTTTATGGAATGAATAAATGATGATGATGATGATGATAACCTAAAAAAGGTGTTTTTTTGTGAACGGTTAATTTTTTAAATTAATTATATAGAATTCTGCACTGATTGTATTTGTTTTATTTGCGGAAAACCTACCTCTAGGCTAGATTATTAGAACAAAGTTTAAATACTCCCCCTGAGTTTGGATTAATTTTTTTTTGTCTTGTAACTTTTTCGGTCGGTTTCTTTTATTTTCCTTAACCCTTGGAGTAAATGGGTATTTTCATGGATGCATCTGTCTCTTTTGCAGGATTTTCGGCGACATCGACTTAAAGTACTATAACTACGAAACTACTGCACCAATCATAAAAAGAACAACTGCACAATGATTGCATTGAAATTTCGAATATAGAATATTGAAATATCATTTTGTAAAACAATTAGATAATTATGAATAAATATGAGAACGTCAAAGAAGTGAAAAAAACGCGCGACCAGATTTGGTCGACTCGTACTCAACGGATAATTGTTTCGCGACCAGATTTGGTTGACTCATACTCAACTGGTTAAATTTAGTTTTCCACGTTTTTCTTTAAAAACGGAGGTGGCGCCTTGTCTAAAGTAGTCTTTCAATATTCCCGTTACATTTTGAATTAGCGAACATTTACATTTTTGTATATAAGTATATAGATTCTTATTAATTGATAATTGAGTCAATAATCAGTCTAATTTATTAGAAACTAGCTGACCCGGTGAACTTCGTACCGTCTAACGGTCAATGAATGTCATGTTACAGATTAGCTGAACTTAATTTATGATTTTGTGGAAATAATACAATGAATACAAAATAAATATTAAGTTCACTACTTTATTAAGATAATAACATAAAAATAAATATAAAAGTACAAAAATTAAGTATATCAATCGCGTGTCAGCAAGACATGGTTGAATTAAACTATTTACATATTGTGCAGCATGGGATGCACTCGGTTTAATTCTCTTCATTGAAGCACCTTGTGATATACGTCATTTTTTGTTTTTTTATTGGGCGCAAGAACAAATAAAGCGGATGATTTGTCGACACGTGAACATGCCACTTGCAACTGACCATGAGAAAAACACAGATTTACATTTTGTATGGGAAAATGTTTTTTCTTTTATTTTAATTTTTCGTCAATTTTCCAATTGTTGTTTTTAATACGGAAACAAATACAACAAATAAAAAACCATGAAAATCGGTCCATCCGTTCTCGAGTTATAAGTGGTCAAACAAAGCCGACTTTGTTTTATATATATAGATTATTAATGGCTTTATTAAATGCTTCTCTCCAGGTTTCCAGTTCCAGTGAGGAAGGAAATAGCAAGCCGGGTCAAGGATTTTTGCGCACCACTATTCGTTGCTTGTAAGAGAGGCAATGTGGAGATTGTTGACTATTTAATAACTGTCTGCAAAGTAGATATTGAACAGAGAGGACAGTACGAAGTACCAGATGACAGGTATCAAATGATCGTTTATATTAATAGAGAATAGCAGAAAACTTTTTATAGGAAACGCCAGTGGTGATTTAGTTTCCAAAAGGTGTGAAGTGAACAACGCACCGCCCGAGCGAGCATCCGTACGCTGCCTGATATGTCAGGAGTATGGGGGAATACAGATAAATTATTATGATGTAACTTAGAGAGATGGCAGAAAACATAGCGGTTTGATGGACGGATGTTGTTTCCAAAGATATAAAAGATATTCTAGCTATGATTGTTAAAAAAAAAAGGCAATTTCCTAGATCTTAGGATCATTAGTTCAATATTTTAAGTTATGGGGATAGTTTTATTTTGATTTTTGACAGCATTATGGCTGAAAAATGAGCACTGTGGCATGCTCGCTTGCGCAGTGCGTCGCTAACTTCACACCTTTCAGAAATTAAGTAGCTTCTCCGCCCCCTAGCAGAAGAAAATGGCAGTGGATATGCCCATTTCACTTACGAAATAGAAATGTTTGGTATCGCCTTGAAGAAAGGAGGTTAATATTTCTTAGAAACTGTTGAAATTATAATAGGGGCAAATTGCGAAAGAATGGTGCATTTCTAAAAGAATTGTCTTAGGGATCTTTTGTGAGATCCATACTCCTACTCAGCCATTGGACATAAAAACCAAAATTGCGGAGAAGCGCAGGTTGAGGCGAGTATGCCAAAACTCACGATACCCATCCGACAAAAATAAATTCAGCAGGGCGGCAAGGGAGTTGAAAATTATCCTTAAAGAATCTGCAAACCTGAGTGCCAAGAAAACCCTCAAAATGTTGTCTCCCCACAAATCTGGTAAATTTTCTCTACGGAAAGTGACAAAAAAAATAAATAAACCACAAGAGTCATTTCCTCCGATCAGATCTCAATCCACATGGGCCAGAACCGACTCTGAAAAAGCTGAAGTTTTTGCGGAGTATCTTGAAAATGTCTTCAAACCGAATGGAAATTTATCGGATGAGTCTGATATAGACAATGTTCTTTATCAAGATCTTCAGATCTCAAGATCTTCAGAAGCATCTCACCTTGCAAAATCAGGAGAGTAATTAAGTCCTTAAATCTTTATGATTTCATCTGAACAGACGCCGGACCTGGTAAACCCACATTAAACACAATAGTAAATAAAAAAAAAAAAAAAAATACTAACGGAGCTGCCATGGAATTCACCGACCAAAAATCGGGCCCATCATATATAATTATTACACTTCTGGGAGGTAAACGGTGGATTCCGGACTAACGACCGGCTGTGGTAGGTTTAGGACAGCTGTCTTGCCACATGTGAGCGTTCACCTTACCACCCATTCACTCCCCCTTCGAAGCCATAGAATTTGAGATGCAGAAATCGCAGTTTTAGATATTATTTCTAAGAAGGAGTTGATTATTTTCCTGGAGAGACCAAGATCTTTAAAAAGGTGAAACAAAGATTTAGCTGGCAGGCCACGAGCGCCTACTTCCACCGTGTGAAGGTGAACAGTGAAGCCGTTCCGGGTGACGGCATTTGCGAGGTCATGGTATTAATTTAATTTGTACTCGTGGTCTTTTGGGATATTTGATTCCCAATCCCATGGAACAGTTAATTCTACGATAAGGGCCATCTGTCCAAGATTTGCGACCTTTCAACTTAAGGAAAAATCTAGTGAGAACTCATGAACACTAAAAATAAAAGCAGTTCATTGACTATGCTTAGTTAAAAAGACGTAAATAGCTATTTACGACTTTTCAACCTAATATCAAGTATTTTCCTAAATTTTTTTTACTGAGATGAAAAGGAAAATCGTTAATAATTCAATAAATAATTAGGATATAGAAAAGTTATAAATTACACATTATAGTTGCACATTATAATTATAAATTACAAATTACGCAAACCCAATTTATTGCAACAGAATGTCTCTATAGTTTTTCTTTATGAGACAGCAAGCATTTAAATAATTTTTACACAAAACATTTTTTATCTCGGTTTAGACTTTATGCTACATGCGCCCTTCTGATTATCGGGGGCAGAATACATTATATTATTATACATATAACTTGTTATAGCAGGTCTGTCCATTATGTTACTCCGTTGTGGTGCGCTTCAGTCTCTGGGAAACTAGACGTTGTGAAGTGTCTCCTACGTTACGGAGCCGATATAAATGCCAGCTCTGACAGCGGATCGACTCCGGTGCGGAGTGCTTGTTTTATGACTAACCTTGAAATCGGTGAGTACATTCATGTGGATTCTAATAATTTAATTATCTGTTCAACTTTCTTTTTAAGAAGCCAGTGGTGTTACTAATGGGTTGCATGTCTTGCAAAATGCCAAGTCAGGCATCCGATCCTCAAGACCTTCGATCTTTGAGACCTTCGTTTGTTATTACATCATAAAATAAAATACAAACGGAGCTGCCATGGAATTTACCGACCGAAGTCGGTCCCATCATATAGTATTATTACTTTTCTGGGGGTTGAGCAGCGGATTCCGGACTAACGACCGGCTGTGGTAGGTTTAGGACAGCTGTCTTGCCACATGTGAGCGTCACTTTACCACCCATTCACTCCCCCTTCAAAGCCATAGAATTTGAGATGCGCAAATTGCGGTTTTAGATATTTTTCTAAGAAGGAGTTGATTATTTTCCTGGCGAGACCATGATCTTTAAAAAGGTGAAACAGAGATTTAGCTGGCAGGCCACGAGCGCCAACTTCCACCGTGTGAAGGTGAACAGTGAAGCTATTACGGGTGACGGCATTTGCAAGATCATGGAATTTATTTAATTTGTACTCGTGGTCCTTTGGGATATTTGATTCCCATGGAACAGTTAATTCTACGATAAGGGCCATCTTCCGAGGTCATCTGGACGCAGGGCTGTGCATCCGAGACTTTCAGGGAATTTATACTGCTTAGAGACCGAATCGACCTTCAGAATCCAATCTGAAGCTTTCTCGATTATTGAGAAAGGTTTTGTAGTTTTTTGCCTTTAGAGCCATCCCGCACAAACTGTATTGGGGGTTTGGAGGGTACTGTCAAACCATTGTTGGCTGAGAGGCAAGGAGGACTTTGTCGTGGCGGGAAGTGTACCGTCCTTGATCTAAGGCCACCTTGCAGCCAGCTAGAATATGTCTGGCTGTGCAAGGGGTATTGCTATAAAGGGGACATGAACTATCCTCGGCATAGCTCCAACGAGCGAGGTTACTGGGGTCTGGAAGCGTATGCTGAAAGGCATTTAAATAATATTTTATTTTGAAATAGAATACCGTAACGGCGTATTTTTAGAACACCATATATTGGGCTACTGCACATAAGAAAAGATTAATCAATGTTTGGAACTATGAGTGTCATCTAACCGTTGCGTTCCATAGTAAAATCCTAGCTGCTAAAACGTAGCACGACATTGAGCAATCTAAAATGCTATATCATCAATGTTGCCGCCCAGCTAAACTATGAGATTTTACATCTCGGGAACTAAGAGACATAGGGAAAAAAAACAAATACAGAAATGTTAACTAAGGCTGCCCTTTAAAATAGAGTAATAAAATCTAGAATTGGAATTCTGCATTGAGCAATCTAAAATGCTATATCATCAATGTTGCCGCCCAGCTAAACTATGAGATTTTATATCTCAGGAACTAAGAGACATAGGAAAAATAAACAAATACAGAAATGGTAACTAAGGCCGCCCTTTAAAATAGAATAATAAAATCGAGAATTGGAATTCTGTGTTGATGGCTTCCTATGAGTATTGCTTAAGACTTCAAAGGATTGGTTATTGTAATTCCCGTTACTCAATTTTTAATGGTATTTTTTTTATAGTTCAATATCTGGTAAAGAATGGCGCTGATATCCTCAAGCCAAACTACAACGGCGGCAACTGTCTCATAAACTCTGTTCAGTCGGTGCCCTTGTGCACTTTTCTTCTCGAAAATGGAGCAAACGTCAACGCCATGGACATGGAAAATAAAACTGCCCTTCACTATGCCGTTCAAGAGCACAGGTAAGCAATTTATTTCATTTATTTTTATTTCTTTTATTTTCCAGGCAACTTACAGCTTATTATACTTAATATTTTAACATTTGCAAAACTAATTCCAATTAAAAGTTTTCACAATTAAACTAGACATATTGATCAACGCAAAATAGAAAATAGTAGAGTAAATTTCGAGGAACGGTATAGGAAAGTAACATTGTGAATTTTATAGATATATTTAGCTCAATACATGAGTTATTTTTTTAAAATAAATATATTTAACTCATAATTATGTAGGTGATTCAGTACAAGCAAATAAGCAACTTTTGATAATTTTTTTTGGAAGAAAACCCTTTTTTCGTTTTGGTTTGAACATTTTAACAACGACTGATAAATAAAAGTTTGACAAGAGTTGAGAGCGCTGCGCCATCTAGCAATAGGTAAAATATCGCGAATAAACAATATTCCGTAGTCTATGATTTGATCAGCGAGAGGAAAGCGAGTGAACGGTCGTTTCCTCCCCGTTTTTTCATTAGCGATTGCGATAGTGAAAGTAATCAGAATGCCGTTTTAAACGGCTCTTGTTTGTCAGTTGTCCGTGAAATTTATTGCTCTATTCCGTATTAAGTTTGCTCTCTTTTTGAAGGTGATAGAGAAACGTTGTCGTTGCAAATTGATTGATAGTACAGCTCTCGGAATGCCTTTTGAGATTAGACTTACTTTATACGAAAGTCTCGAAAAGCGAGTTCAGTCAGGTATAACCGTATTGGATACTAGTTTAACCCGGCTACGATTCGCTGTGGTTCAGTTTTATGTGAAACGCACCTATGTTGAAGCGCACCGAAGAAAAATGTCAAGGACATTAAACCTGTTGTTAAAAGACCTGAGTAACCGTATCATAGTAGAGTTGCTGAAGTGGCTTGTATTGCATCTACTTCTGGGGGGCAATCTTAAGGAAATCCGCTCAATTAAATCTGGACAGTCTATTATACTATGAAGGATGTCATATAGGAAAGACATGTCGGTTATGGTCCGTCTATTATAGAGCAGTACAACCTTAAAGTAATCCGCTCGTTCCTCATATGTCTCGAGGTTCGTGTGCTCGCGCCAATTTAGATATCCCAAGAAACGCATTTGGACGCCCTCAACTTTGTTGACAGATGCAGCATACATCGGTGAACATATAGTGGATCCGAATTCTAAGACACTTCTGACATATGCGTAATACAGTATTTTTAAGGCGAGGGGTCTGCATACTCTAATCAAAAATCCTAACATTTTCTTGGCCTTAAGATGTGATCTATGTGGTCGTTGTATGCAAGCTTCGTATCTAAGTAAAGTCCGAGGTTGCATATTAAAGATGTTTTTGGAATGTTTTCACCATCGATAAGATGGCAAAAACTTTTCTGTATAAAGACTAGATGACCCGGTGAACTTCGTAACACCTAAAATTGATTTGATTGTAACTCTTCATAAGCGTTTATTGATCCTAATCAACCTTCCAAATCAAATTCATAGAAATCTATAATATGGCCGAATCATGTATGGTTTGAGTTTCGTTTGGTGATTAAATGAAAGTCGTTTGTAATTAAAATAAATTAAATGTATTTAATTTACATTATGAAAAATAAATGCCTTTTCGACTTTTCGGAATTTTTCGACTTTTCTGAGTTTTTCGACTTTTTTGAATTTTTCGACTTTTTGGACTTTTTTGACTTTTTCGACTTTTTCGTTTTTTCTGACTTTCAGACTTTTTCGACGTTTTCGACTTTTCAACTTTTTTGACTTTTTTGACTTTTTCGACTTTTCGATTTTTCGACTTTTAAAATTTTATGCAATCGCACGGAATGAATGGATGGCGCAGCTGTCAAACAATAGGATCGCTGCGAACGCCATCTATTGAAAGTGGCCCATTTCCCAAAATGACTAATTTCGATTTTTTCGATTTTCAGTTGTTTCTTTTAATTTTTCCTAAATATTTTTTTTTGTAAACCACCCCTTAATCAAGGCAAACAAAACAAAAAAATAATAATTCAAATCGGTCGAGTCATTTTCGAGATCTTGCGAGACTAACGCACGGCGATTCATTTTTATATATAAGATGGTTTTTATTTGCAGACTTGAGCCTACTAAGTTACTATTGAAACATGGAGCAAACCCTTACAGTCGAACGAGATCTGGAGATGATGCCATGCAAATGGCCTGCCTGAAGGGTGCCACACAGATATTTACATTGCTCTACCAAACCATCTCCTACTCACAGGAGAGATTGGCCGATGCACATGAATTGATCGGTACGACAGTTATCTTTTCTTTATCTTGACTTTTTCTCATGCGAGCGTCTCCCTAAAGGTGAGCGTAGAAGACTTTGGGATGAAACAGTCCACTGTCTAGTTACGCCTCTCGCCCGTACCCGGCAGAACTCGTGCCCTTACTACCGGTTTCTGCTAGATTTGTCCGGCCTCCCGACTGGTTATGGGTTCGAGGTCGCTTGCGCGGTCTTCTTCCTTACACTAGTGGTGATTCGGTATCTACCGAATCTATCGCGGACCACGGCGTCTTTTGCCCGGCTGTTCTCACCCGGAATCGTGTAGCCGATTCGTCGTTTCAAGAGCGGTTGCCAAAAGTTTTAACAACCACCCCCGCTCTATAGGAAACAAAGCCGTTTCCAGACTCCTCCGGTTATCAGTCGGAATGCACAATCGATTGGCTGACACCTCACGGTGCGCAAACCGTCCAGGAGCGCCCAAGGTACGATTCCCAGAGGAACTGGCTTGCAGGCACAGAGTCCTGCCCGGGCTTGCACTTCTGCTTGGAAGCGACCGGATGGGTGTTGACCTGTGAGTTAGGCCGGCCCTAACACATGGGTCATAATAGCCCAACTGCACTGGGCCCATTAGCTGTGTCGTGGACAGGTGGGATCTGATCCTTTGGGGGAAGACCTCGGGCGCTGCTGGTAGGCTTGCGCATGTTAGCCAATCGATTGTGCATGCTGGCAAGCGGGGGCATCCGGAAACAGTATGATACGTTTTCTAAGAAAGGTTGTTATACTGATGTCAGCTACTCTTGAAATAATCCATTGGCCACCCAATCCCGAGTGATATTGACTGGCAAAGTGCGCATCGGTCTTCGATAAATTGAAACTTAATTACCGCTATCATCAGATAGAGGCCGCGCATGCGACTTGAGGATGGGGGAATCTGCAAACTTGCCACTGGAGGATGGAGGAATCCTCAGTTTTTCCCGAATTTTCAAATTTTCCAAGAAACTTTTCCAAATTTCCTTTCTGTTAGGACCTTATTTGTACTATTACACATATTAAAAAAAATAGCCAAATTGGTTCAGCCGTTCGACCTAATATGCTCTTTCAAACGAACAGCATTTCATTTTTATTTATATAGATATGACAGCTGCCTATATTAGGACCTTGCATTGAAAACTTCGATTTTCTAAGAAATACCGTAACTTATATTTCTAGTCATTTACCAAATTGCAAAATACATCATGTCAAAGCGTCATCCTTAGGCTTCAATTATCAGTCTGTGTCATTTCGTTGGAGTGTCAACAACGGTAATTTTGTTAGTTTCGAAGATGTCGAAATTCGAGCCGAGAAAACGTCATTTGCGGGAAGCAATGCTTTTCTGCTTTCATCTTAAGAAAACTGCCGCAGAATGTCATAGATTGCTGCTGGAGGCTTACGGGGAATTTACTCCGACAGAAAGGACTATTGAGCCTTGGTGTCTCCGATTCAAAAGTGGTGATTTCGACTTGCAAGACAAAGAGCGCCCAGGCCAGGAGCGAAATTTGAAGAAGCCGAATTGGAGTCCATACTCCATGAAGATTCGAGTCTGACGTTGGCAACGATAAGTGAAATGTTTAATGTTCATCCATCTACCGCTTTGAGACGTTTAAAATCTATGGGAGTCATTCAAAAGGAAGGGAGTTGAAGCCAAGAGACATCGAAAGACGTTTCATGACTTGTGAAATGCTCCTTCGCCGTCAACAAAGAAAAGATTTTCTCCACCGAATAATCACCGGCGACGAAAAGTGGATCTTTTACGAGAACCCCAAACGCAAAAAATATCACTCGTACCCTGGTGAATCACTTCCATCGACCTCAACAGCCACGCCGAAGAGAGACATCCACGGATCCAAAGTAATGCTTTGAATTTGGTGGGACTAAAAGGGTGTCATCTATTACGAGCTGCTGAAACTGGGAGAAACCATCACGGGCGATCGCTATCAAGCTCAGCTCAAGAATTTGAGCGATGCTGTGAAGATAAAACGGCCGGAATACGCTACAAGGTACAACAAGGTAATTTTCCAGCATGACCATGCTCGACCACACGTCGCGATGCAGGTCAAGAACTTCCTGGAAACGCTTTGCTGGGACATCCTACCTCACCCGCCGTACTCCCCAGATATTGCGGACAGACTACTAATTGTTCCGGTCAATGGCCCATGGCCTTTCCGATCAGCGCTTCCAGTCTTTCGAGGATATTGAAAGATGGCTAAATTCGTGGATAGCCTCCAAGGACGAAGACTTCCGCCGGGGAATCAGTCTCTTGCCAGAAAGATGGGAGAACGTCATAGCTAGCGATGGACAATACATTGAATGAAACGCACCTTCCAATTTTCGTCGAAATAAATGTTCAATATCACAAAAAAATCAAAGTTTTCAATTCAAAGACCTAATATATTTTTATTATATCAATTTCAGGTTCTACACTGATAGATGATTTTAACGACATGGCATTCGCTGTCACTCACTGGAAAGCTGCATTAGATATGCGAAACTTAACTGGATCATATATGGGTAAATATTTGCATCGTTACTTATCGCATTGCTGTTGTGCAAAATTTCATTCAGCCATATTTTATCTATCATTGACGATAATTTTATTGCGCTAGGCTGTTATGATAGTTTAAATCTTTTTTTTTAGGACCATACACTTCCAGACCCCAGTAATCTCACTCATTGGAGCTATTCAGAGGATAGCTAGAAAGATAGCGCCTATTGTAGAATTAGCTGTTCTATCAAACATCCCAAAAGACAACGAGTACAAATTAAATAAATACCATGATCCTTTTGGTTTGTGTTGTGGTCACAATTTGGTTTTAATTGTGTGATCATGTTTTTTATCATGACAAATTTGTGTAAATTAAGGGATTACTCTATTGCTCTATCTACTTTGCTCCGAGATTAATGAACATTTTAGGAAAACGCTTCGGTATTTCAGGACTGACAGTTGGTTCCTTAAAAGTGCCTCATTTAGTGGAATTAGTAAATAAAGAACGGAAACTGGATTTAACCTTGTTATTTAAAAAGTAGCAATGTATACCTGTATATTTTAAACACCCTCACATCTCTGACAATTTAAATTATTGTGTCTAAATAATTCTTGAACAAATTAAATATATTTTCTTGAATAAATGAAATTATAATAATTATTGTTTAACCCGTTGAGTATGATACGACCAAATCTGGTTGTGAAACAATTATCCGTTGAATATGATACGACCAGATCTGGTCGCGCGTTTTTTTCACTTCTTTGACGCAAGACAGCTGTCCTAAACCTACCACAGCCGGTTCGTAAGTCCGGAATCCACTGCTCACCCCCCAGAAGTGTAAAAAAAAAAAAAATGTATTATGATGGGCCCGACTCCGGTCGGTGAATTCCATGGCAGCTCCGTTTGTATTTTATTTATTTGTTCATTGTTCATTTAGAAGTAAAATAAAAACGTACGAGTGTATTCATTATTTCTTTTCCCTTTTTATAATCCTTAGTTACTTAATTACCTATCTCTATTCAGCATAATGGATGCCCTAAATTTACACTATAATTTATTTTAACTATCTATAGACAGACTCCCACCCCCACTGTCCGCCCCCCCCAAAAACAAGACGTAGATCCGCGCCTGGTATTAGCATTCCAGCGGTTAAAGGTCTCAATAAGATCTCCTCGCTCGCATCTTTTCCTCAGCTTTGGCAGATTTTGCCATTCAAGTAGCCATTCAAGTAGTTGTGGAGTCTTCGTAAAATTTTAGTTGCTCTTCTTTGCACACTCAATAAGTCAAATGTCTCCTACAAAATATGGACTTCATATCTAAAATTCATATTCCAGTACTCGTCGTACATATTTATTTATTTTATTTATTTATTTATCCTATTTTTTATAGTTACATAAAATAGATTGCGTTAATTTTATTAACACATTTAAAAAAAAATACATATGATAAAAATCGAGAAAGGGCATTACTTGTCAGGTTTACATCACCCCACTAGGTATACGCCTGTGTTGGGGTGATGGATACAAAGTTCTGTGGTATTTGCTGAGCCTGTACGCCTTGCCTGCTGTCCTTCTTCCGTCTCATAAAAAAACAATACGTAATATAATTTAGCATAATATAATATAACATAACATATTACAATATCATATATTATAACATATAAAATAATGTATCATATTTATATATAATATAGTATAACATAATAAAATATAACATATTATAAACTGTATATATGTATATCCATATGCCTATGTACATATGCCTTATAGACTTGAATAAAGAGCTCAGGCGTTAGTATCTGGAGCAGGTCATGGTATTATAAATAGGATAGAAAACGAATTTCGATTTTATAGGTCTTCGATTTTATAGGTCATGGTATAACGAGGAAATGGCTCTTTTCGCAATAGCAGCACTGAATATTTTGAATTGGATCACTTAACCCGTTGAGTATGAGTCAACTAAATCTGGTCGCGAAACAATTATCCGTTGAGTACGAGTCGACCAAATCTGGTCGCGCGTTTTTTTCACTTCTTTGACGTTCTCATATTTATTCATAATTATCTAATTGTTTTACAAAATGATATTTCAATATTCTATATTCGAAATTTCAATGCAATCATTGTGCAGTTGTTCTTTTTATGATTGGTGTAGTAGTTTCGTAGTTATAGTACTTTAAGTCGATGTCGCCGAAAATCCTGCAAAAGACACAGATGCATCCATGAAAATACCCATTTACTCCAAGGGTTAAGGCATAACTATTTAGACCTATAAGTTTTTGTGAACTTGTCCAGTCGGTTTTTAAAAATATTCACTGTTCCTGCATTCACCACACTGTCAGGCAGTTCCATGAATCGATCACTCGATTGAAACGAATCTTCTTGTCTAGCTTGAAGCAGTGCCTACGCAAACAATGATTTTGGTTGAGGAGAAATATATATGGTGATTCCCAGCTGTAATGGCCTGTTAGTATTTTAACCCTTAAAAAGCTAGCCATGGGAATAAAACTCACGACGGCATGTTTTCAACCCTCGATTTTTTTTATAGGGAGTGTTAGTGCATGCGTACTAATGTATAATGGTGGCTTATTTATAGTAGGTGGCTTTTTTGCATATAATTACATAACTTCATAAATACGGAGATCGGCTGCCCGTGAGTTATTGCAACAGAAAAACAACCAATCGGTGGTATTAGCCAGGCGCGGATCTATAGAGGGGTCGGAGGGGGCGACCGCCCCCCCAACGTGGATTGAAAAAAAATTTGTGTCAAAAAGCGGGCAAGATTCCTGAATGATGATTACCTACAATCTTCAGATTTTATCGTCTACCTACACTGAGGATTATACGTCTACACTGACGACTAAACGACTACACTGATACTTTTACACTGACATAAGAGTCTCCTAGGAGTTCGTGCGGCAGGAGTTCTGGGAGAATGCAAGATCTGGAAAGAAAGTTTTAGAAGGGAAAAGAGAAATAATCCCGCTTATTCGGTACCAAAAAATATTCTAGATGTTCTAGATCTGGCCAACTAGTTCATCTACCCTGGCATACATCGCCTCATCCTTATCATGGCCTCCTTGCCCGAAAGTGTGGCGACTGCCGAAAGAAGTTTTTCAACTCTTAGGCGACTAAAAACCTGGCTACGATCCACGATGGTAGAGGATAGGTTAACAGGGTTGGCACTCCTGCATATTCATTTTGATATTCCAGTAGACAAAGAGAAGATAATTGAAAGATTTGCAAAGAAAAAACACCGGAAACTGCAATTTGTAATTTAATTCCGTGTTATGCACTATTATGTATTACCTCGCTCGTTGGAGCTATGCCAAGGATAGTTCATGTCCCCTTTGTAGCAACACCCCTTGCACAGCTAGACATATTCTAGCTGGCTGCAAGGTAACAGTGGGACGGTACACTTACCGCCACGACAAAGTCCTTGCTGTTATTCGCGAGGTACTTAGCCTCTCAGTGGCTCGTGCCAACAAGGGTTTGACAGTATCCTCCAAACCCCCAATACAGTTTGTGCGGGTTGGCTCTAAAGGCAAAAAACATCTCACTGCAAACCCTTTCTCAATAATCGAGAAAGCTTCAGATTGGATTATGGAGGTCGATTCGGTCTCTAAGCAGTATAAATTCCCTGAAAGTCTCGGATGCACAGCCCTGCGTCCAGATATAACTCTTTACTCTCTATTTCGGAAGATGGTCCTTATCGTAGAATTAACTGTTCCATGGGAATCAAATATCCCAAAAGACCACGAGTACAAATTAAATAAATACCATGACCTCGCAAATGCCGTCACCCGGAACGGCTTCACTGTTCACCTTCACGCGGTGGAAGTAGGCGCTCGTGGCCTGCCAGCTAAATCTTTGTTTCACCTTTTTAAAGATCTTGGTCTCTCCAGGAAAATAATCAACTCCTTTCTAGAAAAATTATCTAAAACCGCGATTTCTGCATCTCAAATTCTATGGCTTCGAAGGGGGGGAGTGAATGGGTGGTAAGGTGAACGCTCACATGTGGCAAGACAGCTGTCCTAAACCTACCACAGCCGGTTCGTAAGTCCGGAATCCACTGCTCACCCCCCAGAAGTGTAAAAAAAAAAAAAATGTATTATGATGGGCCCGACTCCGGTCGGTGAATTCCATGGCAGCTCCGTTTGTATTTTATTTATTTGTTCATTGTTCATTTAGAAGTAAAATAAAAACGTACGAGTGTATTCATTATTTCTTTTCCCTTTTTATAATCCTTAGTTACTTAATTACCTATCTCTATTCAGCATAATGGATGCCCTAAATTTACACTATAATTTATTTTAACTATCTATAGACAGACTCCTACCCCCACTGTCCGCCCCCCCCAAAAACAAGACGTAGATCCGCGCCTGGTATTAGCATTCCAGCGGTTAAAGGTCTCAATAAGATCTCCTCGCTCGCATCTTTTCCTCAGCTTTGGCAGATTTTGCCATTCAAGTAGCCATTCAAGTAGTTGTGGAGTCTTCGTAAAATTTTAGTTGCTCTTCTTTGCACACTCAATAAGTCAAATGTCTCCTACAAAATATGGACTTCATATCTAAAATTCATATTCCAGTACTCGTCGTACATATTTATTTATTTTATTTATTTATTTATCCTATTTTTTATAGTTACATAAAATAGATTGCGTTAATTTTATTAACACATTTAAAAAAAAATACATATGATAAAAATCGCGAAAGGGCATTACTTGTCAGGTTTACATCACCCCACTAGGTATACGCCTGTGTTGGGGTGATGGATACAAAGTTCTGTGGTATTTGCTGAGCCTGTACGCCTTGCCTGCTGTCCTTCTTCCGTCTCATAAAAAAACAATACGTAATATAATTTAGCATAATATAATATAACATAACATATTACAATATCATATATTATAACATATAAAATAATGTATCATATTTATATATAATATAGTATAACATAATAAAATATAACATATTATAAACTGTATATATGTATATCCATATGCCTATGTACATATGCCTTATAGACTTGAATAAAGAGCTCAGGCGTTAGTATCTGGAGCAGGTCATGGTATTATAAATAGGATAGAAAACGAATTTCGATTTTATAGGTCTTCGATTTTATAGGTCATGGTATAACGAGGAAATGGCTCTTTTCGCAATAGCAGCACTGAATATTTTGAATTGGATCACTTAACCCGTTGAGTATGAGTCAACTAAATCTGGTCGCGAAACAATTATCCGTTGAGTACGAGTCGACCAAATCTGGTCGCGCGTTTTTTTCACTTCTTTGACGTTCTCATATTTATTCATAATTATCTAATTGTTTTACAAAATGATATTTCAATATTCTATATTCGAAATTTCAATGCAATCATTGTGCAGTTGTTCTTTTTATGATTGGTGTAGTAGTTTCGTAGTTATAGTACTTTAAGTCGATGTCGCCGAAAATCCTGCAAAAGAGACAGATGCATCCATGAAAACACCCATTTACTCCAAGGGTTAATATTTGTTTATGTTCTTTAGAAAAACGACCAGTGCTACCACTGAGACCTGCTTACCGGTTCACGAAAGAATTTTCCACGGCAGCTGAGTTGGAAGTCATCAGTGGGGATATAGACGCCCTGAGGATGCAATCGCTTCTCATATGCGAGAGAATTCTAGGAACCAACCACAAGGATACCGTTTTTCGACTTATGTTCCGGTGAGTAGTTCATTATTTAGTATTTTCTCCTTAGCAACAAAGCGCTTAATGAAGAATAGTTGTAGATGTTATAATAAAATACAAACGGAGCTGCCATGGAATTCACCGACCGGAGTCGGGTCCATCATAATACAATTTTCCCAGTGAGCAGTGGATTCCGGACTAACGCGCAGCTGCGAAATCTCCAGAATCCAATCTGAAGCTTTCTCGATTATTGAGAAAGGTTTTGTAGTGAAATGTTTTTTTGTCTTTAGAGCCGTCCCGCACAAACTGTATTGGGGGTTTGGAGGGTACTGTCAAACCATTGTTGGCTGAGAGGCTAATTACCTCGCGAATAACAGCAAGGACTTTGTTGTGGCGGGAAGTGTACCGTCCTTGATCTAAGGCCTCCTTGCAGCCAGCTATAATATGTCTCGCTGTGCAAGGGGTATTTCTACAAAGGCGACATGAACTATCCTCGGCATAGCTCCAACGAGCGAGGTTACTGGGGTCTGGAAGCGTATGCTGAAAGGCATTTAAATAATAAATAAAATACAAACGGAGCTGCCATGGAATTCACCGACCGAAGTCGGGCCCATCATATAGTGTTATTACACTTCTGGGGGGTGAACAGTGGATTCCGGACTAACGACCGGCTGTGGTAGGTTTAGGACAGCTGTCTTGCCACATGTGAGCGTACACCTTACCATCGTTTAGATATTTTTTCTAAGAAGGAGTTGATTATTTTCCTGGAGACACCAAGATCTTTAAAAAGGTGAAACAGAGATTTAGCTGGCAGGCCAAGAGCGCCAACTTCCACCGCATGAATGTGAACAGTGAAGCCGTTCCGGGTGACGGCATTTGCGAGATCATCGTATTTATTTAATTTGTACTCGTGGTCTTTTGGGATATTTGATTCCCATGGAACAGTTAATTCTACGATAAGGGCCGTCTTACGAGATAGAGAAATTTGTGCAAAATAATCGGTGTAAATAATTTTGTGTAAAATAATCGGCCGTAAAAGAAAAATTACTTTTCTTATGCAGTTAGGGTTACAGAGTAGCCCCTTTTCGCTATTGCTTATATTTACGCAGTCCCCACTGTATAAAATTTTTACCCAGGATTAAAAAAATATAATAATTTGGGGTTGTAAAAAACCATTCTTCTTTATGGCGCGAGTGCACATATTCTTCCCTGCTCAACAGCTTCCACCATTCTCTTTCCTAAACCGCCTCAAGCCGTCGTAGGCGCTTTATTCTCTAGAGACACTCTAAGGCTGTCGAGACAAAATGGACGTTTGTGTGGCGTAATTCAGTTAGCAAAGTGCGACCGCATCGCTACATCGAGCCACGTAGCTTCCGTGTCAAACGCGTGCATGTATCATCAGGTGCAGCATTCTGTGGCGGGCTTTTTCATGTCTTATTGAAATTCCTTAAACTATTTATATAAATATATTTTTATCTTCATGATATTTTTAAATATTATTTGCAGACTATATCCATGACTTTTTTCAATTGAGATTTTAGATTAATGATTAATTCGTATCTACCTAGCTTATTATTATTAGTTTATTTTGAATAATATTAGATTTGAAGGAAAATGTTTTAAATTGTCATCAATGAACATTAATTTTTTGGTCGCCTTATCTCATAACATAACTAACCATTTCTGTTTACTTGCACCCAAGTTTTTTTTTAATGATGTTATTTGACATATGCACAAACCATTGGTTCCTTTTTGCGCTTGCCTTGGTGCAGGCCTAGGCCTACTTAGGTGGCATTGATTTGAATCTCTCTATTTTGATGCTGTTTATAATGAAACCTCAAATTGTGCTACTGTAATAATTTGTTTGTTTGTTTGTTTACGCTCTTTATTGTGAAATGTCACAATGGGCGCGTTGATTGTCATATGACAATCTCTTACAACCAACCCTACTATGACGTGTTATATGTATGTGTGCGTGTAACATGTGTGTAAGTGTGTGTCTTGTTATTGCATTCGATCGACAGAATTGAAAATGCAATTCCGTTAATTTGATCCCAACGGAAAATGGTGATCCAGCCGGGAATCGAACCCGGGGCCTTACAATGTAAGATCAGGCGACCTAACCACTATGCCACCGGGCCCTTTACATTACCGCAGTTAATCACATTGTATTTTTCTTTAAATATATAAATTAAAATATTGTTTATTAATGTGACCTTTTTACTTTTGCTAATATTTGCAGACCTTGCAACAAGATTGCGAACCTTCACTCCCAATAGACTTTATTGTCTTTTTGTCCTTTGCACAGAATTATCACGGCCCATTAAGCAAATTGGTAATCGCCACTTGTCTTGTCACCTAATTTACACCTAACCGTGTGTGGGCAGGTCATTCACACTTCATTCATGCAAGATTCTTGACTCGTTCTAACAGTGTTCCGATTTATTTACTTTATTACTTTTTTTCTTTTCCGTAGTGGCGCTTCATATGCTGACGCTTTCCGGTATCAGAGATGCATCGACATGTGGAGTTGGGCACTGGAGATAAGGATTGAAAAGGATACTCTTTTAAGCTGTGGTAAGTTGTAATATTACTTCCTAAAGGTTACTAACATCATTGATTATTATTTTTATTATTATTATTATTTATTCTGGACATGCAGCTTTGCTGATACGTCCAGATCAGATCTTGTAAAGCTAAACAATATTAACAAGTTTTTAGATACAAATCGAGTCTGTTTTTAAATTGATTGACAGAGCTTGCGCTAATCACTTCAAGTTGTAGTTTATTCCACATGTCCATCACTATTTGGCAGAACGTTCTTAACCCCTAGAGCCCCAATTGGTCGATATCGGCCACAACACGATTCAGCGTGATGGCCTCGTTTTAATTTAATTTGTTTTATTTTATTATGTTTTATTATGTTAATATGTTTTATTTTAATTATGGGAAACAGTGGTTTGGCAGTAATTAATGTTTTGGTGAGACAGTGTCGTAATTAATTTTTTTTTACTAATTTTTACTAAAATTTTTTGGGGCATGAACTTGTCAATCGGCTGAGGGGCCGAGGCCTGAAGGGTTAAGAGGATTAGATTTAAATTTTGTACGGTTGAGTTTTTTGTTGTGACCTCGAAGATTTGTGTTAACGTTGAATTTGTAAATATTCTTCAGTGCAGGTACATCGTGTGTTAGAATTTTATATGTCTCAATCAGGTCCCCTCTTTGTCTTCTTTGTTTGAGTGTAGTAATTCCAAGTAATTTCAAGCGATCTTCATAATGCCTACTCTTCAGGCCCACTGGCATTTTGGTTGCCCTTCGCTGAACCTTTTCCAGAATATCTACATCTTTGCAAAAGTGAGGGTTCCAGATATGATAGCCATACTCAAGAATAGGTCTCACATATGCCTTGTAGATCTTGATAAAAACCTCTATTGACAGATGTTGGAAAGCCTTCCTTATTAGATAGAGAGTAGAGTTAGCTCTTTTATATAGCATATTAGATTGCTCCGTTCAGTACTACGATTCGGCAGCTAGGATTTTACTACGAAAAGTAACAACGTAGATGGCACTCATAGTTGCAAAAATTGATTAATATTCTGTTATGCTTAACAGGTTCAATGCCGTAGACTCCGCGCGGAGTCAGACGGTTTTTCAATAAGATGCCGGCAACTCCGCGCGGGGATGGCAGGGGGTAAGTTTCGAAGTGTCAATCTGCTGCCGGCATTCGTGCGTAGCGCGCATATTTGTATCGGCATGCGTGGTTTTCCCCTGCCATCCCCGCGCAGAGTTGCCGGCATCTTATTGAAAAATCGTCTGACTCCGCGCGGAGTTTTCGCCATTGAACCTGTTAATTCTACTTTAGATAGCGCACTTTATAAAGCACACTTTAGATAGCGCTCTAAACGCCTGCACAAAATAAAATAATATAATAACTACAATTTTTAAATCATACAGTACCTTGCGAATTAATTGAAGCAGAGTATTTTTCTTCGAAAAGTGCTTTATTGCGCATAAACATACAAAAACAGTACTGGTAGTTATAGATTGTTAGTTTTAATATAGAATGTGTCCTCCTTTTGCATTGATAACACCTTTCACTCTTGTAGGCATAGAATTTGCCAGGTTTTGACAGCTTTTCTTTCAGTTTATCATCGTGAAACCAGACTTGAATTACTGCATTGATCATCTTGGCTTTCGTTGCAAAAAACGGTATCTTAGAGAGCCGTTTTTTGCAAATGGCCTAGAGATTTTCGATCGGGGGAGTTTCCGGGCCCGGAAAATCAACACAAAAAAGAACACATTCTATATTAATACTAACAATTAATAACTACCAGTATTGTTTTTGTATGTTTATGTCCAATAAAGCACTCTTCGAAAAAAAAATACTCTTGCAAATAATTTGTACGGTACTGTAGCTCTTATTATTTTAATATTATTTACATAAAGATGTCAATTTTTTATTTTATTTTATTTTATTCAGGAAACAGACAGTACAAAAACATATTTACTTAACCATACATAAACCATTTATATGTTTCCACCAATTAAACGGTCATATAGTGCGTTATTCTATATAAAAGAAAAGTTTAAAATATACAAGAATTTTTTGAAGTGAAATTATTAGGGTTTTTTAACCCTTGGAGTAAATGGGTATTTTCATGGATGCATCTGTCTCTTTTGCAGGATTTTCGGCGACATCGACTTAAAGTACTATAACTACGAAACTACTACACCAATCATAAAAAGAACAACTGCACAATGATTGCATTGAAATTTCGAATATAGAATATTGAAATATCATTTTGTAAAACAATTAGATAATTATGAATAAATATGAGAACGTCGAAGAAGTGAAAAAAACGCGCGACCAGATTTGGTCGACTCGTACTCAACGGATAATTGTTTCGCGACCAGATTTGGTTGACTCATACTCAACGGGTTAAATAAACAGAAAATATTCTGAAAAGTAATTGCTAAGTTACTAAACAGTCCAAATTATTAAAAGAGTAAATATAAAGTAAATAGAGTTGAAAGGAACGCTGAGAGCGAGCTGGTCGAGGGGGCACGAAAAAATTTATCTGCTCCAAGATTTGACTAGCATCAACACGATTGTTAATTAGCTTATGCAGATATACTGCGTCGGTTAATTAGGTATACAGATTTCAATACGTAATAATTACATCCTTTAACGCGTTGAGTGCGTCCGTCGTCAGGTCGCGCTAGTGGTCCCCTCACTAGCGGTCGCCGTCACATAGACGGCGGACCCTTTTACTTTTCAAATACGCCCCACTACTTCCGTTTCTTTTCTGTGGGTGCCGTCAACTGGACGGACTCTGGTTTTTGAATAGAAAAAAAAGAAATATTGCAAAACAAAATTATAATAAGAGTAATATAGGCCAAAAGGAATAATGCAAATAAAAAGTTTCAGCGTAGGGGATTGACCTAGAATTATAATACACGCACTCAACCGCTGGAATGCTAAATCCACCGATCCGTGGTTTTACCATTTTTCCAACTTGCAGGCATTATGTATGTATATGCGAAAAAAGTCGCCTTCATTGAATAAGCCACCATTATACATTAGTATACGTGCGCTAACAACCCCTACAAAGAAATCTTCGAGGGTTGAAACATGCCGTCAAGAGTTTCATTCCCATGGCTAGCTTTCTAAGGGTTAATGTTCAGATTGACTAATAAATGGCATTCTACTTCTCCGTATCATTTCTGTGATGTAATCAGCCTATATAAAAATGCGATAGATGGCACTAATAATTGGATGTTATTATTGTTATCATTGGTTAAATTATTGTGTTTTTATCATCAATCGTTTATAAAAAAAAAACATTAATTATCATTGTAATTATATATAACCAAATAAATTGCTATTATTTTGGCCATCAATGCTAACGGCACAACCTGCATTTCGCCGGCGCGGAAGGGTTGCCAAAATGTGCCAAATCAAACACAATAAAAAAATGTTAGATTAAATATATTATTATAATTGAAATATAATAAAGTTGAAAATACATATTAAGTATTTAAAAAGATATTTGATTTTGATTTACGGTAACTCCAATATGATTTTATGACAATTTTTTTTATTTTTCAGATACTGGCTATACGGCTCAGGCTTTAGTAAAGGTGCTGCTTGAAGTGTGGACTGCTCGCGGAGCACCCTTCATGGACGGATTGCCTGGGGGTCTACCTAAGTTCTGCGATGTCATCAATGTCTTCCGTCTCTTATCAAACAATCTCCAAGGTAGATTTTCTGTCATTAAATAAAATAAATTTTATATCAACCCTTCGAGTAGCGGCATAATTTCATGGCAGACCGTGGCAATTTATTGGAATTTCTTGCAATATCGCCGCGCTCGACAAAAAGTACTATAACTATAAAACTTATATAGCAATCATAAAAATAATAACTGCAATGATCGCATTGAAATTTCGTATATAGAATATGTAAATCTCATTTTGTAAAACCATTAAATAATTATGAATAAATATAATAAAGTGGAAGAAGTGAAAAAACTCAGCATCTCTAACTTGTACTTACTTGTCTTATGGAAAAATACGGAATCCTATTTAGAATTTGTAAATACTATCGTGATCTTTATTAGATTCTCTATCAAAGGTAATATTTTGTTTTGCTTATTTACATACAAAAATATTAAGATATTAGGTCATAAAACCAATAAAAATTTTGATGATTTCTCTTCAAAAAATTTTTTTTTTTTATGAATACACCGAAATTAATTTACAAATACGCCGAAAACTTCATATATGTCAGCGAAAAACAAAATAATATGTATTTTGTCAACGAATTAGGCAGACATTTTGCATTTTTAGAGTTATTGATCGCAAAAAAAACTCAATAATTAGTAATAGCGATAAACCGCACCCAATTTTTCAACTCATAAAAACAGGTAAAATTTGGAATAAAATGTACATAAAATCACTGAATTCGGTTGATAAAGTGTTTTAGAATCAAATTTACTTACATTTCTATATATATTCCAACTGAAATCACTAAAAAAACACAAAAAAACTGTTCACAACCCGATATGTTTGACAATGTTGACTGAACAGCGATGTTTGACAATGGAATTTTACCAGAAATATCCGTTCAATGACACGCGAAACTCTCATTATCTATGGTAATAATGAGATATTTGGTATGGATTTTAGGATGCGTTCGAATTAGAAAATAATATTACTGTGCGCTCCGGGAGCAAGCCGCCAATATTGGTCGTTACGTAGTCAACGGTGTTCTGATATGCAACCAAATTTGGTCGTTACGTAGCCGAAGGGTTAAATTATTCTTAACACATTTTAATTTATAATTTTAAATGGTTTGCATTAAATTATATCAAATATCAAAGGCGGACATCGATCATTTACTTGAATTAGAAAATAATCAGTTTTTTTGTGAAGTGCTCTTTAATATTTTAGGTGTGTTTTTTATATACTCCCGTTATATTATAACCCGAACGCAACAAGCCGTAAAAAAAAATCACACAAAATGTAAAATACATCAAATTGTTCCTACCATTCTAAATGTAAAAAGGGTAATAATTTGGTCTATTGTGTAAAAAAAATTTCTGATATATTGTAAACAAGTATTGTTATTAAGAAATCTAATGAAAAATCCCAGCGATTTTTTTTTCTTTTTGATTAATAACCCAAAGGTAGGCGGTTAATACTCCAGAAATAATATTCTGAAGTAACCAATATCAATTTCTTTCCATAAATAAGTAAAAATGTATTTTAAAAATCGATATGTCCATCCAGGCTAATCAAAAAATATATTACATTACATTTCGTCGTGTCCAATTGACGGTTAAAGACCGCTCTTGGACGTGTCAAAATAATTGGGTTAGGTAGTAAGTCTCCTAGTACTACTCTTTACTGAACATACATAGGTAGTCAAGAATTAACTACTAAATTATCAAACTATAAATATAAATAATCAAAATAGAAGCCTAATATTTGAAGTAATTCGAAAAGATACGTAGTAAAATTATTCATCGTAATATTCAAATTGTCAGTAAAATGTTAAATAATCAAATTAAAGCTACGTTATGCATTTTTAAACTAAAAGTACAGATATATAAAATAATCAGACAATAAGGCTCTACTTTTTTAATTAATTCAATTGGGCACAATATTTGAAAAATCATGGCCCTCAAATTCGGCCAGATTATAGAAAGGGTGGCCTATCAGCATCTCCTTGATGTTCTTTTTGAATTTTATGTCCTCCAGCTGTTTAAATTTTGTAGGGAGTAGATTACAGAATTCAATGCTAAGGTACAAGTAGCTTTTCTGTACTTTTGCCAGTCGTATTCGGGGTACGCATAAAAGCGAGCTACCGCGGGTATGATGCGAGTAAATGTCTGCATTAATTGCAGTTTCTGCGAGGTGATCAAACTTCAAATATTGTGCCAAATATTGACTTTTGTGCATTTTGAAACCAATATTGACTTTCGTTATCGAAAAGTCAATAATTTTAATAATGTTATTTTTGCTTGTATGTTTTATTTATTCAACAAAGAATCAAAATAAGCATTAATCAAAAGAAGCATGCAACTGCAGACTTCATAGAAATTCAAAAATATTCCTAGAGAGCACAGAAGGATATTGGCTATTTTGCAAGTGCGGCTAGAAACCCTATTTTTTCATTTCAAATGGGTCTAAGCGCCTTGAATGTGGTTTACGACCACGCGACTACGACCTTGCTAACTTGACCGATATATGGGTAATCATTCAGCATGCCTCGACCGATTCCTTTGCAGGCTCGCGGGCCGTTTGCATCTTACTTAATTTGATATAGGCCATAGATAGTGGTTTGAAATAAAACATGTAGATTTTTTTAAACTTTCACACCGTTGTCGGTGTGAAATATTATTAATTTATAAAGGCCAATTTATTAAAAGCTTTCTTTCGTTGTATAACTCAAGAGAATATTTTGAAGGGCCATTGCCTTTTTGTCCCTACGAACCAGCTGCCTCTGATGATACTATTAGCAATTATAACAATATCATCATCATACATTCTTTTCAGAGGCGAGAGAATTGCTAAAAGCCCGACCAGTATACAAGAAGCAGTCAGAAATGTTTGACAGGACTCTCAAGTGCTTGACACATCTTATCTATCTACTGTTGGAGACTTCTAACACACCAGAAGAACACCTGCAAGTGAGTATTTTAATGAAGTATACCATACTGCCAGCGATTCAACGCCGAATCTCTGGTGGCTAATAACATGGCACTTCTCAGGGAGTCAATATCTCTATGCCACTTTATTTATTGATTTATATGTCGGTTTTCTGTTTAAAACTAGTGCAATGTTGTGACTATACATTGTATATTAAACACGGCCCGTTGGCATAGTGGTTAGGTGACCTGATCTTACATTGTAAGGTTCCGGGTTTGATACCCGACTGGTTCACTAATTTCCAATGGGATAAAATTAACAGAATTGCAATTCAATTCTGTCGGTTTTCTAATTAAAACTAATGCAATTTTGTGAATTCATATTGTATAACAAGGCCGTTGGTATGGTGGCGAGGTCAACTGATCTTACATTGTAAGGTTCAGAGTCTGATTCCCGGCTGGGTCACCATTTTCCGATGGAATAAAAATTATCGAATTGCATTTCGATTCTGTCGATCGAATGCAATAACAAGACACACACATATACCCATGTTACACGCACACATACATATAAACACTTCATAGTAAGGTTGGTTATCAAAGATTTTCTTATGATAATAAACCCTCCCATTGTGAAACTTCACCATAAAGAGTAGAAACAAAAAAACGAACACATACTAAAGTAAACACAGATGCAAAAGCAGGACACGATGAAGGGTTGCCGGTGATAGTACGCTCGTAAGATAAGTTTAGGTGCCTAAACTTTTGTGAATCCATCGAGTGTTTTGAAGACTTTACTTAGATCTGATTTTTTGATTATCCTCTGATAGAGAGTTCTCAAAAAAAGTGCACTAACCGCGGTCGACTCTCCGGAGAGTTTCTTACCCCGTTTTCTGACATGGAAATTAAAAGAAAATAGTTCATTGGGGTATAACATGATAAAAATTGTGAAACAAATGGATAACCAAAAATAAATACCAATAAATGTTTCTGAAAAAAATTGTCACGCTTTGTAGACGAAACACAGAAACTAAATTCAGAAAGAAGAAATAAACTTCAAAAAAATAAATATTTTTACAAAATTGAATACTATTAGGTCATCTTATCAAACCGTATGATATGAGAGCTCCACAAGGTATATCCTTCCAATGAGGGAATTTTTCAACTGGATCTCGCCCCATGCCATTCATTGAAAAAAGTGCAACAGTTTTTCACACAAAATCAAATTACTCTACTTGAATTTATTTTATTTTTATTTAGAGTAGGTATTACAAAATTTAACTATTACATTTTACCATGTCACATTGTATGTAAATGAGGCAATAGCAGAAAACTGATTCTTATTGTGACTGAGACATGGTTATGACCGAAAGTCGCCTAACTAGGCCTGAGCCTGTTCTAAGGCAGACTTGAGCAATTTTCTTTGTGCATTATGATTACTTGATTATGATTATGATTATGATTACTTATGAAACTAATTATTAAAATAGTCTACTAAAAATTAAATTAAAAATAGAAAATTCAAATCTTTTTTAAAATAAAAATAAAATAAAATAAAACTAAATCTAATCCAAATAATAAATAAAACAAAACAAAATTACCATTAGAATAATCAGATGTAATAAAAATGCAAATTGATTGTCAATTTTTAAAATATCAATTGCTTAATAGAAATGAATAATTTTAGAATGATATAATTTCGTATTTTTGTCAATTTATAAAAATGGAAAGTATCTCAATATTTAATGTTAAAATTATGTAAATTAAATTAAATTAAATTAAGACTAATTAAACTATTGCTAAATAATAATAATAATAATCATCAGAAATATAAATATATAAACTTAAATCAAACAAATAATCGCAAAATATAATTAAAATGGAATTGTAATCAAATACGTAATTAAATTAAATGAAATAAAATAAAATAATAAATAGGTAGGTACAAATTGTTGAAGAATTAAAATATCAAAAAAAAAAAAAAAAAAACGTATGTTTAAATATTCTTATCGCAATTATTAACTAAATAATTATCTTTAATTCATTCTTAATGTGTTGAATGCCAAGAAACTCCCTCAATCTCAACCCGATCGAAAACCTCTGAACCATTTGCAAAAAAACGAGTCTCCAAGATGGATTGTACAACAAAAACCAAGAAAGATCAGTGCAGTAATTTAAGTCTGGTTTCACGATGAACTGAAAGGAAGCTGTAAAAACCTGGTAAATTCTATGCCTACAAGAGTGAAAGGTGTTATCAACGCAAAAAGAGGACACATTCTATATTAAAACTAACAATCTATAACTATCAGTACTGTTTCTATATGTTTATGTCCAATAAAGCACTTTTTGAAGAAAAATACTCTTTGTTTCAATTAATTCGCACGGTACTGTACATAACGTCGCATAACGAGATCTCCAGACCGTTTTTTTTTTTTTTTATTTGTTTGGGGTTTTTCTAAGGTCTTTATGAGCCTTGTAACACTGCGACCATTGATGATCTATTGTATTCGCCACCTACAATAGTTCTGCGCTAAGCCTCGTGTCATATAAGAACCGCAGCAGGCTTTTGGCGCCAGATTGTTTTACCACCTCAGGTTGGAGGCAATGACCCCCCATTTGGGTGTATCTTTTATGCATCAGCGGGCCACACTCGCACATGAGGTGCTGGGGAGTTTCCTCTGCTCCTTGGCAGAACCTGCACATTTTTGTGTCTCGGAGCTTGAGGTTGAACATGTGTTTGTTCAGGCTACAATGCCCCTTGAGCGCCTCCAGACCGTTACCTTAGGCCTTTTTATCCTAAGGGACCATCCACATATTATGTAATCACGCTTTTGGGTTTCTTGACCCCCCCCCTCCCCCATGTCAACAGACGTAATCAGTAGCCTGACCCCCCCTCCCCCTCCAAGATTACGTAATCAACTTATTTGCAAAAAATGTAAAGAATCGTGAACCCAGCATTTGTAAAGTGTTTGTTTGAAGACTCTTCCACAATGAGACAGAGCTCCAGATCCTTCGTGCACTTTTTGTATTTCTTTTTAAACTGACCCCACTCCTCGTCGGCCCGCCGTTGAGCCTCCACTCCCGAGGAGGGAAAATGCCTTGCCGTACGCACTAAGAAATGTCATGTATAAATCTGCCATAGTTGATGCGCTACACAAGCACGTTGATCTTTCAAAGATTGAGTTGGAGCGTGCAGTACCGCACTAGTCCAGAGTTGCAGCTGCGATGCAGAGCGACCACCGGCTTGCCTGTGCGCGCAGGAACAAGCCCTGGCCACTCAATCGCAGACGAGCGCGTGGACTATCTACGCACATCGCGCTTGCGTGGTATTTTCGGCGCGGCACTGCGCTATTTCCGTGCAGGTTTGGACCAATTGCCATGCGGTGTCCAAAGTTGATTACGTAATCAGGACGGCCCCCCCTCCCCCCCACGTAATCAAGTGTAAGCCTCGGCTCCAACCTCCTTTTCCCCTCGGTGATTACGTAATATGTGGACGACCCCTAATCCAGCAGTCGAGTCTTTATTATTATTTTATTTTTCAGTTGAAAGAGTTGGTGACAAAACTGGTGAGACAGAACATTCGAAGTGCCTACACTGGCGATACTTTGCTGCATCTCTCTGTCTCGCGTCTGAACATCATCAAGAGCACATATTTCACCGAGGAAAATGATGTCAAGGTACATTAACACTAGAAACGCTGCCATTTTTATGATACATTTCAGTATCTCCCAGTCGGCTAACTGGAGGAGATATTGTTGCACAGCTAGACCCATTCTATCTGGCTGCGAGATGGCCTTAGATCAAGGACGGTACACTTAAATGAAAATTTTGACATAACGTTGCATTTGAATACGCTCGTGTTTTTATAGTAAAATGATTTTTTTCGAATACGCCTGCGTTTTTTCAGCGCCGATGAAATCTTCGGTGCGCTTCGACATCGGTGTGTTTCGCATTTATATCAGACTGTTGAGCTACCTAGTGGCTATATGTAACCATTGATTTTAAAGAATTAAAGAATTAACACAACGACAAAGTCCTTGCTGTTATTTGTAAAGTAATTAGCCTCTCAGCGGCTCGAACCAACAAGGGTCTAACAGTACTCTCCGAACACTCAATACAGTTTGTGCGCGAAAAAACATTACTCTACAAAACCTTTCTCAATAATCAAGAAAACTTTAGATTGGATTCTGGAGGTCGATTCGGATTCTAAGCAGTGCGTTGAGTGTGTGTATTATAACTCCAGGTCGATCCCCTATGCTGAAACTTTTTATTTGCATTATACATTCCTTTTGGTCTATACGTAGTAAGTGGCCGTAGAGAGCCAAATGATCTACAAAGCCCGCGTAGACTTCCACAAAAAGTTCCTTACTGGAATCAGCCAGAATGGCACTGGTCTGAGGTATGGCAGTACAACCATGAGCGATGTGGACTTGAAGAAGTCTCTCTTGCGGGGAGATTACGACAGCAATAGTATGGCTCACGCTATTGGCCTTCAATGCCAGAATGATTGGACAACAATTGGAGACTTTTGCATTCCTCCTCCAATGCACTGGAAAGTAATGTTGTATGACTGGACGAGATGATGAAATTTTATTTAAATGCCTTTCAGCATACACTTCCAGACCCCAGTAACCTCGCTCGTTGGAGCTATGCCGAGGATAGTTCATATCCCCTTTGTAGCAACACCCCTTGCACAGCTAGACATATTCTAGCTGGCTGCAAGGTGGCCTTGGATCAAGGACGGTACACTTACCGCCACGACAAAGTCCTTGCTGTTATTCGCGAGGTACTTAGCCTCTCAGTGGCTCGTGCCAACAAGGGTTCCACAGTATCCTCAAAACCCCCAATACAGTTTGTGCTGGTTGGCTCTAAAGGCAAAAAACATCTCACTGCAAAACCTTTCTCAATAATCGAGAAAACTTTAGATTGGATTATGGAGGTCAATTCGGTCTCTAAGCAGTATAAATTCCCTGAAAGTCTCGGATGCACAGTCCAGATATAACTCTTTACCCTGTATCTCGGAATATGGCCCTTATTGTAGAATTAACTTCCATGAGAATTATATACCCCAAAAGACCACGAGTACAAATTAAATAAATACCATGACCTCGCAAATGCCGTCTCCCGGAACGGCTTTACTGATAACCACATGGTATAGTTGGCGCTCGTGTCTTGCCAGCTAAAACTGTGTTTCACCTCGTAAGAGATCTTGGTCTCAAATAAAATAATCAACTCCTTCCTAGAAAAAATGACTAAAACTTTAATTTTCGCATATCAAATTCTATGGCTTTGAAGGGGGAGTGAATGGGTGGTAAGGTGAACGCTCACATGTGGCAAGACAGCTGTCCTAAACCTACCACAGCCGGTTCGTAAGTCCGGAATCCACTGCTCACCCCCCAGAAGTGTAAAAAAAAAAATAGTATTATGATGGGCCCGACTCCGGTCGGTGAATTCCATGGCAGCTCCGTTTGTATTTTATTTTATTTAATATAGAATATACACGTCTAACAAGATAATTACTATGTAACAAGAGGGAATTCGTGAAAAAACGATATTGTCAGTATTTATTTACAAAATTGACCTAAAAGTTGCTGTTCAGTTTGGGTGGTAAGGTGAACGCTTACACGTGGTAAGACAGCTGTCCTAAACCTACCACAGCAGGTCGTTAGTCCGGAGTCCACTGTTCACCCCCCAGAAGTGTAATAATAATATATGATTCATTCATTTAACATTACCACAACAAAAAAATGAAAAAAAAAATAAAAAAAAAAAAATAATAAAAAAAAAACATTTTTTTTTTTTACCAAAACAAATGTTGCTTGCCACGTTGTACTGAATCACCCATAGAAAAAAAGCCCGTGCAGTAATAACACCCATATAGGTTAAATCCTATATATCGTTATTACCCTATATATCGTTACCCTATATATCGTTATACCTTCCTGGGGTGTCGTGTTCGCCTGTTGCAGTTGACAGCTCCGAAGTGCTACAAGACCATTTTGGCTCCCAATGAAAATGTTTTTGTTACAGCCCATATTTCCACATCTGGGTGTGGCGAAGTTGCTACTGGAGTGCGGTAGCAATGCCAATGCGAAAAACGAAGCAAAATCAACAGCTTTGCACGTCGCTTCAATCCCATACAATTTCTCGACTGAAGTAAGTTATTATTTTTTTATTTTTTTTATTACAGATATTGTTCTTATATTCAGAACATTACTAGCAACATTTTTTCTAAAAATCATTTACTGTTTGAATACATGTAATTTACAAGTAAGAAAATTATTGTTAGAAAAATATATAGATGGTAAATTATAACCTCGTTCACAACGGTTTGTTTCGCTATGCAAAGTTTTTTGCTGATCATAAGAAGTGCAGTATTTTATTGCAAAAATGTATCACTTGTAGAATCGCCGAAGAGAATGTCAATAAAAAATAATATTCAGGTTAGTATGGCAGGTAAAAAACAGCATTCGACTACAGCGGGCGAGCCCGTCACCTCAGGAAGTTTTAACGATTAGTCGTTCTATCTCCCTGGAGTGAGCGCAGAAGACTTGAGGACAAAACAGTCCACCCGGTAAACACCGTTTCACCGCTTCAAAAGGGAGAGGACCGCGCAAGCGACCTCGAACTCGGAACCAATCGAGAGACCGGAGAAATCTGGTCACAATTGGTAGTTAGGGCGCGAGTGCCGCCCGCCAGGTAACATACCTGGCTACTCGCGGTAAGGCGTTGGCTTCTAACGGGTTGTGGCGTAGCTAGACGTCGGATTTGTTATGTCCAAAGTCTTTTACGCTCACTGCACGGTCGATAGACCGATGAATCGTTAAAACGTCCTGCGGTGACGGGTTCGCCCGTTGTGGTTGACATCTCAATATGTTAGTCAGAGTTAGCTTCCAGACTCCCCCGACTGTTCCAGACTCCCCCTACTGTTAGTTAGGGAGCTAACGGGCCCATGATGAGGTGGCCACGATGACCCATGTGTTCAGGGTCGGTCACACTCACGGGTCAACACCCATCCGACGGCCTCCACGCACGGGGTGCGAACCTGGGTAGGACACTGGGTCAACCAGTCTCCCCCGGGAATCAAACCTCTGGCGCTCCTGGACGGTCTGCGCACCGTGCGGCGCAAGCTAATCGATTGTGCTCTCCGACTTATAGTCGGGGGAGTCTGGGAACTGTATTGTTTCCTATAGAGCGGGGGTGGTTGCCTACCTTACGGCGACTGCTCTTGAATTGACCATTGGCCATCCGATCCCGGTTCAGAGCCGGGCAACGGACGCCTTGGTCCGCGATAGATTCGGTGTACTCCGTTTCACCGCTTCGTAAGGGAGAGGACCGTGCAAGCGACCTCGAACTCGGAACCAATCGAGAGACCGGAGAAATCTGGTCACAATTGGAAGTAAGGGCGCGAGTATCTCGAGCCGCCGGGTTTATTCCTGGCTAACTCGCGGTAAGGCGTTGGACTCTTACGGGTTGTGGCGTAGCTGGACGTCGGATTGTTATGTCCTAAGTCTTCTACGCTCACTGCAGGTCGATAGAACGACTAATCGTTAAAACGTCCTGTGGTGACGGGCTCGCCCGTTGTAGTTGACATCTCAATATGTTAGTCAGAGTGCAGAGTCGATTGGCTTATGCCGCACGGTGCGCAGACCGTCCAGGAGCGCCAGAAGGTTGATTCCCAGGGGAAACTGACCATAAGGCCAGAGTCCTACCCAGGCTCGCACTTCATGCGTGGAGGCCGTCGAATAAGTGTTGACCTGTGAGAGTGACCAACCATGAACAGAATGGGTCTTCGTGGCCAACTCAGCAAGGGCCGATTAACGCCGTCAGGTACAAATGAGTTGGGTCATATCCGTTGCGCATAAAAACATATGACAGAGAGAGAGAGCTATACATTGAACATTATGCGAGAGAATAGCATGCCAATATTCTTCGCGGGATCGCTCAAACCGGAAAGTACCAGGGGAAATAATACAGGCGGTGATTCGTATTGGTTCTTTCGTGCGCCAAAGGCCTATCTAGGCCCTTATATATCGATGGTGCTAACAGTAGATTTTGAATATGCCGGACATTACCAGCTATATAATGTGGCTCGGCAGAGTGTCAACTGACAATGTTATGTTTCATGTTAATATAGAGAATGTGTTCTTTTTGACAGTTGGTTCGTTTGCTGCTGGAGCACGGCGCGCACATGGATCAGCCCAACCGATTCGGAGACTCACCATCGTATCTCATCACGATGAACCCCAGTAATGACATTCCTCTGATGCAGTATGTGTCGCTCAAGTGTTTGGCCGCGAGGGTGATAGTCGAACACAACATACCCTTCGAGTCGGGTTTGAATGTGCCGCTGAGCGTTGGCAAGTTTATCCGCTTCCATCGGCCTTGACAGACTCTTAACGATAATAATCGGCGGCGGAGGCGGCGGAATTATGTAATGTGAACGTAATACCATTGTTTATATAGCATATCAGATTGCTCAACGACATACTACGATTTAGAAACCAATATCTTACTACAGATTGCAACTTGTAGATGGCACTCATAGTTCCAAAAAAAATATTATTTTGTCCAATATAGCGACTTTCGTAGTATAACAGTATGGCAGGGCACTGTAGATGGAGCTCTAAACACGCCTATACAATATTAAATAATAATGTAAAAAACAAACGAATTTTCAAATCATTTTCATCAATTTTAATAATATTTACATAAAGATGTCAATTTTTAATTTGTTTTACATGTTTCAATGCGTAATAATTACGCACTTTAATGTTTAGATAGACTAACAGATGGCATTCTATCTCTCCGTATTATTTCTGTGATGTAATCAACCTATATAAAAAAATGCGATAGATGGCACTAATAATTGAATGGCATTATTGTTATTATTGGTTAAATTATTGGGGTTTTATTATCAATCAGTCCTTTATATATAAAAAACATTCATTATCAATGTTATTATAGATGGCTAAATACATTGCTATTAGTTTGGCCGTCAATGCTATCAGCGTCACCTGCATTTCGCCGACACAGAAAGGTTGCCAAATCGTTCCATAGGGTTGCGCAATCTGATAGCTGATATAATCAATGGTAATGCCGCTAATTCATTCTGTGATTTATTGTTTCGTTTAAACGTCGGCCCCATGTAAGCCCAATAAACATTACTTCGTGTGGGATAACGATTGCAGAAATATTACGAAATATGTAACTAAATTATATACGGATAGATAAAGAAACATCTAAAGATTAAAGTCCCTGATTATAGTCTCATTTTGGTATACTCCTAAATGCTTCCATATTATTGAGCGAAAATATTGCACTTCAATCTTAATAACCCTGCTCCCGAATTCTGATGCGACGATACGATACACGATTGTCGTCACTGGACAATATTTACGATTCTGAAACGATTTGACAGTACTTCAGTCGTCAAAAATAAAGTTAGGACAGACGATAGCACATGAGGTGTCGTCTGCATGTCATTGCTTTAGTAGATAGCTGGAAAATGACAGTAAAAAACCCCATTCAGCAATAATTACAGAGTATTCATAACCAAGTCGATTGAAATTTGAATATAGCGCTGAGAAATAAGGATATTCGATTTAATAAATAAAGGATGCGATCCAAATTGCCCTTAGCTCAAAGCACTAAGCACGCTCAGAGCCCGGTCTGAATTAAGCATACGCCGCTCGCTGCTAAACGGCCGACCGTGGGCATTCGTCTAGAATGATCGTATGGGCTGTGTTCATTTCCTTATTGCTTATATAATTAGTTACAAATTATATCTGTACGATCACACTGTTAACTCTCTACCGGGAGTTAATGGGCCCTTGCTGAGTTGGCCACGAAGTCCCATTCTGTTCAGAGTTTGGTCACACTCACGGGTCAACACCTATCCGACGGCCTCCACGCATGAAGTGCGAGCCTGGGTAGGACTCTGGCCTTACGGTCAGTTTCCCTAGGAATCAACCTTCTGGTGCTCCTGGACGGTCTGCGCGCCGTGCGGCGTAAGCCAATCGACTGTGCACTCTGACTAACAGTCGGGGGAGTCTGGAAGCAGTACTGTTTCCTATAGAGCGGGGGTGGTTGCGGACCTTACGGCGACTGCTCTTGAAACGACCATCGGCTACCCAATCCTGGGTAAACAGCCGGGCAAAGGACGCTGTGGTCCGCGATAGATTCGGTATTCACCGTTTCACCGCTTCGTAAGGGAGAGGACCGCGCAAGCGACCTCGAACTCGTAACCAATCGAGAGACTGGAGTAATCTGGTCACAATTGGAAGTAAGGGCGTGAGTGTCGGCCCGCCGGGTAACATTCCTGGCTATCTCGCGGTTAAGGCGTTGGCCTCTTGCGGGTTCGTGGCGGAGCTAGACGGTGGACTGTTTTGTCCAAGTCTTCTGCGCTCACTCCAGGGAGATAGAACGACTAATCGTTAAAAGTTCCTGAGGTGACGGGCTCGCCCGCTGTAGTCGACAACCCTAGTTGTTAACTCTCTACCAAGATGTAACAAATAATTAAATAAATAAATAAATCGTATCGCCGCTTCAGTTTTCCGCTCCAACTTTAATAACCCTGAAGTGTCTTTTTTATTCGTTAGCAACACTTTATTTACCGCACAAATGGGGCAAAATTCAAATGTTGTTTGAATTTAGGGATAACCTTTATGTGGATATCCTCGCTGATGAGATGGGAAGTGCAATGTAGGTCGAACCAGATCCATTGGACTCAGTTAGCTTTACCAAATATGGTGGTGAGTCCCCAAAATTGACTGGTGCTGACAACTACTTCTCTATTTACTATACCACAATGCAAACATAAAACAATCATCCAATCACAATACATAATTCAGTTTTAGTTTATATTTTTTGTATCATTGTTAATTATGGACTGTTCAGGCGACATGATACCTGGGAACGACCATATCTGAAGAATTTTAGTTTCATGAGTTTTTTGAAAAATATAAGCATTAATTTAAAAAATAATCTAAGTGAATCCCTCGATGAGGAACCAATTTAAAATTTGGTCTCAAAAAAGTTGTTCATTGCCTTGAACATTAAGGCTTTAAACTGACTTCGAAAACTTTCAGGCGCGTTTACTCCTACAATGTAAGCGGTGAGTGTGTTTTATTATAACTTCATAATATTGACTGGTTAATTCTCTAGGGCAGCACTTAGCCACATTTTTATTTAGGCCCTAAATAAACTACAATTAATTAAAACGTGAGAGCGCTCTTGAGAGTTACGCTAAATATGCTTTGCCATTAACACCCTTATACCACCACTGCGTAAAGATAGTTATTCTGTGCTAGCGCTGCGATAGAGCATTTAGTATGCGCCTAGTAGCTGGCGCGAACGAACGTAGAATCTGCGCTTAAAGCTCCGTCAACGATGGATTTTTATTAGTCAAACCCTACAAAGTTGACACCGCCTATTTTTTCGCATGTCCGCCCATTTCGGATATTTTTCTGAGGTCTCATGTCGTCTTCAGATCAAAAACGACAAAGGTAGACTTACCATCCCCGGTGGTACTGACTGACCGTAAAGTGACTGATTGTGCAATTCGATTTTAATTCAATATTTAAAAATACTTTCGCTTCTAAATTTTATTGAATTACACATCATTTTAGTTCATTGCTCAACTATATTTTGCAATTTGCACTTAATGGATAGGAATATTATACCAAAATATATCATTACACATTCAAAAATAAATTAGTTTTAATTCATGCATAAATGTGATAGAATCTAAGTACTATTTAATTTTGAAAAAATGTTTGCGCTCGTCGCTGCAGACTCGTGAAGACATGGAAAATAAAGAAAGAACACAGTTTTTTCCATAAATCCTTATAATATAATCACATAATTATATACTCGATCTCGATGTCTTGTAACTCTGTTTTTTAACAGTGATCCGAATGTATAACTCTCAGTGTTAAACATAATATAATACTTCAGTGTAATAGGTATTTATTATCAGTGAAATAAACTGTTATGAAATATACTTGTTTCGCGTTTAATGTGTTTGGGTTCATCTATGTACGTTTTCCATTTCTTTATTCCACCATAACGCTTGGACCGATTTAGAAGTGTGTGGTATAGTTAGAACCGTTTTGTCATCCCGAGTGTCATGGGGTCACTAGTTGTCTAAATGTCAATAGATTAACATAAATATATTCAGTCTTATTTATTAGATTTGCTTGGGACACATCTCAGCTCCGTCTTAGTTACGCACTACTTATCTCCTTAGGACACAGCGCATACGATGCTTATTTATAAACGATACATAAGCGTTACGTAGCTCCGCTGTGTCTGAGCACTAGGCGGTCAATTTAATCCTGGCAATACAGTGATGTAACCGGCTATTTTCGCGTTTTGCGTACACAACGCTCATCGAACTGTCAGATCTTTTCGGTCGTCGGTTGCGTATGTTGAGGTGCAATTCGCAATAGCAAGCTGTTTCTTCTACAAAAGAAACAGTTGGAGAATAGAGAGAAGCGGGAAATTGCTTTGTATGAGCGAACATTGCTTTTCGTGAGCAGATGATGCGGCATAACGAGGCGATTTATTTAAAAAGAATGGCAATTTTAGACCAGGAATCTGAAAGAAATACAAAGTAATTTGTATGACTGATTAGTTTTATTTTTAATACTGTTTAATGCCTATTTTCGTAAAGTTCACTTTAGAAAATCGATACTTATATCGAAATTCGTCTTCCGTCAACTCGGCGAACGGGTCAAAATGTTTTTTGTATGTTTTGGTAGTCCGCCTCTGTCCTAACATCCGCAGATTATCAGAAAATACCGAATTCACTGATAAATCGTCCATTTTATTGATTAACACAGCCACAAAACCTGTACTTAATTCGCTAAACACGGTCCGACCGGTGCACAAAGTGACGTTTGAGATAGGACGCGACTGAGCCGTGTCCTAGCGTTAGGCAACGTTTATAAATCACGATTTTCACTCGGCTGTGTCTGAGACGCATCGCAAATTTTAAGTTACGTTTATAAATAAGACTGATTGTGTTTAGTGTCAAATGAAAGGTCTGATTGAGTACATTCCGGAGATATACATCTATCTATATGGATAAATCATAGACACGGCATAGTGGCGTACTACGCCATAGTGGCGTGGTTAGGTCGTCTGATCTTACATTGTAAGGTCCCGGGTTCGATTCCCGGCTGGGTCACCATTTTCCGTTGGGATCAAATTAACGGAATTGCATTTTCAACTCTGTCGGTGAAATGCAATAACAAGACACACATTGTAAAGACAGCGCTTTACATAAAATGTCCAATATTAGGACTGAACATTTTTAGGCATAAAACAATTAATATCGCCGCTGGCAAGCCACATTTCTTATCCGCCGCTGATAATTTGAAACGGCAAAACCGCTTTTTCCCCCACTCATAGCTCTTCTTTTCTGGACGACGAACGAAGCGGACATCGGCGGGGCCCGGTCCGACCGGACCCCGCCACAATCATAAAAACCGTTGAAAGAATAGAGTCGTTATCGCGTACAAATCAAATAAATCAATCAGTGAAATCAGCCAAGCAGCCCGGCGGACATCGCTCAAGAATATCTCTGGCAAGTCCCATTTAATTCAGTGTATTTTTCCAGTAAATTCTTACCGCGCAATCTTACATTGCGCTGGTACCCGTTTTAGGGTTTTAAAAGGGCAACCGTCCCATTTTGAATCTCTGAGCCGTTGTCGACACGTAGACTCAGGTTAATTCATTAAACGATACTCAAATCTCCGTAATTTAAAGTAGGATGATGTACTACGGCTGGGGAAAGTGAATATTAGGAAAATTCCCACAATTTAAATAATCTCGAAACACATACGTGCCTTCAGCCTTAATACCAGATCGGCGAAGCTAGGTCGTTGCTCCCATTTTAATACACTATTAAAGGAACCCGATATTCATGGTATCCGAGGAATAATTAAAATACCCGCGAAATCGCGGCCATACAAACTCCTCCAATTTCCCCGAAATTCCACATCCACTCGCTCGCATGTTTCCTCATTTTGAATATATGATTTCACATACACGAAATACCACAGTTAACCTTCTCGTTTAAAATATAAGTTGAAGTATGATAACTGATTAAGACTTTGTAAGAATAAACTTGCGGCCGAATTTACACCCTATAATATATCCTTTGAATAAACGCTGTGCAGTCTTCAATCAGAATATTCTCTTTTTATTTCTGGAGGGCCCTACGGCCAAATCAAGGTTTTTAGGGTGAAAACCCGGAATACCCACCTGGATTCCGGCGAAAGGTAATTCTGCAATTAATTCCTATAAAAGTCGTAATGCATCAGATACTCTGTATAATATCAAGTACTCGTTTCTATTAAGAAATAATATAATATAATATTAGAAAACAACATTTAATTCATTTTAATTACTATTAGACTTTTGATTACTATTAGATTCTTGAAGATAGACCCCTGAGTGAATCATTTAAAATGCATTATCATTTCGACGCATCTGATACGTCGGCCATCAATTAAATTATTTCGAAACTTAAATTACTTCAATTAAATTATCTCAATTAAATTATTTCAATTAAATTATTTCAAAATCTAAAACTTAATAGCTCTTAATTAAACTACGATTTAACTTCTCCCATCAATCTAGATTTTTCCCGTAAAGTCAAGGTCGGCTGCCTGCAACGCAGGTACTCTCGCATTACAGGCGGATAGGCTAGTTTTACCACACCCTGAGGGCTGTTAGCTACCGACACTAACTATCCGTGCTGCCTCCCAATGGTAGGACCTCCTAGCCGAAGGGAGCCCTTACATGCAGTTTTGAGTGAACCGAATCGAGTAGTGAATACGGAACTGGCGCCCTGGTCGTTCTGACATTCATAAAAACGAAAACCCTCACCTTTTTGTTCGCGTATTCACGAAATTCATTTTAATTCAAAAATTCTTATTGACATTAGTTTCCCAAATAATCGGCACTCATTACAACATTTACACACATGTTACATGCACACATACATATAAACATTTCATAGTAGGGTTGGTTGTAAGAGATTGGCATATGACAATAATCTCGCCCATTGTGAAATTTCACAATGAAGAGTAGAAACAAACAAACAAACATACTAGAATAGACCGCGGGAGTAGGAAGGTGGACTGTGAGTGAATGCGATAGCGGAATAGAAAGAGATAGCTACATATGGGCTCTCTCTATCCTTGTCTAGCAAGACAGCTGTCTTTAACCTACCACAGCCGGTCGATAATCCGGAATCCACCGCTTGCTCATCATGATGGGGGGCCGCGACTCCGGTCGATGAATTCCATGGCAGCTCCATTGCAGCTGGCGAATTCCATGGCAGCTGAAGTCTACACGGGCTTGTAGATCATTTGACTCACTACGGCCACTTATTATATGCTTTGATATTACCGAACTCTTCGAATTGCAATCTTAGTGTTGTCCGTATTATTCCATAAACATTCCCGTTGATTAAAAACAAAACAGTATTAATTTTATCTTGTATTTTCTTAAAGCATTCTCATAGTAGCTTAAGTTTAAAATTAAATTATAGGAAATAAAGTAAATGAAGTGCTTGGCACTCTTTAAAATAATCTGAAATGAAAGACATTTAACTCTGTAATACTTAAAAATATTGCAGAATATTTTACTATACAATTTTCTAAGAAATAGTACCGACATTCTTATATTAAGTACTGTATATGTACTGTAACAGTACTGAATATAAAGTAAAATGCGAGGTGTCTAACTCCTGATATAGGTACCTGCAAAGATGTAGCCGGTGTTTTCTGCGTGCGTATTGGTCGACTGTGTGGATCTTCCGCCCCATGTTTAAGTGGGTGAAACAATGAAATTGAAAATTATCGCAGTTGTTTTACATTATATAATCTTGGCGGTAAAGCAGTGTTATGCCGCCTACCCGCAGAGAACAGTGAACTGGACAACCGCGGTTGTAACATCACTGAAACATCAGAGTAAAATCCGTTTTATAATGGGTGAAACTATTTTGGTAGACTTCACTAGCGAGCAAAAACATCGTATCACTTGGCCCGGTTACGCTTTAACTTCGAATTCGAGGTTCCTGAAGACTTTTACTTGGCACATTATATTGTTTAGATAGCTTTACGTTTAGATTTATGAGGGGTAATAATTTTTTCTCGTGAAATCACCTGATACGTGCATCGTAAGCCATCATAGGGAACCATGGGACCGGACATTATTTAAACTAAACAATATGCAAATTCACGTAATGCTTTCACACGTCACTTCAACTTCATTTAATGGCTGCTACCCGGCGCCAATACCGACCTAAACCTAGTCAGGTTGCCGCCGCAGCAGTTAGTTAGTTAGTTAGTTGTACTGGGCGTTCCTCCGCAAGTCGACATCCAGTGTGCCTATTTTGCGTGTAACGGGGGTAGCGCTATTCCACCCACCCCAGCTCCTCGACGAAAGCCAGCAGGGCTTTCAGGTTTCCTGCTGCCTCGCGCAGGGTGCCTGGAGTCCCAAGGTGTTTTGTCCTGTATACTTCTACCTGTTTACAATCTAGCAGAATGTGTTTTGTGGTTTCTTCCGCCTCCATGCATGCTCTGCACATAGGGCTATTCGTTCCGCCCATGTTGAAGAGGTGTTTGTTTAGTGTGTTGTGTCCTGTTATCAGTCCCACTAGTTTGCGTAGTTGGGGCCTTTTTGTCCTTAGAAGTGTTTTGGTAAGTTTGTGGTTGTATTCCACTACTATTTCTTTGGTTTGTCTGCAGGTGTCTATCTCTTTCCAGTGTGTTTGATGTAGTTGTTTGTAGTGGTTGTCAAGTTGGTTGTTTATGTGCGAGTAGGGTAGGGGCACGATAGGTTCGGGTCCGTATGCCGGTGTGTCTGAGCCCTTACGGGCTAGTTCATCCGCAGCATCGTTTCCTCTTGAGTTACTGTGTCCCTTGATCCATTTCAGTGTCACCTTATTGCCTTTTCCGCATACCTCGAGGAGGCTTTGGTGGCATTCGTATATGAGCCCAGATGTAAATCTATCGCTTCCCAGTGCCTGTAGCACTGACCTGCTGTCCGATAGAATACATATGTTTCAATTCGAAATGCCGCCGCAGCAATTCGAAATGCCATAAATGCTTAGCATAATGTTTCATACTAAGAGCCCATACGTAACCAACTGATATCTATAGATTTTTGTTGGATTTCTCATACAAATTTCCCATCGTCAGAAGCCCAGCGAAAGCGACCGACAGGGAGGGAGACAAATAATCAAAAGTAAGCATAGAGCGCCGCACTGAGCAATCTAATATGCTATATAATCGATGCCGGCAGTGGCATGAGGGCCGGCAGGCATTTGCAAATTACCTATTTTGTTTAGGCGCCCACCAGTAGATGGTAGTAGTTACTATGTATTTTTTTTTGTATTTGTATCTACTGCCAGTTTCTATGACCTATTTTTGTGAATGAGTGGAATGAGCTATCGTGTTTCGATTTTGTTGCTCGCCAGTGCGTGTTGCCCTTTACGCATGAGTATTATAATGCGGAGTATTTTCCCATAATTTTCTTAGAAATAGTACATTTTTATTCTATGCATGAAACAGTACTGAATACAGGGTGATACACGAGATGATTAAGGCCGACGATATCTGCAAAGATGTACCGGTGCCTTTTGTGTACTGATCGACTATGTGGATCTTCCAACCCATGTTTGAGTGGGTGAAACTGTTGTAGTACACTATATCAGGCCACGAAGTGTTGGGTGTGATTTCGAGGATGGCCGGCTCGCCCTTTTCGCATGAATATTCCAGCGTGCGGTTAAACTTGCGGAAGGTAGTGTAGTCATCGTCGAGGCGCCTGTCTCTGCCGTTTGGATTCTTTGCGAGGCAAAGCGGACCAACTGAAACGATAAAGACAGACAGACTTAAGTATCGCCGAATGGGGATGTTTATTGCCATTTGCAGGAGCTAGAGAGAGCAGTTGGGCGGTGTCGACTACAACGGGCGAATCCGTCACCCCAGGCTGGTATAAGATATGTTATCGTTCTTTCGTTTTAAGATATGTGATCGATGAGCGTAGAAGACTTAGACAATGACAATCCACTATCTAGCTCCGCCAATTAGCCCGCGAAAGACCAACCCTTACCGCCCGGAACCGGGTAGTTAACCCAGCGGGCAGACCAAGCACCCTCGCTATCAGTTTTGGCCAGATTTCTCCAGCCTCCCGACTGGTTATGGGTTTGAGGTCGCTTACGCAGTTCTCTTCCTTACGTAACGGTGATTTGTTGTCTACCAAATCTATCGCGGATAACGGCGTCCTTTGCCTGGCTGTTCACCCAGTATCGGGTAGCCGATTAGTCGTTTCAAGAGCGGTTGCCGTAAGGTTAACAACTACCCTTGCTCTATAGGAAACAAAGCCGTTTCCAGACTCTCCCGGTTATCAGTCGGAATGCAGTCGATTGGTTGACGCCACACAGTCCAGCAGTGCCTGAAAAACGATTCCCAGGGAAACTGGCCCGCACGCAATCCAGGGTCGCACCTGCGTGGAGGCTATCGGATGGGTGCTGACCTGTGAGTATAGCCGACCCCAACACATAGGTCATAATGGACTAACTACATGGGCCCATTAGCTCCCGCTATAGAGAGCAGCTTCATATGATCCTGAAAGGTGTGAAGTGAGCGATGCACTGTGAAGAATAAGGGAGAAAATTACCGTTTAATCAGTCCTGCTTGCCCTCCCCTCCCATCCCCCTGCAGAGAACCTTTCCTTTCTCTAAGAGATGATTTTTAACTCAACTAACTAAAAAGAAATCATCCATGTCCAGCACTATCTACACATCTTGGATGCCCAAAGTGGTCATTTTGACTCTGTATAAACACATATTATGTCATGTATTCATATATTTTTATTAAATGAAAATGCGAAGGTGCTAAGACTTATTATGAATGAAAATACATTAATTTTCAATAATTTTCTTCACATTTTTCATGATATTCCTGCTGGGTGGCTAGCTTACCATCATACACCCAAATAAATGCTCCCTTCCTCCCGATACGATACATACTATACTGGATCTTTACGATACGATCTCCCGATACGATACATACTATACTATACGTTTCATCTATGTAGTCCAGTTGATACATATGCACAAAATATTATGCTGAATATCGCAATAAGCAACCTCAAATCCCATATGACATTATACAAGAGTCAGAATGACTCCCTTAACCGTTCAGGCCTCGGCCCCTCAGCCGATTGACAAGTTGATGTCCCAAAAAATTTAGTAAAAATTGGTAAAAAAATTGAATTATGACACTGTCTCACCAAAACATTAATTACTGCCAAACCACTGTACCCATAATTAAAATAAAACTTATTAACATAATAAAATAAAACAAATTAAATTAAAATTAAATTAAAACGGGGCCGTCACGCTGAATCGTGTTGTGGCCGATATCGGCCAGTTGGGGCACTAGGGTTAAGCACCTAAGTTGAAAATTTAAAATTTTAAGACTTATAAAAGACTTTACTAAATACTATACTTCTGTTCAAGTATGAAAATGATTGTCAAATTAGATTTTTACTGTAATCCAAAGGGTTTGAAAATAAAATGAACTCGAAGTTGTGAGGAGTAGAAATGACCCAAACGGGCATTCTAGTGTTAAGTCCACGATTTCATTACGTGATGTCAGGATGGCCATTGACAGAAGTCGATGGTGGCAGTTCTTCTGTTCTAGAGTGGTCATCATGAAGGAATGATTACAGAGAGAAAAAGAAAGCAAGGTATACCTGTGGTAGGCCTAGGTCTTCCTCTTCTAGTGAACTCCACTCCTGCCAATACTCGAATGTTCTCCTGAGCTGCGTCACTGAGCCGATCGAAGCCGCCGTGAGAATCCACCGTTATGATCAGAGGATGGTAGAATTCTGCCGAGTGAGGGTTGTTTCCGCCGAAAACCTGTAAATAGATTCAAAAATAAGTTTCTATCGCAGTGGTGAACAAGGTAGGCGAAGAACGGGCTAAATAATTAATAGTGTCTACCTTGGGCCCTCAGCCTTGGCCGGGCCCCTCAGAGGAGCCCCTCTGTTTACAAATACCACTGGTATATCGAGAGATGGAAAGACACAATTCCAGCAATTCGTTCATGCAGTAGCTAAGGTACTTCTGATGTTTTTAGTGCATATGGCAGATAAGGGAATGAAAATAAAAAGAATTAAAGAATAGAATAAAAAGATGGTTGTGGCTTAACTATACCTACGGGAGTCGGGAACTTTATCACTGTCCCAATACGGGAGTTAATTAAAGAGCTAGAGGTTAAAAAGTTAGTTAAGTTGGAGGTTAAAAATATGGCCTGGCCGTGGCCTTTCCAACCTCGGTTAATCGGGGCTCAAATAACCGCAGCCCTACTATATTATTTTACACAGTAAATTAAAATGAAATAATCTCTTACTTTAAATGCATAAGTGAGGCCTCGCCTGAGCCATAATTCAGGGGCTAGATATCCATTAATGTACCAGGCTAAGCCGTTACTCGACTGCCCTGTCATTCCCTGATATCCTCTTTTTCCTCCAGAAGGTCCAATTGTAGCTACGAACGTTCTGATCGACCTGTCGAAGATCTCCGTCTTTTCCCAAGGTGCTTTCGCCGCAAAGTCAGACCTAAACAATGGAAAACAAATCAGTAAAAATGAACTGAGTCTGGCAAGAAGCTGTCATAAGGCTCGACGGCGATCTGACTGACTTGCTTCCCATTGAATATTAATATTATTTTAAACAGTCAAGCAGCATAAAGCTGATATTGTATCTTAATAATATTTTTACTTTCCCGGCCTAAGGGAAAGTTGTGTGAATGCGCTAAAAAAAATTGAGATGAAGATGGAAATGCATCCACAATGGCGCCTAAACGCTTTGAGCGTTCCGATTGAGCTAAAATTTGATATGCAGGCATCATTTGATCATGGCAAGAGTTAAAAAAATTGTGGCTGAAATTGGTCCACCAGAGGGTGCGCTAGTCACACTTCAATCTCGAAATATTGCAGCTAGACTTGAAATTCGTGACACAGATGCCTTGTTGAACCGAAATCACGTTATGAAAATTCGGTTGGAATATCTCGTATACAAGCAAAGTAAATAATATTTAAAGTCCGCCATATTTTATTTGTTATAATTGTATCACCTCCGCATAAAGTTGCAGGCGGCTAGCGCCATCTGTTACCCGCGTATCTGTGTCACTATTTAGCAGTGGATGTGGTTCGTACCTTCGCTTAGACGCCGATGCGCGCTTTCAATGCCTTTTCACTAGATTTCTGCTAGGTGGCATAATGCCTTGTTTAAGCCTTGTCTGCTTGCCGGGAAAATCTTGGGGTGACACAAATGATTTTATAAATAGTTTGCACTGGTTTAGTTTTGATCTGTCCTCTCCCTTTCCTTAAATTTGTCTAGTTTGCTCTTAACCCCTCGAGGCCCGCGGTTTGAATTTTAATGTGTGCCTTACGGCCCCGTAAGAAGGTAAGAAATTCGCGAGTCTCAAAAAAAAGATGGCGTTTCAGAAAAAAAACGATTACTCCGAAACTGTCACACCGATCGTCTAAAAAAGACCTGTTTTATGTTCCTATTGAAATTTGCTATTAGATATTTGTAACGTCGTTATGTAAAGCAATAAAGATTATTCATAATTATTAGTCAAAGTTGTACTAACATAATTAGCGGTCGGCCTCGCCTGGCCATTTCGGGCCGTCTGGGGTTCGACGGTAAATATCAATTCTGGATGTTTCGGGCCGTCTGGTACGCGAGGGGTTAAAATCGTTTATGTTTGTCACAGCATGTTGGGAAGTTTATTTCATTCTCGATCACTCCGTTGGATTAAAAAAGCTTCCGAAGGTTCAAAGCAAAACTCGATATGGACTCTTCTTGTCATTGCTTCGGAAATGCAGTACATATACAGTACCGTCCGAATTAATTGGAACAAACAGTATTTTTCTTTCAAGACTGCTTTTTTGGACATAAACATACAAAAACAGTACTGGTAGTTATAGATTGTTAGTTTTAATATAGAATGTGTCATTTTGCGTTGATAATACCTTTCACTCTTGTAGGTATAGAATTTACCAGGTTTTGGCAGCTTCCTTTCAGTTCATTATCGTGAAACCAGACTTGAATTACTGCATTGATCATTTTGGTTTTCGTTGTACAATCCATCTTGGAAGAGCCGTTATTTGCAAATGGCACGGAGCTTTTCGATCGGGTGGAGATCGGGGGAGTTTCCGGGCCATTCAAGTAAAGTAATTTGGTTCGAGATTCGGCATGGGGCGAGATCCTGTTGAAAAATTTCCTCGTTGCTTCTCCTATCGGATCACTC